>CM073472.1:17377500-17782500 GCA_037074535.1 Gleditsia sinensis
TATAACAGAAACAGGGCAAACTAAGCACGAATATTTCGCAATTAATTAAATAATTGAAATCAAAGTATAGAAAACATTAAACATTTAACCGTAATTTATTGAAAGAATGCTAAACAGTTCAAATGATAAATCAGGATTAAATCAATAACTGTAAGAAAATCAATTATGCATGGTAAGTAATAAATGAAGATACTTATGCAAGAACAATGATGAATGAGGTATTTTAGAAATATTTAATCTTTAAGAAAAATGCACTAATTTATTGGAGGTCTTTCCTAACAGATCTATCATCTCCCCCAAGCACACAGCAAAGGTAGGGTAATCACTGTAGGCGTAGACATAAGTCTACCCTAAATTTTGTGTCTTAGGCAGTCATATGCCCGTCACAATATCCTAGGCCGAAACCTTAACATGATCATGGTGCACCAGGGCTAGCACTACCTGCGGCTAGCTAACAGTGATCTAAAAGGGTCCCTCCAATAGAAAACATTTGAAATATGCTATTCAAAGAGTTTAAAAGAAAAACATTTCAATAACTTTACAATAAAGCTATAATTCTCCATCTAGCTCTTTTCATGCATAAAATTCTATTCTAAAATATATCTCATCCATGAATTCCCATGGAGACCTTTAAAATCATAAACTTCCCCTTTTTAAACATAGATTGTCCGTAGACATTACATAGATACTTGTCATGCATCAAATCACTTCATGGCTAACTTAGTTCATTTCTATGACTAAGTTCGCATTTCTATAAATCTAGCTCAAATGGAGAATTAATAGTCTAGATGCTTGCCCTGCATACCTAGGGTTCAACTAGGATTGAAATTTACAATTTCTAACATGGTTGGAACATATTGGTTTTCAAAGCGGTAAAACAATTTAACATACATTCCAACTAGTTAAAGTCATAAGAGAGAGTTATAAATCAAATTCCTAAAACATGCGCTATAGTATGAAAAACCCACTCACCGTACTAGAAGTCCAACAACGAGAATTTCACCTCGTGGTGGCTCAACAACCTAGAAAACATAGACATAACATGAAAATTAGATAAATTCTAAACGTCACTATTCACACCGGAAAACACTATTCACTCACCGGAAAATACTATTCATGCCGAAACCTAAAAACCCTATATTCGAGCATAGAAACTAATTTTAAGACTATCTACGGGAAGAATTTCGGTAAAAACGAAGCCTAAAACGCAATTGGACGGAGTTTTACCTTTGGAGGTACTATTCACGCGATTTTCCGGTGACCTTCCGGCAACTTTTTGGCGAAATTGATCGGTGGGTTTTGAAGTACTCGTTGCCACGAGTCCAACGGTCCAGACGGTTCGTCAATCGGAGGTCCGTAGCTCCAAATATGAGGGTTTGAAATTGAAGAGGAAAACGGGAAAGGGGGCTGCATTTTCTGCTTCTCTGGTATCCGTATGCACATATATGTGCTGGTGCTACAATAATAATTTTTTT
The DNA here is from genome assembly GCA_037074535.1 of Gleditsia sinensis. NCBI lineage: Eukaryota > Viridiplantae > Streptophyta > Magnoliopsida > Fabales > Fabaceae > Gleditsia > Gleditsia sinensis. Next base: position 17,378,976 of record CM073472.1, read on the forward strand.
TTAATAATAATTATTAAATAATTAATAATAGGATTTTCTTTTATAAAATTCATATAAATTCCGTTTTTCATCATAAAATATCCCAAAAATTTCTAAAAATTCACATTCTCATAAATCTTTAGTTAACTCTTAAATTATGATTTTTCTTGATAAAAATCATAATAAAACAAATTTCTAAACAAATATCTTTATTCATAAAAAAAAAAGTATTTCTAAAAATACCATAAAATTCAATAGGGGTCGGTATAATTATTTTAAACAACACAATACTTCGTTTACTTAAAAATCCACTTACTTTTAACAAATCAGAATCATTTCTTTATTTCGTTAAATTTTACGGTTATTACAGTTAATTACACAAGAAATAATTCAAAAATACAAAAGGAACTATAACTACTTAAATGTAGGATTAGTTCAAGTAGCAGCTAAACCTCTCCATAGGATAGGTATAAATACCCCAATACTCTTAGCGGTAAGAGATAAAAGACGTACAAACTTTGATGAATTAATAGTAGCAGTAATGGAAACCAATTTACATAATGGACCAGCATACTTTAACTGCTTTCCAAACTATACAATAAGACTACAAGACACAGAGACTGAAGGATGTCTAAGTTTAGATATAAGTCAGGCAAATAGACAAGTGAGACAGGGAGTCTCTACGATAAATATACTGTATAGAATTTGTTTCAAAATTACCAAAACAAATCAGAATATCTTAGCACTTAGGGAATCCCCTAGGACAGAAACAATAATATTTAAAGCAAACTCTAGACAAGCAAATATTACAACACCCAGAAGATTACAACATAATGAAATAACCTTCCCAAAAATGTGGAGGATACCGGATGCGAAACCTCCCGTATCAATTGATACAACTACAATAGATTATCCGTATGTAACCAGAGATGGTGAAGCGTATTTAAGACCTTTAAGGAGAAGTAGTTCAGTTAGGATAACAGAACTATATCTACTCCAAATACAAGAACAGAATTTGAGTCAACAAGAGCCTCTTTCGACTCTAGAAGAACTCCAACTCCTATTCAAAACACAAATCTTAGAGGTGTAGATTTTAGATCTACAACACGTAGACCTTTGTATGAAGTAGAACAAATACAAATCCCTAGATCATTATATGAAACGAATCAAATACCAATACAAATACCCAGAGAAAATATACAGGACAATAGGTCAATAGAATCTCTAGAAGAAACACAAACTAACATAGAACAAAGATTTGACAATTAGTCATCTCCTACAAGACATCAAATAATGATGATTAGAGAAGAATATCAAATCAATAAAAACATCATTAGACAAGATTTTATGTCATCAGAAAACAGAAGACAAAGAGATTGGTACTTTACCAATTTCGAAACAGAACATCAAGAAAAAATGAGAGAAGAATATTATAACTTAATGAACCAAATAAGAATGGAAATCCCATTTTTTAAATGGTTACAACAATATACATATAACAATAAAATCTTTAATCCTTTTAGTGAAAACCATCCACAATTAAATGTAACACAAAAAAGTTCACAAAATTGGATTCCAACAAATACAAAAGCAACAGCCGTAGAATCAGTACATCCCCCTCCCACAGAAATAGCCATTAAGGTAGGGAACTACGAAGTAGTAGCCTCTCCATTTAAAACAATGGATTCAACAAAATTAAATGAATTAGTAAATAAAAAAGATATAGCAAATATACAAAGTCAGAATAACTTTACAAATTAGATTTTGTTAACTATAGGACAGCAACTTGAAAGAGTAGAAACAAAACAAGATATATTAGTTGACAAAACTCAAACGGAATCCTCGACAACAACATCACAATATTATGAGATACCGATTATTCAGTCAAAACCAATAATAAAAATAATAGATGAAGATATAAAACCCATATACAAACATGAACCAATATCTAGAAAGAAAGCATCAGAGATTAAATTCTCTAATGAAAATGAAAATTTAATAACAGACTTAACACAAAAAATAGAAAAACTATTAATTAAAGAACAATCATTAAAATTAAATACAATTCAAAAAATAGAACAGAAAGATAACATCATTGATAGAATAAGAAAAATAAACCCAATGCATGTAACATCAACAAAAAATTATTATAATAGACCTTCGGTCCCAAATTTACAATTTGAAGAAAGAGCAGATTATAATCAAAATTCCTATGAAGGATCAGGAATATTAGAATGGAATATAGATGGAATGAGTGAAAGTGAAATAATGAACACTGTACAACAAATGTGTATGGCCATATCAGCCTATAGAATAAAAAATATGGATGATACAAGAATAATGGATGTATTAGTCTTAGGATTTACTGGATCCCTTAAAGGATGGTGGGACAATATATTAAAAGACAAAAACACAATAAGAAATGCAACAAGACCTGAAACAAAACCAGACGGAACGATAAATAGAATTGCTGACTGTTGTGAAACATTAATATATGCAATAGTAGTACATTTCGTAGGATAACCACAAGAATATAGTGAAAGACAATTAGCAATCTTACAAAACATAAGGTGTAGAAAATTATCAGACTTCAGATGGTATATAGATAATTTTATACCTTTAGTATGTCAAAGACCAGATGGTTATCAAGCTTTTTGGAAAGAAAGATATATATCTGGACTTCCTAAGCTCTTTGCAGAAAGAATAAGACGAGTAATTAAAGAAAAATACAAGTCACCAGGAATAGATAATTTATTTGAAAATTTAACATATGGACAAATAAACAATGTAATTATAAATGAAGGATTAGCTTTCTGTAACGAAACCAAATTACAAAATAAATATAATAATGATTTTAGAAAAGGAAAAAGAGAATTAGGTGATTTTTGTGAACAATATGGATGTACAATAGATCTTCCAGAAGAGAAAAAGAAAAGATTCAAAAGATTTAAAAAATATAAGAGATATTCCAGATATAATAAAGAAAGACAAAATGAAGAATTTAAAGATATTAGAAGATTTAAAATAAATAAAAATAAACCTAAAAAATATTTTCAAAGAACAAATGAAAAATAAAAAAGAAATGTAATATGTTATAAATGTGGAAAACAAGGACATTTTGCAAATAAATGCAAAACTATTCAAAAAATACAAAGTCTACAAATAGATGAAGATCAGAAAAAGAATTTAATGAAAATTCTTATCAACTCTTCTTCTGACGAACAAGAACTCACTAGTGAAGAAGAAGAAGAAAATTCCTCTTTAGATGAACAATACATAAAGCAAGTTTTAGAATCTGATTCAGATTCAGAACAATCAGAAATTGACAACATATGCTCAAAAGGAATTGTTGGATTATGTGATTGTCAAGATTGTAAAAAGAAAATAAATACAATTTCTTCAGAAAAAGCAAATTTTCTAGTAGAAATAATTGATAAAATTCAAGATGAAGATTTAAAGAAACAATATCTAATAAAGTTAAAAGATTTATTAGATGAAGAAAAACAAGACATAAAAGAATTCAGACCAATAAACTTAGGACAAATTCTAGATAAAATCAAACAAAAGGAAGTACGACCTACTTCTATACAAGATCTTCAACAAGAAATAAAAACTCTTAAAGAAGAAATCCAAGAACTAAAATCAAATGATTTAACTCAAGATTTAAGAATTCTACAATTAGAAACAAAAAATTTGACAACAGCAGAATCATCAGAATCTGCTGAAATGATAGAATTGCCAAAAGAACCTGATAAAGATAAATTTCTAAAAACTATACAAAAGACATTATTCCAAAAATGGTATTGTCAAATGAGGTTAGTTATTAACAAAGAATTTCACAAAGATCTAATAGCTCTTATAGACTCAGGAGCAGACATAAATTGTATACAAGAAGGATTAATACCTACAAAATATTATGAAAAGACCACTGAGAATTTTTATAGTGCCAGTAGTCATAAACTTAATGTAAATTATAAGTTAACAAATTCCTATATTTGTAAACAAGGAATATGCTTTTATAACATATTTATTCTTGTAAAAAATTTAGGAGAACCTTTAATTTTAGGAACACCATTTTTACAACAAATCATGCCTTTTGAAGTTATCCTAATGGAATAACATCGCGAGCAGTGGGAAGAATCATTACATTTGAATGGTTATTTCCACCAAAACAAAAAGAGATAAATTTATTACAACAAAATTCATTAACAATAAATAAAATTTCGAGAAAGAAAAATCAAATAAGATTTTTACAAAAGGATATATATTATCAAAGAATTGAAGAACAACTTTTAAAGTCCAATATACAAGAAAGGATAAAAAAATTAAATATAAAATTTGAACAAGAAATTTGCTCAAATCACCCTAATGCATTCTGGAATAGGAAAAAGTATGTAGTTACCTTACCCTATGAATCGGAATTTAAAGAATCAGAAATTCCAACCAAGGCTAGGCCTATTCAAATGAATGCAGAAATGTTGGAATATTGTAAGAAAGAAATACAAGACTTAATGGATAAAAAATTAATTAGATCTAGCAAATCCTCATGGAGTTGTTCAGGATTTTATGTACAAAATCATGCTGAAATAGAACGAGGAGCACCAAGATTAGTTATAAATTATAAACCCCTTAACAAAGCATTAAAATGGATAAGATATCCAATCCCTAACAAAAGAGATCTAATTGGTAGATTGTCTAAAGCATCTATCTTTTCAAAATTTGATATGAAATCTGGATATTATCAGATAGAGATATCAGAAGAAGATAGATACAAGACAGCTTTTGTTGTTCCATTCGGACATTACGAATGGAATGTAATGCCCTTTGGATTAAAGAATGCTCCCTCAGAATTTCAAAATATAATGAACAATATTTTGAATCAATTTTCAAAATTTACAATAGTTTATATAGATGATGTATTAGTCTTTTCTAACTCTATAGAACAACACTTTCATCATTTAGAACAATTTTTTACAACAATTAAACAAAATGGTTTGGTAGTGTCAGCTCCAAAAATGAAGCTTTTCCAAACAAGAGTTAGATTCTTAGGATTCGATATTTACAAAGGATTTATAGTACCAATTAGTCGGTCCATAGAATTTGCCAATAAGTTTCCCAATGAAATCAAAGACAAAACACAATTACAAAGATTTTTAGGATGCTTAAACTACGTATCCGACTACATACCAAACTTAAGAACTACATGTGCAGTCCTATTCGAAAGACCTAAGAAAAACCCTCCAGCATGGAATCACGACATGACCCAAGCTGTTAAGAATCTTAAGTTACAAGCCCAAAGTTTACCCTGCTTAGGTATACCAGATTATCAAGCTTTTAAGGTAGTTGAAACAGATGCATCAGAGTTAGGTTTTGGAGGAATCTTAAAACAAAAGGCCCATAGAGACCAAACGACCCAAAGTGAACAAATAGTTAGGTTCCATTCAGGAGCATGGAATCCAACCCAACAAAAATATAGCACAATAAAAAAAGAAATTACATCAATAGTTTTTTGCATAAACAAGTTTCAAGATGATTTGATAAATCAAAAGTTTCTTTTGAGAATTGATTGCCTTTCGGCAAAAAATATTTTAGAAAAAGATGTTAAAAACTTGGTATCAAAACAGATTTTTGCTAGATACCAAGCAATTTTATCATGTTTTGATTTTGATATTGAATTTATCAAAGGAGAAAATAATTCTCTCCCAGATTTCTTAACAAGAGAATTTCTACAGGGAAAATGAGACCTACAAGAAAGGCCCAAAAAGCCCAAATTCCTCAAAATCCAAAACTACGAATAGAACCAAATAGTTCTACTCAAAAACCTGTGACTATTCCCTCAAAAATCTTATCAGTCCAAGACTATGTACAACAGTTGCCTACCCCGGCAATTTTCCCAACATTACCATCACAAAAGGACTCTGGTCCGTCTCAATCTTATTCCAAAGCAGTCATTCAAAACAATGATTTGGAACCTTTCTCTCCAAATTATATCACCAAAGAGAAATATCAACTGATAATTTCTCTAGAACCAGATCAAATCAAAGATAATACAGCTGAATCAGCTTCGTTAATCTTCCCAAAAACACAAAAGTCAAGTCAATGGCATTTTTTGCCACATAACCTATACAAAACCAGAGTTTTTTATGAACTCATTCTGGTACAAACCAAATCTGCCCTCATCTCTCATAAACAGGGCGAAGATGGAAACGTTTTTTCCCAATTACAAATTTTAAAGGTCCTTACAAAAGATGATTGAAATCAACATCCATTCACTGAAAAGAAATTTACAATACCTTTCCAACCACCTTCATTCTCCTTTTGGGATTACGTAGATGCTTGGTACAACACTCTCTATTATCTGAATAGACAACATTCGTGGTTTATTCATTTTCACAAAAATTGTCACAAAACCTTTCCCACTTGGTTTATTGAATGGTTTGAATTATTCGGACCAATCAAAAGGAATCTTCCTATCTCTATTCAGGAAGAATTCAACGTTTTCAAAAATTCTACAACATTTGTCTCGGAGTTCAAGCCTTTCTATTTTTTCGTATATTTCAAAATTTCATGGATAATGTCCTGGGATTATGGAATAGAATCTAAGGCTTGTAATGCAGCCATAAAATATTTAGTCCGTTTCATAAGTATAAAATGGTGGGCTAAATATGACCTGAAGTTCTGTACCATAGATCATGTCAAAACTTGGTTACAAAAGAATCCCTCTTTCATTCACCAAGAAAAGATTAGATCACAAGAAACACAAAACTTCCTTCTTGAAAAATCCAAATTTATGGCTAAATTAACTACAATACAAAACCCTAAAGATTGGGATCTACAGCTGTCAGAGATAATGTCCTGCTCAGCTTCTCAAAAGGGCTCTACCAAAGGAAAAGAAGATCTGATAGAAGATCCAGAAGACGATCTCCTTTATCAAAACGAGGACGATTGTTTTGGTATCGACCTCAACACTGCACAAGATCCAGATTTTAGCAATAATTAACATTGCTAGGTGTCCGACAAGTGACCAAACAAGACAAAAGTACTTTTCTCTTTGTAAAAGTAAAGGAAGACTTTCAACAAAAGGTGCCGACAAAAGTAAGGTGGCAAACAAACTTTATTTTTACTTTAAGTAAAAGTAAAGCAAAAGCTAAAGTGACAACAAGCTGTCATGACAAAGACTCCGGATTTCAGCATGTTTCAAGTCCGCCTCGGATTTCAGACCTTGTAAAGTCCGCCTTCATTTATAAAAGGCAGGATTGAGGCATGAGTGTGGCAGAGAGTTTTTTTTAGTTATCAAAAACAAAAGAAGAGATTCAGAGAGTTTGTATACTGTACTCGAAGAATCATCTTAACTATATCTGTTACAGAACCTGTAAGATCATTTACAATAAAAGTTTTGTTTACAATATATTTTATCATCTCTTTCTTCTTCATCTCCTCCTTCTTCTATTGCATTTACTATTTGTTCCAGTATTGTCATACTGGGCTGGTTTAGTTTTCTTTGATTTCATTTTAGCCTCTTTTAAATTGCATCTTATATCGATCCTCTTATAATGATATACATATATGTATATATACATATACATATGTATATATATGTACATGTATATATACATGTACATATATATATATGTACATGTATATATACATGTACATATATACATATATGTATATATACATACACATATACATATATGTATATACATTTTTTCTAATTGTTTATATACCAAAATTTGTAAAATTTTAAATATTTAATCTTAAAGCAAGTGTTAAATAAATAAAAAAATTATGCTATATATATAAAATTAGAAATTATAAAAATATGTATAATGGGCAATTTTTTTTATTTTGTTTGTTCTCTAATAGAAAACTGAACTAAACGACTTAGTTTTCACTTGAAGAAAATTAGATTAAACAGATTTAAATAAATTTCAATCCATTTTTTGATGTTTTGGTTTGATTTGGTTGAATCGGTTTTGAACACCCATAAATAGAATTGCAAATTCAACTTGCTTGCTCTATCAAGATCAATAAACTAGAAATTTTACAATTGCACTATGACTCATAGTTCAAGCAAGTCAGAAAGAAAAGTTTCGAAAAATTAACTAATAGCATATTAGCATATTGAAAACAACCACTTATTATTATCACTCAGACCAACATAATTTTTGAAATACTGAAAAAGTCTTCATATATATATGGATAGAATAAACAAACAATTTAATCCCTGAATTTATAAATCTATTTAGTTTTAGTCCCTTAATTTGTTTTTTAGGTACACAAGTTAGCATTTAAAAATATCAAACTAATATGCAACAAAATTGATATTTTCAGATTCTAATAAAATAACTAATATGCAATAAGTTAATAATTTCATAGACTAATATGTGCGCTCAAAAAAATTTGGAGACTAAAGCTCAAAGGGTCTGTAAATTCAATGACCAAATTGTTAATTTACTATTTTCTACAACATTCAACCCAAAGTTTTCTTTTTCTTTCTTTGATCTAACTAGAACCACAATCATCACATTCCATGGCATAGGCATGAGCTTCTCCTCTATAAAAATAACCATTTTCAATAGAGAATTCTAAATTCTGGACCACAAAGGAATTGTAATAAATCCCAGAATCTCTTATTTGATTTAATCCTTTAATAATCTAGAGCAATTCCAAAGGGAACTATTAATATACCATGACATTCCTAGACTACCTTGGAGCTAGAAGAAATGATGCATGGTTTCAAGTTTCAACTAATTAAGGAGGAGACTACAAGAAGAGAGAGTGAGTTGATCCATCTCAATGATCTTTTGGAAATGGTCATCAAAGAGAGAGATGAATCCCAAGCAAAATGCGAGAAGCACATGCTGGAAAAGCTAGAGCTCCTACAAGAAATTCAATAGAAGCGTTCAGTACCTGAAGTTACTTCTGGATTCTGATAGTGGAGGAAATTCAAGAACAGAACAACCAAAACTGAATGTGGCTCTTGAATTGGCAGAGAAGAAGCCATTGCCCAAGAAAGGGAAGCTTTTGAAATACAAACAATATACTATTAAAGTAAGTTTAATATGATTTGCAGGAAGCAGCTGAAAATATATATTATAGAGCTAATAACTATGCTTAATAGATAAATTCACAATACAAGTGATATAATAGAATTTAGAATATATATATATTGTATGGCCTGTTAATACCTATGAAGTTGGCTTTATGTGTAATGTCTATGGTTGAATTCATCTTTTCAAAAGTTGGAGTCACCCAATCATCTCAGCTGTTTCTGGTGGTAAATTTTTATATATTAAATAATACATATTTTTAATCACAAAAAATTCTTAACACTATTAAATTATATATTCTTATACGTCAAATTTATATATAATAATTTTTATAAAAAAAATATATGTTTCATTATTTCAAGTTTGGTCAAACTTAAACTTATTCTAACTTCTAAGTCTAAGCTCGGCTTGAGTTTAACTCAAGTTAAAAAGTCTAAATTTAATTCACACCTCAAATTGAAAATATGAATTTGTTGTTATTTGTTTGATTGGGCGGAATTAGTGCCTATTTGACTATGCTTCTAAAATCTACTTTTTTCAAATTATTTTTTAAACGAAATTTCAAAAAAGTATTGTAACTAATATTTGGTCAAATCATGTCATAAGTGCTTTTATCAATATTATTAGTATTTGGTCAATCTTTTTTTTAAATTTTTTTTACTGTTAAATTACTAAAATGGATATGTTTAGAAGTCATTTTACAATAAACACTATTTAAATATAAATATAAATATAAATTTAATTAATTAATTGATTCCTAAATTTTTATGTAATTAAAATATAAATTAAAATAAAATAAAAATATAATATAAATTTTTTTCTCAATTAAATTTTGTTTGTATCATTTTTATTTATGTATATAAAAATAGTATTCTGATTGGTTATATATTCACTACCAAAAAAAAACACTTATCCTTAGCAACAGTTACTTTTTCATTTAGCAGCGGTTTTGTAACAGCTATTATTACACGTGTTGAGAGTGTAACGAAGTGGTTTTTATGAACTAATGAAATAACCACCATTATTTATTTATTTATTTATTTTTGGTCATGTAGTGATGGTTCAAAGTTTGCAAACTAGTAAAAAATTACAACGATAGTTTTTACTGCTGCTAAAAGATAAACAAATATGATAATTTGAAAGGAAATTGGATACACCGTGCAACTCCCAAACAATGAAAGATATGTGTTTCATTGATGGCACGATGAGCCTGCTCTACAGCAATATCAAAACCAATGGACTTGTCAATAACTTAAAACAAAGGAAGGAATATATACATAAATAAAAATTATACAAAAAGACTTTAGTAAAAATGAATAAAGAAAGTGTGATAAAGCATACCGAAATGTCATTATATATATAGTTTTAGGAATCTCAGCAATCACTACTTTGAGACCACACCGTTTAACTTCTTCTATGATAGTTAGTATTCATTCAAAATGCTTACCCAATTAGGCTGTTGCATATATAAAATCCATGCAACAAAAAAAATTGCTTTTAGTAGGTCATATCCATCCAACTGGTCCATTCTTTTTTTTTTTTTAGACAACAACTGGTCCATTCAAACTGCCTTCAAGTTGGACCCAACCAACTTGACTCTATTTCAATCAAATTTTTTAAAGAGAAAAATTGGCCTGGCCTAAAGCTCAGCCTTATTTTTTTTTTTATAATAATTACTCAAGTCCAAAATAAAATTAATTTTTAAAATTAAAAAATTACGATAATTGAATTTTTTTTATAAAAAAGCAACACTTTTATAAAAAAATACATATTTTTAAATATCAAAATATCTTAAAAACTACACGATTAATATATATATATATATATATATATATATATATGTAAAAAAAAAATACAGTTTTGGGCATTACAAAAAAAAACTTATTTTTTAGCGGCGGTCAAATAGCAGCGATTGACAGAAAGCGCTGCTATTTTTTTTAAATAAGAGGGTTTCATTGACCGCTGCAGTAACTACAGCAGTTATTTTAGCAAGTGCTGCAAAACGGTCCCATGCTTGCCATATTGCGTGGGTTTCTCGCAAATCCTGTCGTGCCTAAAGCAACTCTGCCGCTGTGCCTCTGGGAAATCGGCCATAAGCAACTCTGATGCCGTCGATGACAGCCACCAACCACAATCCTCCTGCGGATGCTCTACCCCGCGCAGGTAATTAATCTCCTTCTTTCTACCATTTTAATTATTTGTTCTGTCTTTTCGAAGCAATATGCCTTTTTCTTCTTGTGGGACTCTGCACCGCCTATGCCAAGTGGCTCCTAGCAGCATTTCAGTTCAGCGATTTCAGAGATCCATCGGATACAGAGATGTTATGGGATTTCTTCTTTCTTTTGCGCACGCTGTCTCCATCTTCTATGCGTAGTCGAGCTCAAGAACAACCGTCGGTGTCACTAAACTTCAAGGTGAGATTACTTAGTCTGAGGTTACTCCATCTTCCGACCCCTCTGAGTCGTACATGAATGGCATTATCTTTATTGACTTGGTTTATGAAGGCAGGATAGAGTTACTAGAGAAAAAAAAATGCTCCAAATTTTGATTGGTTCGATATTTTTCACTCTCGTCTCTTTCTTTATCGCTTAGAAGTAACCTTTTTTTAAAAAAAAAAAATCTTTTGTTATGAAATTGCTTTAAATGTGGGTTTCTAGGTTCCACTGAACATTATTTATTCAATAATAATTGTAAATCTGTCTGATGTCAAGTGTGGGCCAAGATCACATTTCTTATGTTCATGTAAATTTTCGTGTTGGGTCCTCTTGGCTTAGTATTTTTGTAGCTCCTGAACTTCCTTCTGTTAAACACACTGACAAGAAACACTCTGAATGTTGTTATCCTCCGTTTTTGCAGGTCTGTTATTGATCAAAATTTATACTATGCAGGATTGAATTTTACTTCTCACCAACCTACTCGTGCTATGAGCAACATGCTTCCTGCAATGACATTTGTTATGGCAGTTGTTTGCTGGTAGATATACATAAAAAAATTAATCTGAGTCAATTCCTCTTCCTCTGTGTCTCGTTTTTTGAGTTCACATGCGTTGGTTACTCTTGGCTTAGGATGAAGTAGGATGGAGAAGTTAGATATGAAAGAAGCGACATGCCAAGCAAAGGTGACTGGAACCGTAGTTAAAGTTGCTGGGGCCATGTTAATGACAGTGTACAAGGGGCAAGTCATTAACTTTTTCTGGTCTCGGTAATGCATCACCCTAGAAACTATGCCTCTACTACCACCACTGATTCTGGAGAAAAATACTAGGTTAAGGGTTCCATTCTACTCAGAATTGTCACCCTGGTTAGGGCTTCTTTCTTCATCCTCCAGGGAAGCTGCACTTATGTCAAAATCTAGAAAATAGTTTACCTGTACATTCTAAATCTATATTATAGCAGCTGATCTTAAACGTTTCTTATAAATGATTTAGACTTTTCTTTAAAGTGTGATTAATAGGTTTGAATTTATAATTTTATTGGTTTATTTAAATTTAAATTATATAATTTTCTAATATTTTGAGTACTTTTCCAGAATTTCAGAACTACAGTATTCTTTTGAATAGTTTTTTTTTAAATTTCTATACTTTTTTTGGCGGTTATAACTGTTGCTATATTTTTTTTAAAAAATTAAACGGTTAGAGTGCCGCTAAAATTTTCTTAATGTAGCAGGTATTCCAGCAGTCAATTAAAATTGTTGTTATTGTGCTTATGATGGAGACTTTTAAAGTGGTGTGCTAAAAATTTAGCGGTGGTAAAAAACTGCTCTTAAATCCCATTTTCTTGTCGGTCTGCGTCAAGTTAAGCTCGTTTTGAAAATAAAGCTTGAGGTTGATCCAAATTTAATTCAAATTTGAATTTTAATGTCCATATTAATTTTTTTTTTTTTTAGACTGAGGCTTGACTTGTGATCAAGTTTAGACTTAATTATACGAATCCAGAATTGAGGAAAAGAAAGAAGGACTAGCAAATATAAGAATTTTGAGCAATTCACCCACATCGAAATGCAGATCCCAAATGACATTGGTTAATACCATGTGAAGCCTTATTAAAATGTCTCTTTACCCATCAACACATGTTGTTATATGCAAGCTACCTCCTAAGGTTAGAATACAAATTCAATTCTTATAGAAAACACTTGTTGGAAAACATTTTTCATCGTAACAGAAGTCAAAAGATATTAGTCTTACAGTGTAAGTAGTCTGTAAGAATATTATGAGAAATTAAAAAAAGAAGTTCTTATTGGGTGTTCAAAACTAGTTCTTTCAAACATTAGCAAGCAATTTGACAAATTCACAAGCAAAACCTATGCACAAACAAGAGGAATCATATTATGAAAAGATACATACGAAACATACGTCTCCTTTAAATGAAATGAATATCTCCTTAATTTTTCTTATTGGGAACTAGAAGGAGAATTCTAATATGACATCCTAAATATAATAACAATGGTTGTTTCTGTTGTAAAAGATAACCATAAAAATAAAAAGTTGATTGTAAAAGCTCTTAGAGGGAAAAAGTAAACTCATGAAATGATATATTAGATTGAATCAGTTAATAAATGAAGAGTAATTCCACAATTTTATTTATAGATTTATATACTCACTTAATTTTTGAATTCTTTTTAGATACTAACAAAATAATTAAAGTGCAACAATTTGAAAATTGCATAAATTAATTTGTATAGTCAAAAAAATTTAAAAAGTAAAGTTAAACAAATTTACAAATTTAAAGACTAAATTATTAATTTTTTCCTAAAATAAATAAGTGTCCAAAACATTGCTTCTGTAGTGATATCATTAGAATAGGAAGTTAGCAATGAACTCCAATTCCAATATAATCCAATGAAATCTTTGCTTTATATATATATGCCTAGTTTTTATTTCAAAGAACAGGTCTTTTGCAAACTCTGTTGGTCCAGAAAATTACTTACACTTAATTTCTATCAGATAATAAATAATAATAATAATAATAATAATAAACAATGCACCATGCGGCTCATAGCAATTAATCAAGCAGAATAGTTACCAGAGTTTAGCAGAAAGTTTTTTCTAATAAATAAAAGGACAGAGTTATTTAGGAATATAGCATGCAAAGGTATTTTGGATTGTTGATTGTTGTAATTGGTAATCTCAGTTGCATCGAGTAGTTAATGAGAGGGTAATGAAGTTCTTGGAATTGAGTAGAGTTCATATCTGTTTCTTTTTAATTCAAATAATGTGTTTCTGGTCTTTTTGTTTGACATGGTATAAGTCTACAAGAACGCCACAAATGATATTGGCTATCTCCAAAATTGAGGATTCCAGTTTGAATTATAATAAATGCCAGATGAACCAAAAGAAGGCCACAACTGATTGGTAGTAAGTCATCTAGGTTTGCCAACTCAGGTATCAAATGATCCCTACGATAATTTTGGTTGTTATATTAGGAATTTAGGAGCAATAACCATCAATAAATTCAGGTGTTAAATCTCTGGCACTTCCTTTTAATACTAGTCTAGCAGTTCCGTAGTAGTAGAAGAGTTTATATTAATTTTAAATCTACTTTGATTCACAGGTCATTTTTTAAATATTTTTTCTTCAAACGCAGCCAAGAATATGAAAAGGTTCATATAACAAAATTTGAATGAGAATAGCACCAAGATACTCAATATCACCTGAGGTGTTTTTGTGCACTTGGAATAGCAAATAAGAATAGCTGGTGCTGCTACTTCTGCTGCACCAGCATTGGATGACATCCCTAAAGAAGCATTAACCTTGTGAAGAAATTGAAATTGTATGAAATTATTTACTTGTTCTTTTTGTTTCAGGGAGATGTTTCTCAGCATTTTGTGGTGAGAATTGTGTTGGAGCTTTCATGCATCAAAGCCATGTTGAAAATAATCCTACATTGTCCCCAGGTACTATTTCATATTTTACTTTATATATATACAGTTAAAAAGATCAGATTGTACCATCTTGGCAGTTTTCTTGATAAAATGGAATCATACCTTAACCGTATGAAAACTTCGTGGAATTTTCATTAAAGTGAGCAACATTAGTATATAAAATTTTTGAAAGAAGTACTATTTGTTACTTGGAAAGCAGGATTCCAAATGGTTTTAGATATAAACAGAGGACAGAGGCTTCCATAACTACTCAACTTGGTCCGTCTGTCGGGAACTTTTGACATGAAAGAACTGGCAAAAATAATCAAACAAATACTAAGACGCTACAAGAAAATTTAGAATTGACAACGGACGATAAAATCATTTTTTTATTATAAAATATTGAATTTAGCAATGGATTTAAAAATGGCTTTGAGTCTCAGTTAATAAAGATGAATTTAGAAATGGATTGAAAATGTTGTTAAATTTAGCAACGACTTTTCACTTCTAAATCTGTTTCTAAACGTGCTAAAAATTAAAAAAGAATAATTATTCATAAATTTGGAACATAACTCTTGAGCAATGGATTGAACTCGTTTCTAAATTTAGAAACAGATTTAAATGATTTAATTTCAGGAGATAGAATTACTTTTCTTTGCATAAACCTGAGCGGAATTTTTTGTTTCTTTTTCTCTATTTAGAATTCTTTCTCAAAAGGATTTCTGTCTCTTATAGCTCAACTTCAGCACTAGAGCATCCCGAGTGTCATAAGTAATTGTAGTAAAATTATTGTTTTCGTTGTCTCTTTAATACATAATTATGTTTAAAAAAGAATTAATCTAAATTTTGATTCATAGGCCACTCTATATATTTTTCTTCCAACTCAGCTATGAATTTAATAAGGCCTTTTTTTTGCCATCTGAATTTGATTCACATGGAATTGGGTTTTAAATTCTAATTTCAAGAATTTAAACGCTTTGTTATTATATTTTATTTGTATGCAAAATAACCATGAATTGAATTAAGTTCATTCTAGTTTGACTAAAAGATGGAGTTCATTAGTTTATATGAATATTTATCCAAATGCATAGAATGATCGAGAGCTAACTTAAATAAAACCAGCAATGTTATCAAGGTCTAAATAATTTTTTTTCTTTTAATATGGTAAATGTTTTAATTTAGATCTTATTCAAAAAAGTAATATGACTTCCATTAATTAAAAAGTTAAAATTAATTCATTCTCTCATGGATTAATCGTTGTATTAGCTTAAAATGCTGATATGGACGATAAAAAAAAGGGTCAAATTGGTAGGTTAGCATTCACTTTAATATTTTCTATTAATATAATGACAAAATTGTATTCAACGGATTTAATTTTAATTTTTTTCAAAAATAAAAAAGATAATAATGTTTAATTTTAAATTAAAATATTTATAATATCACAAAAATAAAATATATATTTAAACCTTTTACCATTGATAAACGATCCATCAAAAAAAAAATTTATATCAAATGCAGCTCAACTGAAATTAAAACTGATTCATGTGATCCCTATTAATATTTTATAAACAGTTAATTTAATTTTATAAGTTAATCATAAAAAATTATCAACATCGTAAAAACTAAAAAAGATTTACCTACGAACAAATTTGAACGTAATAATTGAGGGGTATTTATAATACAAAAAATTTGGATTTGTGAAAAAACATTTATAAAAATAAGTAGTTTCAGTTACTTGAAGAAAATAATCTTATATTAAAAAAATGAAAATAATCCTATAAATAAAAATAATTTACAATTTACTCCTAAAAATATCAATCTAACTGTTATGAAATAACTTAAAAATAGAGAGAGAGAGAGAGACAAGAGAGTGAATTGTTTTTTCCATTTATGTATGAGGGGGTATTTATACAAGTATGTGAGAGAGTCCTAGTAATGATATACAACTGTAGGATAATTCTCTACTGATAATTATCATCTTAGATAATTGCTATAAATAATATCTTATCAGATAGGATAACCGAAAGATCGAAATGATGGACATCTACATAAAATATTCATAACACTCCCTCTTAGATGTTCATCCCTTAAGAATGTGCCTTGTTAAAACCTTACTAGAAAAAACCCTGTAGGATAAAAACTTAGTGAAAGAAAAAGAGTACATTATTCTTTTCTTTAAGACACTATCAAATAAATAAATAAATAAATAAATATATATGACAAAATCATTTGATATTTTTAAGTTTTCGAACTCTAATATTATATACCAGCTTCTTGAATGTTGTAGTAGGAAGTGACTTAGTAAACAAATCTGCCAGATTATCACTTAAAGGAATTTGCTGAATATCCACATCACTATTCTTTTAAAGATCATGAGTGAAAAAGAATTTAGGTGATATATGCTTTGTTCAAGCCGGCTCCAGCTAGAAGCAAACAAAGCAAGGGCTTTAGACCTCTTAAAAAATTATTTTTAATAATTATTTTTTAAAAGAAATAGTTTTAGAATTTGAAGAGTTTTCATTTTTTCAATACATTTATTTTTCCAATTTTCTAGCCACGTTTTATGTTTTTACTTTTCCAATACATCACTCATTTACTATTTTGTGGGTCCATAGAGATAAAAAGGTGAGACTTTTCAAAACTAAATCCATGGTCTTATTCTTTTTGGATACCAACGCCGAATGTTAGCCACGTTTTCTTTTCCAATACATCAATTATTTACTTTTTTGTGGGTCCAAAGATAGAAAGTGAGTTTCAAAACCCTGGACCTATTTTTCTTTAGGTGCTAGCGCCGAAAGCTTGTATTTTGCATTGCCCACCGCCAAAATTTTTTGTGTTATTGCTACTGTGTGTTGAATTGATCTTAAACATTGGAGACGCGATACAGGAAAGCATTTTAACTGAGGAGGCTTATTTCATATGGCTGTAGTTTTCTATTTTGTGTAAAATATTGCATTTGGCTCAACAACCAAGCATCTAAATCAGAAGAATTTTTTTGACAATCAGGTTCTATTGTTCTAACTTTTTTCTTTATTTTTGATTTATAATCGTTTAATTTAATTTAATGAAACATACATTGCTTTTTTTATTTTAAAATATAGAAATGTCAACTAGAAAATTTGAATCAGGTTATTCGAAACTAAAAAAAAAAAGTTGAAGCTTTAATTGAATCACAAAGAGGGGCTATCGAGAAATTTTTTGAAACAAATAAGAAAGTTGAAAATATAGGTGATTACTCATTGAATGAACAAGTTAATAATGTAAACATGGATGAAAATAAAAATAGAGAAGAAATATTAGTTAATGAACAAGAAATATAAATTAATAAATTAGAAGAATTCACTACTAAAAATATATATGATCCAAGTCAATAGACAAATATTGATATAAGTTTGAGAGATTTATTAGTAGAAAAAGGTTCTGTTAGAGTTACTAATATAGATTTTCCTAAAGATGAATTTTCAAAACACTTTTCTTCATCACTTTATATTCAAAAGTTGACTAATGGTGAAAAACGTAAAAGAAAATGGCTGATTTATTCTCAAGATTTGGATAGAGTATTTTGTTTTTGTTTCAAATTGCTTAAAGCTCTTCCTAGTACAAGTAGTTTAGCCAATGAAGTTAGTAGGAATTGGAGAAATATTAGTAAAAAATTAAAGAGTCATGAGATAAGTAATGAGCACATTGTTAATATGAGTTCATAGATTGATTTAGAAATGAGATTGTTAAAAAATAAAACAATTGACAAACATGTCCAAGAACAAATAATAGAGATCGAGAACATTGGAGAAATGTGTTATTTAGAATTATTGCAGTTGTTAAAACTCTTGAAAAAAGTAACTTAGCCTTTCGTGGAACAAACGAAAAGATTTACCAAGAAAATAATGGAAATTTTTAAATCTAATTGAAATGATTGCAGAATTTGATCCTATAATGCAAGAACACATTCGTCGAATTAAAGATAATAAAATTCATAATCATTACCTTGGACATAGAACACAAAATGAATTGATAAATTTGCTAGCAAATGAAATTATAAAAAAAATTATCGGCGCAAAATATTTTTCAATCATACTTGATTGTACTCCCGATGTAAGTCATCAAGAGAAAATGTCTTTTGTATTACGATGTGTAGATATTTCTTCAACCTCAATTCAAATATTTGAATATTTTTTAGAATTTTTAAAAGTAGATGATACAACCGGAAAAGGTCTTTTTGATGCTATTATGAATGCAATAAATATTATTGGACTTGATATTAGTAACCTAAGAGGATAAGGTTATGATAATGGGTCTAATATGAAAGGAAAACATCAAAGTGTGCAAAAAAGGTTTTTAGATATTAATCCTAGATCATTTTATACTCCATGTGGTTGTCATAGTCTAAATTTGATACTTTGTGATATGGCTAATTGTTGTCCTAAAGCTATATCTTTTTTTGGAGTGCTACAACGTATATGTACTATATTTTCTTCATCTACTAAAAGATGAAAAATTCTACAAGATCATATTCCTAACTTAACTCTTAAATCATTGTCACAGATACGTTGGGAAAGTCGTATTGAAAGTGTAAAAGCTTTAAGATTTCAAACTTCACAAATAAAATATGCTTTATTGAAATTAGGTGAAGTTAATGATGAACCTAAAATAAAAAGTGAAGCTGATTGTTTAGCATCTTATGAGTTAAAAAATTTTGAATTTTTATTAGGCATGATTATTTGGTATGAGATATTGTTTGCGGTAAATTCAATTAGTAAAAATATGCAATCAAATGATATGTGTATTGATATTGCTATACAACAATTGAAAGGTCTTATTTTATTTTTTGAAAAATATAGGGAAGACGGATTTGAAAATGCTATAATTTATGCTAAAGAAATTGCTATAGAAATGAATATAGAACCTAAATTCCATGAAAAACATACTACTTGTAGAAAGAAACAATTTGATGAAATTATTGACAATGAAATTGTAAAATCTCCTGAAGAATCATTTAAAGTTGATTATTTTTTGTACATAAAAGATAAAGCAATCACTTCATTTCAAAGTAGATTTGAACAATTTAAAATGTATCAAGATATTTTTGCTTTTCTATTTAGCATTGAGAAATTAAAGTCATTAGATAATAACAATTTAAAAGAAAATTGTCTTAACCTTGAACGTTCATTAAAACATAATGACAACTCTGATATTGATGGATTAGAATTATTTACAGAATTAAAAATTTTAAGAGAAATTATATAAGTGAAAAATGATACACCAATTGATATACTTAATTATATAACAAGACTTGATTCTTTTTCAAATACGTATATTGCTTATAGAATAATGTTAACAATTCCCATAACTGTTGCTTCGGCAGAAAGAAGTTTTTCAAAATTAAAATTAATAAAATCTTATCTAAGATCGACAATGTCTCAACAAAGATTAAGTGCATTAACTTTATTATCGATTGAGAAAGAATTGTTAAATGAAATCGATTATAATAATTTAATAAACGATTTTGCATCCCAAAAAGTACGAAAGATAAATTTTAAATAAAAATATAATAATTTTAATAAAATTTTATTATTTATTTTAAAAGGCCTCACTTTAAAATTTGCTTTAGGCCTTCGTAAGTGTTGGGCCGGCCCTAGCTTTGTTCTATCCCTTTTAATATATTCTTCTTTTAATTGGGCAACACATGCAGGATTATCTTCGTATAAGATCATCAGGATCATCTTTCCAGACAAGCCACAAGATTCTTATATGTGTTGAATCACAGATCGTAACCAAACACATTCTCAACTTACCTCATGTAATGCTAAAATTTTTGCATGGTTAGCTGATGTGGCAGAAATAGTTTGTTTCATAGATCGTCAAAAAATTGCGGTACTCCCATATGTAAACAAATAGCCTATTTGTGATTGTCCATTATGAGGGTCGGATAAATATCCTGCATCTGCATAACCAATCAGCTCAGACTCAGGTACGTTTGAATAAAATAGGCCCATATTCGTTGCTCCTTTAAGATAACAGAGTATATGCTTAACTCAATTCCAATTCCTTTGTGTAGGTGAAAAACTATATCTTGCTAATAGATTAACAGCAAATAATATATCAGGTTGAGTATGACTAGTAAGATACATCAATACCCCGATTGCACTAAGATATGGTACTTCAGGACCAAGTAGTTCTTCATCCTTTTCATGAGGTCTGAAAGGATCTTTGTTCACATTTAATGACCTGACAACCATTGGAGTACATAATGGATGTGATTTATCCATATAGAATCATTTTAACACATTTGTCACTAAGTTTCTTGATACACAAAGATGTTATTCTTTAAATATTCAATTTGTAATCTAAGACAACTTTGTTCTTCCAAAATCTTTCATTTTAAATTCTTTTTTAAGCAATTAACAGCCTTTTGGAGCTCTTCAGGAGTTCCAATAATATTCAAATCATCAACATAAACTGCAATTATGGCAAAGTCATTTTCAAATCTTTTTATAAAGATACATGGACAAATTGGGTCATTTCTATACCCTTCTTGCAACAGGTATTCACTAAGGTGATTATACCACATACGCTCAGATTGTTTTAAGCCATAAAGTGTGTCACAACCCTAAGTTAGAAGTACATAACCGGCACGGGTTTTGAGAATCATCTCATCCCGTAAGCCTCTAAAATGATACATATAAATGAACTTATCACAATTAAGATAAATTGTAACCAAACTCATAATTACATATTCATTTGAGAACTTAACTTCTATGCTATATAATTTCAATTATCTTAAAATATACACAAATACCATGTAATATGGAAGCTGAGATCCTGCCTGTGATATATGGAGCAACTCTAAAGTATAACATACAACATAAGCCAAAAGCTGAGAGCCTTGAAAATAAATTAGGTTCACCCATAAAATGTGTCGCCTAACTGACCAGCTATCTGAAGGAGACTGACCAAAATCTGTATTATTGTCTGAAAAATGTAGAAATATCGTGTAGTGAGTTTGACAACTCAGTGAGCAGGTAATTCTTACCATAACGGAAACAGGACAAGTAGGGAACGAGTTTTTCCTTCACAAGTAAATATTTAATGCAAGGAAAAGATGAATGTCGTATGTATCATATGTTTGAAAGATCAATAACAAGAAAGTTTCAGTATTAAGAGGCATAAATATCAATGTTGAAATATTATATAAATAAATACAAGTAAGTTTAGAACGTCTCATAAATTGAAGAACTCTCTCTATATTAGAACCGTAGCCATATCGCAAGTATGCAACAAAAGAAATGTTCACCATCAATCAGGAATCCATCAGGCAAAAGCCCGCACGCTCCATCAGGCAAAAGCTCATATAATCCATCAGACAAAAGCCCGCATAATCTATCAAGCAAAAGCCTGCACACAATCAATCAGGCAAAAGTTCATTTCATAGAACTCAAGATGCACTAAGATTAGCATTCATAGCTACTAGATTGCAATGCTTTCAATTTAGATTCCTTCGTATAGATACAATAAAGAAATAATAAGAAATGCACGATAAACAAAAATGTCATAACTCTTCCAGAAAATAATATACTCACTGATCAACAATAATCACAACAACATCAACTTAACTTACACATTTATATCCAAAGGTGCACACATGTGCCTCATAAAATCATTTATCAATTCATATAAAATACCAACACCATAAACCAACATAATTTTTTAGTATTCTCAATCAGTATAGTTTAATATCAATAGAGAACTAAAATATAAATGATGCTTGTCCTGCATTTCTAAGGTTTATACTAGGAGCCATGTTTTGAAATACATGTTCATAAATAAAAATAAATTTCACATTAATAGTAATGTCTCATATGGATATATTAAATTAATAGCTAGAAATTATGTTATAGTAAGTATTATCTACTCACTTGATAAGAGCTTCAAGTTAGACAGCCCTAAAATAAACTTTTTCAATCCGCATTTAATCAATTAGACCTCAAAAACATGTCTGGAGGGTCCAAATATCGAGAAAACGTCTCTGGGAACTGGTCACTATTCACCGCTGAAAACACTATTCACGACGAACAAAAAGCTATCAGATGGCCGAATATATATATATATATATATATATCCTAAGGTTTATATAACTTCTGAATCCATTTACGATGTCAGAATTTCAATTAGAGGTCTCTAAGTAAGAGTTTCAGAATTTACTTTTTTTTTCTGAAATTTTTTACTTCAGATCTACGGCGATTCAACAGCTAATTTGAAAAATTGATCGATCAAAATTGTAGTACTCTTCATCTTAAATCTAGTAACACCTTCAGTTTTGAAATCAGAAGCCAATAGGCACTTCAGATCTAGAAAAAAAGTTGAAGGTTACTATTCACTCACTATTCATCCGTTTCAAATTTTTTTCAAAAATCTGCCGTCTCCCCTTCCCCCTTTTCCCTTTTATTTTTTATTTTTTAATAATTATTATTATTATTATTTAATAATTGAATAATAAGATTTAATTTTATATATATTCATATAAATTCTGTTTTTCATCCTAAAATATCTCAAAAATTTCTAAAAATTTTCATTCTCATAAACCTTTAGTTAAACTCTTAAATCATGATTTTTCTTGATAAAAATCGTAATAAACAAATCTCAACATAAATATATTTTTACATATTAAAAGAAAGAATACTTCTAAAAATACAACAAAAATTTATTAGAGGCCAATATAATTATTTTAAGTAAAACAATAATTATTTACTTAAAAGTCTACTTACTTTTAGCAAGACATAATCATTGTTAAACAAATAAAAATATATTTGTTTATAGCAAAATACTATCATTTAAAAATAAAAATTACGCGCTAAATCGTAAATTCTCATATTTTCTTTGTACTTCTTTAACCCATGTAGTAAATATATATATTTTCTACGGTTCTTATCTTCATTTTTGAAATTCTCTCTTTTATTTCAAATTTTCTTTAATTGGAATTTTTGTTAAATTCTACAATTATTACAAAGTGATTTATTTAATTTGATTTAATCTACTCGTGAACTGAAATTGTATGCTTCAGGAAACTTAAATCCTTCAGAGAGTTTCATATAGATATGACTATCAAATGAGCCATACAAATAGGCTGTAACAACATCTAGTAGACGCAAATCGAGATTTTCATGTACTGCCAGACTAATTAAATATCGAAAAGTAGTTGCATCTACCACAGGTGAGTATGTTTCCTCAAAATCAATTCTGGGTCTTTGCAAAAAATCTTAGGCGATAAGTCTTGTCTTATATCTCACAATTTCACTATTTTTATTTCGTTTTCGCACAAAGACCCATTTGTATCCAACTAGTTTTATATCTTCAAGTGTACAGACTACAGGTCCAAATTTTTTTTGTTTTTCAAGCGATTTTAACTCTGCTTCAATTGCGTCTTTCTATTTTGGCCAATCATTTCTTCACCTGCATTCTTGAACAGACTTTGGTTCATGATCCTCATTATCATTTAAAACATCACGCGTTATATTATATGCAAAATTATTGTCAACGTTAACCTTTTGTCGGTTCCATCATATTCTATTCATAACATAATTAATTGAGATCTCTTCATTTTCACAAATTTTAGGTACTTGAGTTTCTTCTGGAACTAAAACATTAATTATGTCTTGAAACTCTTCTGGAGACTCTTCTAGAGTTGTTAAATCCTTGATTTGACCATCTTGATTCTTAGCTCCTTTTCTTTTTCGAAGATTTTTATCTTTGTAACCAACGGGCTTACCACGTTTCATGCGGGTCTCAGGCTTATTGCAATGGTAGATTGTCCAACAGGGACATCAATTTTGACTAGAGCATTAGTAGCTGGTATATGTGATTTAGTAATTCTTTTTTAGTCAGTAAATACATCTAGCAATTGGTTGGTTAAATTTTTGCAAATGAATTATCTTTTGAACTTCGAGTTCACATTGTTTTGTACGATGATCAAAATGAGTTAGTGATAATTCATGTCAACTAATTTCTCTTTTCAGCTGCTTATTTTCTCCCCCTAATGTTGAAAAAACTGATTCATCAAAATGACAATCAGCAAACTGAGCTGTGAATAGATCTCCTATTAATGGTTCAAGATGCTTTATTATAGAAGGAGAATTATATCCAACATATATTTCCAACCTTCTTTGAGGACCCATCTTAGTGCATTGTGGTGGACCAATAGAGACATATACCGCACATCCAAAAATTCTTAGATGGGAAATATTTGATTTCTGATCAAAAACCATTTGTAATGGGAAGTGTTCATAATAACTTGTTGGCCTTATGTGAATTAATGATGCAGCATGCAAGATTGTATGTCTTTAAGTAGATATTGAGAGTTTTGACTTCATAAGTAATGGTCTTGCAATTAACTTCAGACGTTTAATAAATGATTTTGCAATACCATTTTGTATATGAACATGTGTTACAGGATGTTCAATATCAATCCCAATAGACATACAATACTCATTGAATGTTTGAGAAGTGAATTTACCAGCATTCACTACAAGAAATATAGTTTTTAGTGACCAACTTTTTGTGACGACCTAAAAAGCACTTTCAATGACGACTTACGGAGGTCGTCACTGAAAGATTTAGTTCTAGCAATTTTTAATGACAATTTTTATAAGTCGTCACAAAAATATATACTTTTAGTGACAAGTTTAATATAGTCGTCACAAAAAGTATAATTTCAGTGACGACCATTTGGGTCGTCACTAAATGGTGAGTTTCAGACGTCACTGAAAGTTCAAGGGAGAAAAGAAAAAAAAAAGGCGCCCGGTTAACTGGCTCATGAAAAGACATATCCCGCTTACTTTTTTCACTTTACTAAAGCCTCTCCCCGCGCACCGTGGAAAAAGTCAAGGTTACTTGTGAAATTTCTTGCACTACCGAAGGAAGAAGGCCGCCATTTGCTTCTCAAAACCCCATTGTCACCTTCGGCTTTGCTTGTCCAGTCATGAAAACCCCAGCGCTAACAACTTCGGCTTAGCTTGACCATGGAGCTTACATTTCAGGTTCTTCAATCTACTTCCTCTGGTTTTTGCTGATTTCTTTTGAATGGGTTTGGAAATTATGCTTTTAAGGGTTTTATTTTGGAATTGAGGTGATTTTATAACTTTTTCTGTTTGCTTCTGTTTTGGAATTGAAGATAAAACCAGAATGGGTTCGGGTAGCTTCTGTGTTGGGTGAAAAATGAGGGTTTTTTCTCTGTTTTTGTGTGTGTTATTTATTTGCTGCAACATGCTTCTCTTGACCAGTGTGTTATTTCTTTGGATGTGAACGCTTAATGCTTTCATTTATAAACCCAAATCCATTGAAGGCGAGCTTTCATTTGGGCGTGCTTCCCATCTCATCTATCCGTTTTTGTACCTAGCTGAGATCGGAGATTAATCCTCTCTCATTCACGCTACTTCTAGGTAATATTCAGGTCGATTCCTCTTCTACATTCATCGTTTACCTCACAATTCCAGTTCTTTTTTTAACGAATTATGTTTTGCTTTTCTATACTTTCTTGCTTCTGAAACGTATTGCCATTGTTTAATTTCATTGTCATTTTCCATGCCATTATATGTCTGTTTGTTCTTGCAGCATTGCAATCCTGGATATGATTATTGTCAATTTGAAACGCAAATATGAGGTTCTGGTAGTGATGAATAGTTTATGGTGTTGGTTGATCTGTAGTCTCATGATTCCACACGTTGTTGCTAATGCAGTAATGCTGGATGTGTTTTAATTGTTTGCAAGATTATATTCTTAACAAAATTCTATGTATTCACGGAAATCTATACCCATTAAGATATAGGAATTCGATTCAGAACAACTTGACATTGTGTTCGTATGTTTTAATAAGCAATCTCATGACAAGAGTTATAGATAATATATATATATATATATATATATATATATATATATATATATATATATATATATATATATATATATATATATATATATATATATATATATATATATATACACTTCAGAAGATGTTTGGAATAAAGATATTTTGTTGTACGATGTCAGTATATTTGCAAAGATTTTATTGCTTTTGAGCCAATCGATAGTTGTTTCTCCTCTTCTATAAATCTATTTTTTGTTCATTTATAAGAATGAGTATTTTTGGGTCAGTAACATGAACAATCAAGCTTTACCATTCTCCTCTGGAGTCCATCATTTTTTAATCTTTCAGAGCACCAATAGTGGCTTGGTTGTGTTTTGTACAGATTAAAGACTTTTTCCATTTTTGGTTGGGGGTGGTTGATCAAGAAACAGTTCTCAGATCTAGCACTCACCATGAAGGTCATGTTGGAAATAAACATGTTTGGTATAATGAAAGAGAGGATGCAATTTTTCTGATTTTATTTTTTCTGTTTTACGAATGAAGGGCGACACATGATCAGTCAGAGTTAGAGATTCCTAAAGCCCAACTTTGTCAAAGCTTCATCGTCAAACTCTTCATTTTGCAAGGTATGCTTTCTCCAAAGACATCAGGTAAATTTCAAGTTATCATAATCAGTGTTCAGGAAATTTCCTTGAATTCTAGCAAATCTTGAAATGAATTTCTGTGTTGTTTTGAGCTACTTGTTTTTCAGTTTAATGAGATTCAACGAATGATGATGCAGTTTTTTCTAATTTTCTTTTTCTGGTGTATTAGTGAAGGAGGGCATAATTATGCACTGAGATAGCCATTTCTAAAGCTCAACTTGTCAAAGCTTCATCATCAAACTCTGTTTATATTACAACTTGATCTTTCTCCAAAGACAACAGGTAAATTTCAAGTTATTATGTTCAACATTCTGGAAATTTCCCTTGCTGAAAGTATTTTAGTAAAGCTTACGTTTTAGGTTTTTGGCCCCTGAAATGAATTTTTAATTTGTTGTGTTAATTTGCTTGTTTGTTATTTCAATTAAATTTAATAAAAAAAGGCATGTAAGTTTATAAAACATCCAATTTATGAAAAGGCATATAAGTTTATAAAATAACCAATTTGTGAAAAAATATATAAGTTGATAAAATAATCACTTAAAGTGGCTATCAGGTTAAGAGTCATATAAGAATAGTTGCGGTTATAGTGACTATTGGATTATTATCAACATACATGATAATTTGATAAGTTGTATTGTTTAATGATCAACGTACATGATCAACTTATTCACTTATTACTTTGAAATTCTGTTTTGGAGTTAGATTGAATCAATCAGAAACAAAGTGAATATTGAGTTATGCCTCTCTGCTGTGTAAAACGAGGGCTGCATTGGGCAAGTTTGAAATCTAGTCTATGTATTATGTTGAGATAATGTACTGGTGCTATCTGTGGAAATATGTTGGAGATTTAGTGGTTCATGATTAATCTTATTTATCTTTCATTTTCCACTGTTCAATAATTATTACGATGCTTGATCTTGAACTATGTCTAAAGAAGGGGTAAAATACTGTATTGCTGGCAATTGATTTTGCAGGCATAGGCCTGATTTTCTATAAATGATTACCCTCTCTGGCAGTTTGGCTAATGAGTGTATGTTTTATTTAGTCTTTATGATGGCAGTGATATAAGTAACCTTATGCATTATGAGGATAGAAAGTTGCACATGTATACTTTTAGGTGGTATATTGAAGATTGAACATCTCAGTACTTGCCAATTGAAAGTTTAAATAATTTTATCTATTGAAGTATAGCCATGTAAGATCAAGTCCTGGTCTTGAGATGTTGATAGGTCTATTAATTGGGTTTATATGTGTCACGACCCAAATTTTAGGGCATGTGAAATCCATATACTATACACAAATATTTTTCATAAATGTACATAATGCCATTCTTTATCATATAAACCAATACATATAAGTTCCCATACACATATACAATATACAGTTTACGTCTATAAACACCAGAGTAACAGTAGAAGCAAGGATCCTGCCTGTGACGTTTAGAGCAACTCTAGAGTACAAATATTTTGCAATTATAAAACATTGAGAGCCTAGAAACAATGTAGGCTCACCACTGAAGTACAACCTCTAGTCGATCACTTGGTTGCTGGACCAAACTCTGTGTCTTTATCTGAAAAATAGATCCACATCGTGTAGTGAGTTTTACAACTCAGCGAGCAGATAACACCCCCTATAATCTCTAGGGTCAACATATGGATGTACTTTTCATTTCAAAGTTTCTCATATTGAAAAGTTACATTCAGGAGTACATTCATATGGGACCCGCATTTCAAAACATCTCAGCTCAAATCACATACAAATATCTGTAACCACATATGATACAAAGTGATCTTAAATCGAATTTGATATGCAATAAAAATCAATTCTTTTATATAATGCTCAAGTATGTCATAACTTTCAATATACTCAATAGATAAACATGGAATGTGAGTTCATCACCCTTCTGCCTCCTCACATTACCATAGTCACAATCACAATAGGTAATCAGGGAATGTGAGTTCATCACCCTACTGCCTCCTCACATTACCACTGACTACAACTTCAATAGATCAACAGAGAATGTGAGTTCATCACCCTTCTGCCTCCTCACATTACCACTATCATCATCACAATAGGTAATTAGGGAATGTGAGTTCATCACCCTACTGCCTCCTCACATTACCACTAATACCACCTTCACAATACTGTCTCAAGCCACATAATCTAGTCATTTCTCATCAATACATATATATTTTTATATGAATATATAAACATGTATAAAAGTGCATATCCATCATATGCAATGCATCATTATCAAATAATTCGCCATACAATCATATTCAACAACTTATCACTTTACATATCATTCAAAACAGAGCTTTCAGTCTCAGTACAAAATCTTTTATTATAAATTTTCCAATCAGAGAAATCATATAATCATGCCCATATCCGAGGCAAACATAACATTGTAAAATTAATGTCATATGCATATCATATTTTCTTTGCCATGTAATGCGAAATGCATTTAGAAATAACGTATTCAAAGCATTTCAAAATCTATTTCAAAACTCATACTCTTCTTGAACTAGATATCATTTCTCAATCATTTCAAATATTTCAAACCATTTCAGAAACATATGAACATATAAATAACATGTAATCATACTCATTTATCAATGAAAAGTTCAAGAAGAGTAAAAGTAAGCTATAGGAAGAATTATCTACTCACAGGTAAGGGCTCCAGATTGGACAGCCCTAAAATCCTCGTTTTTAGTCTGAATTTGACCAAATAAGCTTCAAAAACGTGTCCGGAGGGTCCAAAAACCTTAAATGAGCTCGGGTATTGTTCACCGCCGAAAATACTATTCATCGCCGAAATTACTATTCATCCGCACTATTCATCGCCGGAATTACTATTCATCCGCCACATAAAAAGTTACCAAATGACCGAAAAAATTACATATTCTAATGTTTATCAAGCTTCTGAACCCATCTACGGTGTCAGATTTCTAATTTGAGGTCTTTAAATAAGGTTTTTCAGAACTTACCTTTTACCGAGATTTTCTACTTCAGATCTACGACGATTCAACGGTTGATTTGAAAAACTGATCGATCAAAATTGAAGTACTCTTCGTCGTGAATCCAATAACACTTTTAGTTTTGGTATTGGAAGCCCCTAAACACTCCAAATCGAAAGATAAATTTTGAGATCACTATTCACTCACTATGCATGCACTATTCCTTTTCGTTTTTCTTTTCTTTTCCTCTTTCTGAAATTTCCCCCGGCTTCGTTTTATGATTTTGCTGATTTCGTTTTTTTTAAATATAATAATATTTATTAAATAATTAATAATAGGATTTTCTTTTATAAAAATTCATATAAATTCCATTTTTCATCATAAAATATACCAAAAATTTCTAAAAATTTCCTTCCTCATAAATCTTTAGTTAAACTCTTAAATCATAATTTTTCTTGATAAAAATCATATTAAAACAAATTTCAAAACAAATATCTTTATTCATATTAAAAGAAAGAATATTTCTAAAAATACCATAAAAATTCAATAGAGGCCGATATAATTATTTTAAGCAACACAATACTTCTTTTACTTAAAAGTCCACTTACTTTTAACAAATCATAATTATTTCTACATAAATAATAATATTTTTGCTAATAGCGCGCCAAAATATAAATTCTCATATTTCTTTTGTAATTCTTTAATCCATGTAATAAATATACATATTTTCACTGGTTCTTATCTCTATTGTCAAAATTCTTTTTTTTATTCTACATTCCCTTTAATTGGAATTTTTCGTTAAATTTTACGGTTATTACAATATGCATCGTATGGCTTTCTCTGTGTGAAGGTTGTTATCATGTTTTCTTGATGAACCAATTTATGGTGATATGAAGTTGACTGGTCCTAACTCAGACTTTGTAAGTGCCTTTGAAGAATGCTTGTTGGCATGGAAAAGAGTATGTCTTAAGGCAGTAGATGGAGGCCCCAGCTCTTGCTGTACTTTCTTACAGAGTTCCTCCCCTGTTGTTGACTATGCAGGTTTATGAGAAACAATGAGACCCAAATTAAAAAAAAAATTATTTAAGAGACTGACTTGATAATGATTTCTGATGACTATGACTTTTATTCATGTTTGGAGGACTAAGTTTTGATTCCTCATCTATATTTAGTCATGAAACATGGGCAATGAGCTTTGATTTAGATATATTTCATAATGCTTTTCTAAAAAAAAGAAATGTGTTGATTTTTCTAAAGAAACATCACTGTTTAGTCATATTAATTTAATTTGTTAAATTTGGTAATCTTTAATATTTTTAGGATTTTCTTTATGCTACATGTATTTTTTTTATGTTAGACTTATCAAGTTATATATTAATTTATTATTGTGATATGAACAGGGACAAATTCCATTAGGACTTATGAGTAGTGTTGTACCAAGTTCTACAAATAATGCAACACCAACTCCAACAGAACCACCAAGTTAATTGTTTTGATATTCTGTTGACATTGTATTATGTATAACATTTTCTATTAAGAGACATGGTATATCACTCAAGTATCATGTATATGTTCCAAATTATGGTAATATTTATAGAATTTTATTAATTTTGTTTGTTCTGAATTTTAATTATAAAGCAATGTTTTATTCAAATGGGTAATAAAAATAAAATAAAAATTGGGAACAGAAGATTTAGTGACGACCAAAGGTCATCACTAAAACCCAATAAGTTGAGATTCAGTGACGACCTAAGTCGTCACTGAAACTTTCTGCGATGGAGTTTATCGCGACGAGTGAGTGACGACCAAAAGTCGTCACTGATTCTTTTCAGTGACGACTTTTTGGCTTTCAGTGACGACTAAAGTCACCACTGAATCCCTATTTTCTTGTAGTGATTATCAAGGTGTATTTTCTTAATTGGAAAATCAAAAAAATGTGCTCGTAATCTAATCAATTGCGCAAGTAATCTCGCAAACGCCAAGTTACGAGATGATAACAAGCACACATGTGACCATTTAGTTGATGCATCAATTAAAACCATAAAATACCTAAATGGTCCACATGGTGAGTGTATTAGCCCACAAATATCACCTTGTATTCTTTCTAAAAATGTGAGGGATTCACCCATAATTTTGACTGGTGATGGTCGAATAATCAATTTCCTTTAAGAGCAAGTGGAACATGAGAAATTATTCGATTGAAGAATCTGCTGGATCTTCAATGAATGTCCACTTGAATGTTTAATTATTTTTTGCATCATAATTGATCCGAGATGGCCTAATTGGTCATGTCAAATAACGAAGTTATTATGATTTGCAAACTTCTGGTTTGCAATAACATATATTTCAATTGTATTTATATATGTATAGTACAATCCAGAGGAAAATGTAGGTAACTTTTTCAATATGCATTTGTTACCTAAGATTGTACTTGTAATATGAAGATATTCAATATTTCTTTCATTTGTTGTCTCAATGTGGTATTCATTTCGACGGATATCCTTAAAACTTAGTAAGTTTCTAAGAGACTCGGAGGAGTATAAAGCTCTGTCAATATGCAGTTTTGTTCCTCTAAGTAACATTATACTAGCTCTTCCAGAGCTTTCAATTAATTTTGTACTACTAGATATAGTACTAACATTGGCTCCTTGCATTACTAATTGGGAAAAGTACTTTTTATCTTTGAGAATTGTGTGAGTTGTGCCATTATCGACGAAACATATTTCTTCATTAGTGATGTTGGTATCAATGGAGAAAACATTCATTCTTGATTGAAAAATAAAATAAGAATAATCAATATGAGAAAATAGTACATAAAATAAAATAACAACTTTAAAGAATGAATTGTATTGAAAAAAGGAAACCCTGAAATTTAATGTCATAGAAATTATACAAAAAAATATATTTTTGAATACTACCATCACCAATTAAATGATTAATTTTTCCATCATGATCAGCAAAGAATTTGTAATATCTAAATGAGTTATATCAATCATAGCCATCGTTGAGATTTTTAACCATATAATTTTTTCACTTCTGGTGGGAAGATATATTCTTGGAATAATTACCACAACCACAACTTCGAATTTGAATCTGACTATAGTGGTCATATGTTGCTACATTCGCTTCAGGGAATAGAGCAATGTTAGTTGGATGAGACTTGTTTTTCTAGTGGTCATACCTTTATTTTAAGGAGTTTCAAATTATCTTTTGAACTCTCAATTCGACATGTTAAGACTATCATAAAATATAATGCTAGTCAATAAACATCAATAAATAAAGTGAACCATTTCAAATAAAATAAATCATAATAAAGACATGTAAATTCATGGTAGTCTTCTATAAAATCATTTTTTTATGCCAAAGTGTTGTAAGCATAATTATTTAATGTCAATCAACATTCCTTAATTAAGAGATAAATGTTAATCATTACCTAACTTACCATGTATTAATAACAAGGATTTCTATACATATAAATCATAAAGCATATATACATGATCTTCATCCATACAAACATATATTATATATATGCCATCGGTATACCCATATTCATTAAAAGAATTTATAATTGAATAGGCATATTCAACTTTTATCAAAATCTCCTAGTTAAGCATAACCATAAAAAAGTCTTTACATTTCTATCGATATAAATGCTATTATTTGCAGATATTAAATAAATACATACAACTATACATATTAATTGATTAAAGAACTACATGAAGAACTATATACCGAGTGATTAAAAAAATAAAATTTAATAGAAGAGATAAAATAGACTTGCTACACCTAAACCATTGTTCTTCAGGGACAAACTTGAGGCAACTGAAATGTTTGCGGTCTTTCAAGAACAAACTAAAATAATAGAATTTGTACATAAATTAGTGTAGTCCTTCAGGGACATATAATTTGGTGTTGTTTTTAAGGGACATATAGGTGCAGTCCTTCAGGGACATATAATTGCACATAAATTGGTACAGTCCTTCAGGGACATATAATTTTGTGCAGTCTTTCAAGGACTTATAGGTGTAGTCCTTCAAGGACATATAATTGCACATAAATTAGTGCAGTCATTCAGAGACATATAATTGTACATAAATTGGTGCAATCTTTTAGGGACATATAATTTGAAGCAAAAGAAAGAGAGATTTAAATAAGAAAAAAAATTGTATATAAATTGGTGTGGTTCTTCAAAAATAAAATAAATCAATAGTAATCTAATTGTACATAAAAAGTACTAACCTTGAAGCAGGAGGTAGAGCGTCGTACTGATAACGTGTTATGAAATAACTTAAAAGTAAAGAGAGAGAGAAGTAAGAGAGAGACAAGATAGTGAATTGTTCTTTTCATTCATATATGAGGAGGTATTTATACAAGTAGTTGAAAGAGTCCCAGTAGTGATATACAGTTGTAGGATAACTCTCTAGTGATTCTCTTTGATAATTACTGAAAATAATATCTTATCAGATAGGATAACCAAAAAATCGGAATGATGAACATCCACTCAAGATATTTTTCAATTTTATAAAAAAAATGATGTGTTTTTTCATTTAATTTATTAACAATTCCTACCCTCACATTTTTGACAAAATTAATCTATGTTTAGCGTTTTTTTCTTAACATATAAGACATCAAAGATTAAAATAATATACTTTTTTTAAATTTAAAATTTAAATAATAATAAATATTTTTTTAAGGATCAAACTGATAGCATCAATTTTTTTTCAGAGATCTAAATAATTGTCTACTCTGAAATTAAACTGCCTTCTTAAATAATGTTAAGGTCTGTATCCACGTAATACATTTAAATTTTTATTCGAAATAATTTAGATATAAATAGGAGAGATGCTATCATATCAATCAAGTCTTTTGAGTTTATAATGGTTTTGAATCACTTATTGAGTTAATTATATTTAATTTTAATTATTCAAATTCAATTTATATTATATTTGACTCTAATTATTCGCCAATTCAATTTTTTCTTATCAATTAATTTGATTAATCGTTATTTAAACTACTCGCTTTTATTTATTATAATTAGTTAATAAAAAAAATATTTAACCATGGTCAACAAAATAAATGTTATATTTTAAAAAATAAAAAAATTAACAAAATTTTCAGCCTATTCTTTAAAAAAAATTGTTTAACTAAATAATTGTTAAATACATTGATAGTAAAATTAATAATATTATTAATATTATATAAAATATTAACACGTGATAAAATAATATTAAAAATATTAATATAATTAATTAATTTTATTATATGTGATATAATGCTGACAGAAATTTTAACTTCGTCTATATAATAATAATTTATAATTATTTTGGTCTTTGCCCTTTTGGCAATGCAGATGCACGTGAATTGAAATAATCGAGAATTGAGAAAAACGCGTTGTTTCCGTAGAAATTTTTTTTGGTGACAATTTAAAATTATGGTGACTCTTGACTCGTGATCTGCTTTCTACTTTCATATTTGCAGCTTTTCTACTTTTATATTTCCCTTTACACCTGTTTTTGGCGACAATAGACCCTACCATTTTTGTGAAAGCATCAACTTTGTTTGCAAGTCTCTAACGTGAAAGCATCTTTCATACGCTCGGACTGAGATTGAAGACTTACTGTTCATTTGGTTGTGAAGACTAAAGACTTACTGTTGGGTTGGGTCAATCCCCAGACCCCATTAGTCCTATTAAGTTGCATTGCTGCCTTATTTACTCCATCATCTCTATTAACATTCTCAGGCACGAAGAAGACTTTGGGCATACTCTTGTGCACTTTGAACCTTGCAATCGCCAACTAGTTTACGAGGACAAAGGTATTATGATCATCTTCTTCATTCTTATGCACTGCAATAACACAATATTACTGCAGCTGGTAGTTTACTTCTTCAAAGCTATTCTTTCTTCTTTTATTTTGTTTTACTTTCTGCCTTGACTTAATTTTGTTCAGTGGCAACAGACCTAGTCAAAACACTTTTGATCTTGTTTCTGTCTAGTAACAGATCGGAATCTTCTCAGTTTTTCTAATATTGGAATAGCTAACTAACCATAATATGGATGCTGCTGCTGCCTCATCATCTTCATCTGCTGCTCTTCCTTTCAAAAAATATGACGTGTTTATTAGCTTTCGAGGTGAGGACACCCGCAAAAACTTCACTAGCCATCTTTTTGAAGCTCTCTGCCAAAAGAATGTAGAAACCTACATAGACTACAGACTTCCCAAAGGAGATGAGATCTCCCAAGCACTCATCCAAGCAATCCATGATTCAAGTGTATCTCTGGTGTTATTCTCAAAAAACTATGCATCCTCAAAATGGTGCTTGGACGAGCTCATCCATATCCTTCAATGTAAAAACGACGAGGGACAAAAAGTTATACCTATCTTCTATGAAGTTGATCCATCTGATGTCCGCAAGCAGAATGGGTCTTACAAGGAAGCATTTGCAAAACATGAGAGAGATTTCATGCACAACCAAGACAAGGTGAACACGTGGAGAGATGCTCTTTTTCAAACTGCCAATTTAGCAGGGTGGGATTCATCGACCTTTAGGTAATTGTTCATTCTTTTTAACTGAATCTTTTGGATTAATGCATACTTACGGATTAACTAGTTTTGCTTTTTATTTTACCTTTTCTTACATGACACTCGTTAATTCTTTCTTTAGTTTTATTTATTCTTTTCCATATTTTAGGTACGAATCTGAACTTGTTCAAAAGATTGTCAATGACGTTTTGCAA
The DNA here is from genome assembly GCA_037074535.1 of Gleditsia sinensis. Taxonomy (NCBI): domain Eukaryota; kingdom Viridiplantae; phylum Streptophyta; class Magnoliopsida; order Fabales; family Fabaceae; genus Gleditsia; species Gleditsia sinensis. Next base: position 17,416,061 of record CM073472.1, read on the forward strand.
AAACTGGACCTTATGTATCCAAGTGCGTTAGAAGGTCTTGTTGGAATTGATGAAAACTGCAAATGTATTGAATCATTACTAGAAGAAGCCCAAATAATTGGAATTTGGGGCATGGGTGGCATAGGAAAGACAACCATGGCTAAGGCTATATTTGTAAAATTGTCTCCCCAATATGAAAGTTGCTGCTTCTTAGAAAATGTAAGAGAAGAGTCTAAACAACGTGGACTAAATTATATACATGATAAAATTGTAAAGGAGCTATTAGGGGAAGAAATTTTTTGTGCTGGCACTTCCAAAGTTCCAAAATCTATATTTCTAAAGAGAAGACTTAGCTGTAAAAAAGTTTTAATTGTGCTTGATGATGTAAATAGTTCAAAGGATTTAGACGATTTGTTTAGAGAATATGATTGCTTGAGAGTAGACAGCAGAGTCATCATCACATCAAGAGATAAGCAGGTTCTTATTGAAAAAGTTGATAAAATACATGAGGCCAAAGCATTGAGTGCTCATAAAGCCCTAAAGCTTTTTAGCTTCAAAGCCTTCCACAAAGACAATCCAAAAACTGGATTTGAGCAACTGTCAAAAAGGGTAGTTTTTTATGCCAAAGGCATTCCATTAGTTTTAATAGTTTTGGGTTTATTTCTTCATTCCAAAATTGAAGAAGAATGGAATAGTGCATTGAAAAAATTGGAAAAAATTCCAAATGAAGATATTCAAAAAGTGTTGAAATTGAGTTACGATGTATTAGATCGTGAAGAGAAAAATATGTTTCTGGACATTGCATGCTTTTTGAAGGGTGAAAATAAGAAAAAAGTAATAAGACTATTTGAGAACTTTGGCTACGCGGCAAGTATTGGCATAAGCAGACTTATAGATAAGGCTTTAATAACAATAGATCAGTACCAAGTAAAGATGCATGACTTTATACAAGAAATGGGTCGAAAATTTGTTTTTCAAGAGTGTATTGAAGAACCTGGAAGACGCAGCCGATTGTGGAATCATGAAGATGTCTATGATGTGTTTAAAAATAATAAGGTAAGAAAAAAAATTACTTTTTCTTTTTTTGGAGAAATAATGACTTTATTTTAGAACAAATAAGGGATATGTCATTGCAAAATGCAGCTAAAATATTGTTTACTTGTATTGGAATTTTTGTGTTTTCAGGGCACTGATGCAGTTCAGGCTATAACATTAAATGTGTCTCAAATAAAAAATATAGACTTGAGTGCTGATACTTTTAAAAAGATGTCTTATCTAAGGTTTCTCAAAGTACATACTCTGTACAAGGCATCGAGCAATGTATACCTTCCTTTTGGCCTTGAGTCTTTTTCTGATAGACTAGGGTACTTTCAATGGGATAGATACCCTTCGGAGTCTTTGCCATCAACTTTTTGTGCTGAGAACCTTGTTGAATTTTGCATGGAGTATAGTCCTGTGAAAAAACTTTGGGACGGAGTGTAGGAGTGTTCGTGTATGATTGTGTGTATATTATATATATTTTAGTTTTCTATTCAATTAAGATAGGAAGGCTTTCTCATTTATTGTTTCTCTTTTAATTGTCATAGGATCTTGTGAATATAAAGAACCTAAACCTTGCTGGATGCAAGCAATTGGTGGAGCTACCTGATTTCTCTAAGGCACGGAATCTTAAAAGTTTATATCTCTCCTTGTGTGAAAATTTATGTAATGTTCATCCATCGATATTATCTCTTCCCAAGCTTGATACTTTGTGCCTGGAGAAATGCTCTAGTCTGAAGAGTCTTCATAGTGAGAGGGGTTTAGAATCTCTATCTGACATCAGACTCCTTGGATGTAAGAGTCTTCAGGAACTTTCACTGCCATCAGAGAAAATAAGAGAGTTACAATTAGCAAGTACAAGAATTGAAATTTTGAACTTGTCAATTGGGTGTCTCAATAACCTTAAACGTCTATCTCTCAATGATTCAACACTACAGATTTTTCTCATAAACAAGTTGGGTAGCTTGACATCTCTAGTGTCTCTTGGAGTCTTTTCTTACAAAGCAGTAATCGAGAAACCGATACTACACAACCTATTTAATGCCTTACGTTCTTTGCGTTGTCTACGCTTGGAAGGATGTAGTAACTTGGCTGAACTCCCTGACAACATCGGCACCTTATCATCTTTAAACTATTTATCTTTATGTGGAAGCAATATAGAGAGCTTGCCTTCTAGCATCAAGCATCTTTCAAAGCTGGAAAGGATATCCTTGGATGAATGTAGGAGGCTTCGGTCTCTACCACAACTTCCACAATTCCTTAAAAAATTGCATGCTGCAAACTGCACATCACTGGAGACTGCATTCATTTTATCAACTAATCACAGGATGGAACAATTTCTCTCATAAATTGCCTGAAAATGGATGAACATTCACTGTGGGGTATCATGGTCGATGTTTGTTTCTCATTGATGCAGAAGTTATATTCCAATGCACCCTGCCTTGGGTATTTTTACTTCCTTGAAAATCCTAGATTTTGCTACCCAGGAAGTAGAGTTCCAGAGTGGTTTAGACATAATCGTACAACAGAAGCTTCCCTAACTATTGAACTTGCTAAACCTCCTGATAACTTAATTGATTTCATTTTCTGCCTCGTTCTTCCTCAATTCTTCTCAACGGAGAACCATGAAATTATGTTATACTTCCAATGTTTCTTGGAAGATGGTGGAGAGGTTAAACGTCTTATTGGACAGGAGTTGTGGTCACATAAATATTTCAATTTCTTGAGTTCGGGTCATGTTTTCTTGAATTCGGATCGTGTTTTTCTATGGTATAATGCTATACTTTATCGAGACATATTACGTGAAGTTAAAAGAAAACAAAATGAGCAGGGCACCGCTTATAACCCAAAGGTTTCATTCGAGTATAAACTTGGTGATTACTTCATCAAGGAATATGGTGTCTACCCCGTTTATGCCTTCAAGAAAAAGAAATTGACAAAAGTCGAGAGGCATCTAAGTATTAATGAGGAAGAACAACTCCCTCAACAAAAAAAGATATTGAAGGCAGCTATGGAAGATATTATGGATTAGAAGCGTAAGCCGTTCGATCAGAAGATTGAGGAGTTAGTACTCAAAACTATTGGAATCGAAGATGGAGACTAGACTACTATACTTATGAGAAACAAGATGTGCTGGAACAACTTTGTCAGACCCAAAAATCCAATGGATTCACCAGAAACAAATTTTCTATGATTGCTTTATAGGTATCTCTCTCTTTAACATTTTATCACTTAATGAAGTTTGACTTTCTAATATATATAACATATATGGCTTGTGAGAGAAAAAGTGTAGTCATATAACAGTAAGTACTGTGTTTTTAGTTAACTGCTTTGATCTGGTTCTTGCCTGATTTTGTTGTTCCCTTCACTTTTTTTCACTCCTTTCATACTTATCTATCCAAACCATTTTCATTGGAGTTTATAATAAAAATATTTGGTCTCACCTTACTTCATAAGATAATGTCAAAAGGTAAGTTGATATTTAGGAGCTTAATCATCAAACAAATTAAGATGATTCAGTTTCAGGATTTGGAATTACTTCTATTTTCATAATCTGAGCAAAGTTCATTTTTTCCCCAAGCAGTATATTTCTATTATTGTATATATTTCAGACAAGGCAAAGTAAGGTTAGCCTTCATCAAGCATTTGGTTCTTATAATCTTTCATATTCTATTCTCTTCATCTTGCCAGCATTGGTGGCTTTGTAACTCAAACTTTATTTTGAAAGCCTAATGTTAGTGCTAACAGTAATCTTCATGTTGTCAGATTATAATATTAGGCATCTCTTCTGCAGTCCAATAATTAGAACAACATGAAAGAAAATAATTGGAGACTGGAAGGAAAAAAAAACAAAAAAACAAAATACTTTGCTTACATAGCATTTACTCATTATTATTTCACATTAAATAGTGTTGGATGAATCACACCCCTCCAGCGAAAGAACCATGCTCCAAATGGTATCTTAGATCAATTACTGTAGTAAGTTTAAAGTAGCGAAGTTGCACTCAGAATGCCATAATTAATTGTTGTCACGGCCCCAAATGATGGAACACATGACCGGCACGGCATAAGGGTTTCCCCCTAGCCGTAAGCCTAACACATAGCATGCACAACCATTCAGCACACAATCCAGTACATAATAAATATAACTGGCCACATACGCCACATCCAATATCAGAAAATACTGTATATATATATATATCTTATGAATCCAACATCCTTGATTCAACTTGGCCCATGGCCTCATAGTACAAACATTGTTGCAAAACTTAAAACCATTTTTCAAACAACACAAGAAGCGAGGATCCTGCCTGTATGTTCATGGAGATACACTAGACATAAACTTAAACTATACAACCATTACAATGGAGTCTTGCCCAAACTGGGGCTCACCAATGCTATAGTTAGCCTCCTATGGAGCTGTAGCTGGATCAGTATTTCTTTGACTATCTGTGGGGAGAAAATAGAAGAGGGGTGAGATTACCACATCTCAGTGAATGGATAAATCATACTATAACAGAAACAGGGCAAACTAAGCACGAGTGTTTCGCAATGAATTAAATAATTGAAATCAAAGTATAGAAAACATTAAACATTTAACCGTAATTTATTTAAAGAATGCTAAACAGTTCAAATGATAAAACATGATTAAATCAATAACTGTAAGCAAATCAATTATGCATGGTAAGTAATAAATGAAGATACTTATACAATAACAATGATGAATGAGGTATTTTAGAAATATTTAATCTTTAAGAAAAATGCACTAGTTTATTGGAGGTCTTTCCTAGCAGATCTATCATCTTCCCCAAGCACATAGCAATGGGTATGGCAATCACTGTAGGCGTAGACATAAGTCCACCCTAAATTTCCCAAGCACATAGCAATGGGTATGGTAATCACTGTAGGCATAGACATAAGTCTACCCTAAATCCCTGTGTCTTAGGCAGTCATATGCCCGTCACAGTATCCTAGGCCGAAGCCTTAACATGATCATGGTGCACTAGGGCTAGCACTACCTGCGGCTAGCTAACAGTGATCTAAAAGGGTCCCTCCAATAGAAAACATTTGAAATATGCTATTCAGAGAGTTTAAAGTAAAACATTTCAATAACTTTACAATAAAGCTATAATTCTCCATCTAGCTCTTTTCATGCATAAAACTCTATTCTAAAATATATCTCATCCATGAATTCCCATGGAGATCTTTACAATCATAAATTTTCCCTTTTAAACATAGATCGTCCATAGACGTCACATAGATGCTCATCATGCATCAAATCATTTCATGGCTAACTTAGTTCATTTCTATGACTAAGTTCGCATTTCTATAAATCTAGCTCAAATGGAGAATTAATAGTCTAGATGCTTGCCCTACATACCTAGGGTTCAACTAGGATTGAAATTTACAATTTCTAACATGGTTGGAACATATTGGTTTTCAAAGCGGTAAAACAATTTAACATACATTCCAACTAGTTAAAATCATACGAGAGAGTTATAAATCAAATTCCTAAAACATGTGCTATAGTATGAAAAACCCACTCACCTTACTAGGAGTCCAACAACGAGAATTTCACCTCGTGATGGCTCAACAACCTAGAAAACATAGCCATAACATGAAAATTAGAAAACTCTAAAAGTCACTATTCACGCCGGAAAACACTATTCACTCGCCGGAACACTATTCATGCCGAAACCTAAAAACCCTATATGCTGTATAGAAACTAATTCTAAGACTATCTATGGAAATAAATTCGGTAAAACGAAGCCTAAAACGCGATTAAACGGAGTTTTACCTTTGTAGGTACTATTCACGCGATTTTCCGGCGAAATTGATTGGTGGGATTTGTAGCTCTTCTTCCCACGAGTCCAACGATACCTTACTTGCTCAAATCGGACGTCCGGATGATGAGATATCTTAGAGAGAAGTTTGAGGAAAATTTTAGAGAGAGAGAGTTAGGGTTCAGATGAAAGAGAAGTGAAGAAAAAAGGGGGGGTCCGCGAAAAAAAGCTATCAGACGAATCTCGCCGCGGCGAGCCGCGATTTTCGCCGCGGCGAACTTATTTTCGCCGCGGCCAGATGCGAAATCAGAAAACTCATGCTCTCGGGAAAAATACCGCATCATTCTCGCCGTGGTGAACTTATTCTCGCCGTGGAGAACTCCATTTCACCGAATTGGACAAAATGTCCAACATGAAAGTTGTAGTCCTTTCTCTTAGCTTTCCATAGCCACTTGAATCACCTAATTTGGAGTTCATATGAAGGAGTTATGCATAAAATAGTGAGCAAAGGTCCAGACCACACTACACTTCGGTTTTTGCCCCGTCTCACTATGATATTCACGGAATTTGCAACAGTTCCCAACATCAAAGTTGTAGATATATGTCTTATCTTTCATTAGAAATTGGAATTACTTAATTTAGATTTCATATGAGATAGTTATGATTATATGAGTGACGAAAGGTCAGAAGAAAAGGTCGAAAATGCTCTAAAATTTTACATTGTTCTCAACTTTCTTTGTTTCAAATTATTTATACTTAACCTTCAAAGGTTTTATTAGTTGAGGGTTATTACATTCTCCCCTCCTTATAAAAATTCGGTCCCCGAATTTTACAAGAACCAACAACATAAAAACATAAAACTACTCTTGGAACAGCTGTGGATACTTCTCTCTCATGACGTCCTCTACTTCCCACGTAGCTTCCTCTTTGGAATGATTCTGCCAGATCACCTTCACTGTAGGGATATCCTTAGACCTCAACTTTTTCACTTTTCTATCAACAATGGCCACGGGTTTCTCTTCGTAGGCCAACTTGTCATCTAAAAGGATTTCCTGCGGTTGAATCACATGAGATGGGTTGGGTAGATACTTCCTCAACATCGAGACATGGAAGACTGGATGCACTTCACTTAATCCAGGTGGTAGGGCTAGGCGGTATGCCACTGCTCCTACCCTATCCAGAACGTCAAAAGGTCCAATATACCTCGGGCTTAACTTTCCTTTTTTACCAAACCGCATAATTCCCTTCATGGGTGAAACTCTGAGGAACACGTGATCGCCTAGAGAAAACTCCAACTCCCGACGCCTATGATCCACATAAGACTTCTGACGACTTTGTGCAGTTAAAAGCCGTTCCCTTATCAGCTTAACCTTCTCTATGGCATCTTGCACCAAGTCTGGCCCTAGCAGCTTGGCTTTTCCAACTTCAAACCATCCAACGGGAGATCGACATCTTCTCCCATAAAGAGCTTCAAAAGGTGCCATCTGAATACTGGCTTGATAACTGTTGTTGTATGCAAACTCAGCTAATGGCAGGTATCCTTCTCAACTGCCACCAAAATCCAATATACATGCTCTAAGCATATCCTCCAGAATCTGAATCGTGCGTTCTGACTGGCCATCTGTTTGGGGATGAAAAGCGGTGCTTAGATCCAACCTCATTCCCAAAGCTTCTTGAAAAGCTTTCCAAAACCTTGCTGTAAACTGTGGACCTCGATCAGATATGATGGATACAGGGACTCCATGCAATCTGACGATCTCACTCAGATACAGGCTTGCATACTGAGCCACATTAAAGGTAGTCTTCACTAGTAAGAAGTGGGATGACTTGGTCATTCGATCCACTATCACCCATACTGAGTCATAACCCTTAGGGGTCCTCGGTAACCCTGTAACGAAGTCCATAGTAATCCTTTCCCACTTCCACTCTGGTATCTCAATCTGCTGGTGCAAACCGGCAGGCTTCTGGTGTTCAGCTTTCACCTGCTGACAAACCAAGCATTGAGCCACAAAGTTTGCTACATCCTTCTTCATCCCATTCCACCAATACAAGTCCTTGAGGTCACTGTACATCTTATTTGTTCCTGGGTGGATAGTATAGGCTGATTGATGTGCCTCCTCCAAAATCTACTTCCTCAAGCTATCCACATCGGGTACACACAAGCGCTTCCCACATCTTAACACTCCTTCAGCATCCATGCTGAATTCAGAAGTCTGATTATTCCTAGCTTCATCCTTGAGCTTGGACAGGTTAGCATCCTTGTCCTGATCTGCCTTAATCTGCTCAACCAGTGGAGAGTGTAGCTGCATGTGGGCTAACAACACCCCTGGCTCCTTCACTTCAAAGCACATCCCCTCACCTTCTAGCTGATGAATATCCCTTACTAACGGCCTCCGGAGTAGGGTGATATGGGCTAGACTCCCCATTGACTTCCTACTCAAAGCATCTGCTACTACATTGGCCTTGCCTGGATGGTACAAGATAGTGTAGTCATAGTCCTTCACCAACTCCATCCACCTCCTCTGTCTCAAGTTTAGATCCCTTTATTGAAAGATGTACTTGAGACTCTTGTGGTCCGTGTAAATCTCACAAGGTTCACCATAGAGATAGTGCCTCCAAATCTTCAAGGCAAAGACCACTGCCGCCATCTCCAGATCATGTGTAGGATAGTTTTGTTTGTGCTTCCTGAGCTGCCTAGATGCATAGGCTACAACATGCCCATTCTGCATTAACACACAACCCAAGCCCACCCTTGAGGCGTCACAGTATACTGAGTATCCTCCAGTGCCCGTTGGGATAGTTAGAACTGGGGTTGTGGTTAGGCATTTCTTCAAGGTCTGGAAACTTTCTTCGCATACATCCGACCACTCAAAATTAACTCCCTTCCTGGTTAATCTGGTCAAAGGAGCAGCAATTCTGTAGAAATCCTTGATGAACCTCCGGTAATACCCTGCTAGACCCAAGAAACTTCGGATCTCTGTCACACTAACTGGGCGAGGCCACTGCTGTACTGCCTCTACCTTCTCGGGGTCTACTTGAATGCCGTCCTTCGTGACTACATGCCCCAGAAATATAACGCTGTCCAACCAGAACTCACACTTAGAGAGCTTGGCATACAACTGCTGATCCCTCAAAATCTGTAGGATGACCCGTAGGTGCTGTTCATGCTCCTCATGGTCTTTAGAATAAACCAAGATGTCATCAATGAACACAATGACAAACTGATCTAAGAATGGCTTGAACACCCTGTTCATCAAGTCCATAAAAGTAGCTGGTGCATTAGTTAATCCAAAAGACATAACCAAAAACTCATAATGACCATAACGGGTCCTAAAAGCTGTCTTGGAAATATCCTCCTTCCTAATCTTCAACTGATGATACCCTGACCTTAGATCAATCTTGGAGAAACATTTCGCTCCTTGAAGTTGATCGAACAAATCATCAATCCTGGGCAAAGGGTAATTATTGCGCACCGTTAGCTTATTCAATTGCTGATAGTCAATGCAAAGTCGCAAAGACCCGTCTTTCTTCTTCACAAAAAGGACCGGAGCACCCCATGGAGAAGTACTCGGCCTGATGAAGCCCTTATCCAACAAATCCTGCAACTGACTCTTTAGCTCCTTAAGCTCTGTGGGTGCCATCCTGTAAGGCGGTATAGAAATTGGTCGAGCCTCTGGAATAAGGTCGATACCAAACTCTATCTCCCGTTCAGGAGGTAATCCTGGCAACTCTTCTGGGAAGACATCCAAGAATTCTCGTACCACTGCCATCTTGTCTACATCCGGTACCTTCCCATCCACATCTCTAACATATGCCAAGTATCCCTGGCATCCCTTCTTCAACATCTTCTGAGCACCCAAGTCTGAAATTAGGTTACTTGGAACATTACTTCGATCACACTGGAACCGGAAAGGAACTTCACTTGGAAAGTTGAACTTGATTGCCTTCTCATAGCAATCCAAGGTAGCATAGCATGCTGCCAACCAATCCATTCCTAGGATTACATCAAAATCGACCATGTCTAGGATGATCAAATCAGCAGATGTCTCCCTATCACCCACTGTCACTTTACATGACTTGCATACATGCTCTACTGGCAAATAATCACCGACTGGGGTGGTTACAAAGAAAGGGGCATCCATCCTAATCGGATCTTTACCCAAACTCTTAACAAAACTAGGGGAGACATAGGAATATGTAGACCCAGGGTCAAACAAAACATATGCTTCATGTAGGCAAACCGAAAGAGTACCTGTCATGACCGCATTTGAAGCTTGTGCATCCTGCCTGGTAAGAGCAAAAATCCTCAGTTCACCTCGGCCTGCTTGGTTTTGACCTCGGCCCATCATCCCTCTACCAGTACCTCTGCTACTTGCTTGGCCTGGTATAGTCCTTATAGGCTGAGCTGCCACTGGGGTTGGTAGTAAAGCCGGTCGAGTTGGCCCTTGGCTTGAGCCATACAACTGGGGACAGTCCCTCTTCATGTGTCCAGGTTGGTTGCAATGATAGCAAACAATCATCTCCCTGCGGCACTGACCCAAGTGATGGTTGCCACAGATAGGGCATCGTGGCCTGTTCTGCTGAATGGGTCTTGGTCCTTGTTGACCTGGATACCTGGTGTTTCCCTGGCTAAGACCTAGCCTACCACTTGCATCTGGTCTCTGGTTGGGGTTCCCAATATTCTGTGGTGCTGGGCGCTGCTGGCCTTGGAATCGGGTTCCTTGGGAATGAGAACTTTGCCCTCCTTTGGAGCTCCCATCCCTATCCCTTTTTCTTAGCTTAGCACTCTCGACATCGGCCAAATGTCTAGTCTCCATCATTCTTGCACAGTCCACAGCCTCTGCATAGTTTGGGAATTGCTTCATCTGGGATGTCACTGATTTAAACAATGCTGGCATCAACCCCTGGATAAACTTCTTGATCATGTCCCTTTCAGTAGGGACCATGTGTGGGCATCAGCTGTGTGAAGCGGTAGTCATACTCCGTGACTGACATACCGGGAGTCTGCTTCAACTCCACAAACTCTTGACATTTGGCATCTCGTATACTCTGAGGCACAAACCTCTCCATGAAGACTTCCTTGAACTCTGGCCATCTCAAAGGTGACGCTGTAGCTCCCTTTCCGCGCATCATGGTCTTGAACCATACCTGCGCTATACCAGACAACTGGAAAGATGCCAACTCTACGGAGCGGATCTCTGAACACTTAAGAACCTCGCAGATCTTCTCAGTACCCTCTATAAACTCCTGGGGATCCTCACTAGCCAACAACCCCTTGAAGATTGGCGGTTTCAGCTTCAGGAATTCAGATAGTTCCACTTCCCTCTCAGCGGGTCTCACCTACCGCTCCACGGACCTAACTGGTTCTGGAACGGAGGTAGCAGTTTCGGGCTGTTGTGGATCCCTTCTATCTTGCCCATCCCTTCTCTCGGCTAGATTCTCTATTGTCCGCTGCATACCCTGCATGGTTACCAGCATCTGGGCTATCACATCATCCCGGGGGTGAGAAGACATTTCCCCCGTCCTGGGAGTCTCAGCTTGTTCACTGGTTAACTCAGCTTGTTCAGCTGCTTCAGCAGCCCTTACACCCCTGCCACTGCCTCTTGCACTGGCTCTAGGTCAGCCTCTGCCACGACCTCTACCTCGGCCTCTAGGCACGGGTACTGCGGACTGAGCAGACTCTTCAGCCATCTGCTCTTGAACCGCGGGTTGCCTAACCTTTGATCTCGTTCTTGGTGGCATCTCGCTACAAAATAGAGATAGCCCAACCATCACTTAACCATGCCAACATAGCATACTATAAACTGACTTACTTAAACAAAAAGACAACATCCTATCGAACCCCTTTAGCAGCACCGTGAGTATAAGCATGTCCGGATTCATACCCATACTCAAAGTCCTACCTAAAGGTCCGTTACTCCATGAACACAGGGAAACCTAATGCTCTGATACCAACTTTGTCACAGCCCCAAATGATGGAACACATGACCGGCACGGCATAAGGGTTTCCCCCTAGCCGTAAGCCTAACACATAGCATGCACAACCATTCAGCACACAATCCAGTACATAATAAATATAACTGGCCACATACGCCACATCCAATATCAGAAAATACTGTATATATATATATATATCTTATGAATCCAACATCCTTGATTCAACTTGGCCCATGGCCTCATAGTACAAACATTGTTGCAAAACTTAAAACCATTTTTCAAACAACACAAGAAGCGAGGATCCTGCCTGTATGTTCATGGAGATACACTAGACATAAACTTAAACTATACAACCATTACAATAGAGTCTTGCCCAAACTGGGGCTCACCAATGCTATAGTTAGCCTCCTATGGAGCTGTAGCTGGATCAGTATTTCTTTGACTATCTGTGGGGAGAAAACAGAAGAGGGGTGAGATTACCACATCTCAGTGAATGGATAAATCATACTATAACAGAAACAGGGCAAACTAAGTACGAGTGTTTCGCAATGAATTAAATAATTGAAATCAAAGTATAGAAAACATTAAACATTTAACCGTAATTTATTTAAAGAATGCTAAACAGTTCAAATGATAAAACATGATTAAATCAATAAATGTAAGCAAATCAATTATGCATGGTAAGTAATAAATGAAGATACTTATACAATAACAATGATGAATAAGGTATTTTAGAAATATTTAATCTTTAAGAAAAATGCACTAGTTTATTGGAGGTCTTTCCTAGCAGATCTATCATCTTCCCCAAGCACATAGCAATGGGTATGGCAATCACTGTAGGCGTAGACATAAGTCCACCCTAAATTTCCCAAGCACATAGCAATGGGTATGGTAATCACTGTAGGCATAGACATAAGTCTACCCTAAATCCCTGTGTCTTAGGCAGTCATATGCCCGTCACAGTATCCTAGGCCGAAGCCTTAACATGATCATGGTGCACCAGGGCTAGCACTACCTGCGGCTAGCTAACAGTGATCTAAAAGGGTCCCTCCAATAGAAAACATTTGAAATATGCTATTCAGAGAGTTTAAAGTAAAACATTTCAATAACTTTACAATAAAGCTATAATTCTCCATCTAGCTCTTTTCATGCATAAAACTCTATTCTAAAATATATCTCATCCATGAATTCCCATGGAGATCTTTACAATCATAAATTTTCCCTTTTAAACATAGATCGTCCATAGACGTCACATAGATGCTCATCATGCATCAAATCATTTCATGGCTAACTTAGTTCATTTCTATGACTAAGTTCGCATTTCTATAAATCTAGCTCAAATGGAGAATTAATAGTCTAGATGCTTGCCCTGCATACCTAGGGTTCAACTAGGATTGAAATTTACAATTTCTAACATGGTTGGAACATATTGGTTTTCAAAGCGGTAAAACAATTTAACATACATTCCAACTAGTTAAAATCATACGAGAGAGTTATAAATCAAATTCCTAAAACATGCGCTATAGTATGAAAAACCCACTCACCTTGCTAGGAGTCCAACAACGAGAATTTCACCTCGTGATGGCTCAACAACCTAGAAAACATAGCCATAACATGAAAATTAGAAAACTCTAAAAGTCACTATTCAAGTCGGAAAACACTATTCACTCGCCGGAACACTATTCATGCCGAAACCTAAAAACCCTATATGCTGTATAGAAACTAATTCTAAGACTATCTATGGAAAGAAATTCGGTAAAACGAAGCCTAAAACGCGATTAAACGGAGTTTTACCTTTGTAGGTACTATTCATGCAATTTTTCGGCGACCTTCCGGCGAAATTGATCGGTGGGATTTGTAGCTCTTCTTCCCACGAGTCCAACGATACCTTACTTGCTCAAATCGGATGTCCGGATGATGAGATATCTTAGAGAGAAGTTTGAGGAAAATTTTAGAGAGAGAGAGTTAGGGTTCAGATGAAAGAGAAGTGAAGAAAAAAGGGGGGGTCCGCGAAAAAAAGCTATCAGACGAATCTCGCCGCGGCGAACTCATTCTCGCCGCGGCGAGCCGCGATTTTCGCCGCGGTCAGATACGAAATCAGAAAACTCATGCTCTCAGGAAAAATACCGCATCATTCTTGCCGCGGCGAACTTATTCTCGCCGTGGCGAACTCCATTTCACCGAATTTGACAAAATTTCCAACATGAAAGTTGTAGCCCTTTCTCTTAGCTTTCCATAGCCACTTGAATCACCTAATTCGGAGTTCATATGAAGGAGTTATGCATAAAATAGTGAGAAAAGGTCCAGACCACACTACACTTCGGTTTTTGCCTCGTCTCACTATGATATTCACGGAATTTGCTAAAGTTCCCAACATCAAAGTTGTAGATATATGTCTTATCTTTCATTAGAAAGTGGAAGTACTTAATTTAGATTTCATATGAGAGAGTTATGATTATATGAGTGACGAAAGGTCAGAAGAAAAGGTCGAAAATGCTCTAAAATTTTACATTGTTCTCAACTTTCTTTGTTTCAAATTATTTATACTTAACCTTCAAAGGTTTTATTAGTTGAGGGTTATTACAATTGTACTGTATCTTCTGTAGACTATTGAGTGCATATATCATATGGTCAAATGTATAATGGCATGTTACTCTCAATATGTGGTGTGTTGATTACTACAATTTAGAATTCAGTTGCGTGTGGACTGGGAGCTAAATGTTCTTTCTTCTAATTAACTTTTAAGATATGTGTTCCTTCCTTTTTAGGATATATTTGCTTGCACCAGAGTTTCTTGCTCAAGTCAGCACTTAGTAATTGGCAGCTTGATCCCTATGATAATTCTGTTCAGGTGTCAAATTTCTGGTAATTATATTTAGGATTCTAGTAGTACTGTTGTACTAGAAAAGTTGGTAATTTGGTGATGTCGCCCAATGTATTTTGATGCATAGTCCACTATTCATCTTTTGTGGTGCTTTTGTGCACTTGGAATAGCAAACCGGCAAAGCTGGTCCTGCTACTTCTACTGCTTGACGTCCCTTATTGACATAGTAATCTTATTAAGAAAACGCAGCTATATAATATGATTTATTTGTTTATTTCATTTCAGGTAGATGTCTTTCAGATTCTACAATCATTGTCTTATAGGCCAAGGTACCTTCATTGGACACCCTTTGGACTCTCCGACACCAACTTCTTGTTGGGAGAATTGAGTTGATTCTTTTATGCAGCTGCGAAGCCATGTTTTACAAAATCCTAGTTGGTCACCAGGTACTATTTCATATCTTAGTCTGTATATGCACTGTGAAAATGGTCAAACTCTTGTATCTTTGCCACAGTGAAAAAATCGTAGATTGTTTGCGCTGAATCTTTTCTATACAGCTCAGTAAATACGTGTGATCAAATGTGGCATGGTGTGTTGATTGTTGTATTTGCTAATCTCAGTTGTATCAAGCAGTTGATTAGATTTAGAAGGTAATCAACCTCTTCGAATTGACTTTTAGGAATTCTTTTTTTAACTTTCCGATGCGTGTAATGTGTTTCTCATCTGGTATAAGTCTACAAGAAAGCTGCACATGATACCAATGAGTCAATTGAATTAATAATACTAGAGCCATCTAAAGAGAGCGGAAGATTAAGTTTGAAATAAACCAATAAAAGAAGGTCACAAACAATTGGTGGTAAGCCATCTAAGTTTACCAGCTTAAATAATTTTTTGTTTGTTACATTAGGAATTTAGGAGCAACATCCATCAATAGTTTTTCGATTTCTCTATTTATATTTCTTTCTCAAAAGGATTTCTGTCTCTTACGATTCAGCTCCAACAGCGAAGCTGCCCGAGTGTCATAATTAATTATAGTAAAACTACTGTTTGCGCTGTATCTTTCTTATAAACTCTTTTGTGCATAATTATGCTTTAAAAAAATTAAATTTTGATTCATAGGCCACTCTCTAAAAAAATTAAATTACGAATCACATGACTTTAAAATTATGAATATTTTTCATAATGTGCAAATAAATCTTTGAAATTATGAATACAATGCCAAGGTTTTACTACAAAGACTAGGCCTTTTGCAAACTCAACTGGTCCAGGAATTAACTACACTAAATTCCAAAATAACACTGGTCTCCTTTGTTTTAACAAAGGAGACCAGTATTATTTTGGAATCTGGCATACAGAGGTATTTTGGTCCAATGTGTTTTGTAAGTTCTAAATATCAAAGATAATATAAACTATAAAGACACCTCAAAAGTTAAATTAGAGATAATATTTAGATCATTTTTATTTTACTAACGAAACTAAAAACTGACCTAAACTACATGCTCACTTAAATACATAAGGTTGCGTTTGCTTTTAAACAATGTTTTTATTTCATTTTTTAATTTTGTCTTAAAAATATTTTTCATTTTTTATTTTTTATTTTCCTAAAAAAAATGTTTATTTTTTAATTTTCTAAAAAAATGTTTATTTTTTTGTTTTCACTTTATTTTCAATTTCTCCCTCATCTTGCATCTTATGGCATTCTTCATCATATAAGGATTCAGATGGACCTTCTTTTTTAATTTATCTTTATTCCAACTGAATAATTTTAATATTAAATTAATTAAAAATAAAAAATTAAAATAAAATAAAATAAGACAGCAAAATTTGAAAACAATAGTAATTCAAAATTGATTGAGATTCCGGATACTCTAATTTCACCATAATTAATCTCATTTTTATTTATCGATTTCTTTAATCTAAAATTTATCACCTTAGTTGCTAGTAAAGATATCTTAAATTATCCAATAGCCTCTCCTATAGTTTAACAAAAACACTTTTTAAATATTAATCTACTATATCTCTATATGAATTATAACAGGTAAAGATTTATTAAATTATGTAGTTCTCAATTCAGACCATATAAGTATATATCTATCTCATATGCAATTTATGGTTAACTACACAATGAACTAAACACATAATTCACATCCTAATCTTATTATGATTAACACGCTATTTAACTGGCGATCAAGCAATTAAAATATTAAGAATAGTGTAAAAAATTTAATTTAAGAAAAATAATTCATTGATTAAATTTAATAAATAATACAAATATTCATAATTAAGCTATATCGTAACCCTAGAAAAGAAACTAGAATATAAAAGAAGAAAAAGAAAGTTGAAGATGGAGTTAAAGTCATCGTATAAAGAGAGTTTGACCTCCTCTCCTCTCCTCTCCCCTTAAATTAATAGAACAAGGGTCTTTTTAAAAAAATTTCAAAAGATCTTTCAATCTAACTCAAATTCTTTTAAAATAAAAATTATTTCAAATTAACTCAAACTCTATCTTCTTTTTTTTTTTTTTCAAAAGTTGTATTATCGTCTTTGAATTGCGATGCCAATATCTAACTTCTTGATTCCAAATCTCTCAAAACTAAAAACATAAGGACAAAATCACACATTTTCTTTCTACTTCGAAGCTCGGACGAGAGAGATATATCCAAATTAATGAAAAAACATTGAAGCTAGCTGTCCACAATTTCTGCAATTCTTGCTCTCTCTTTTTTATTCTCCAATTTTTTTTTCATTCTTTATCTTTTTTCTATCTGCAAAATAAAGACAAAATTACACATAAATTACTCAAAAACTCATAAAATTCTAAATTAAAAATAATTAATTTATAAATATATAACCCATTCATCACACATAAATATTGAAAAGGTTTTCCATTAGGAATAAATTCTTAAACTAGCAATGGAACTAGTGTCTCAAAGCAAAACCCCAATAACTTAACCACATTTCTGTGGTTAATTTGGGGAAGAACAAACACTTTATTTTTGAAGTCTTCAACATTTCTGTGAACCTGACAACAACAGTTTTATCATCTACAATCATGCCTACAAATTACCTTCATTCAAAAACTAAGAGAAAGACAACCAACATAAAAAAAAAATAAAGAAAAAAAACCGAAGAGATAATAAGCTTACCACTGGCAAGTTCTATTTTGTTAGTGGAGAAAATGATTAAAAAGATAGCAATGTCAAATAATAATAAAAAGTACACTGGACCCTATTCACGTTGCAACTCAATATCGTCTTCTTTGACATTGTGCTCTCCAGTGCATGGTCCTGCACTACCAAATGATATCATTGGTATAAACATTAATTAGCATTTCCTTTGATTATATATAGCAAAGGTTCATGAAAAAAGTAAATAAGCAATAGAGAATAGATAGACAAATATGTAGCTTTGTCCTTGAACTTTTTTTCTAGTACTTGCCTATTCATATTCAAGTAACAGAGAAGTTAGGCCAGTTTATGTGTTTTCATATGAGAAAGAAAGACATTAACATAGTCTTCAATCTTCATCACTACCCCTGGACGGGTTCTTACATATGAAAATAGACCTGTAACATTATGAAATAAAATAATCACATGACTGTAAAAGCTAATTACCTTGAAAATAGACCATTGAAAATTAAAGTATTCATTATTTTAACGTTCTTGTGAGTATTTATGTAAAATTTTGATAATAAAAAAAATAAAAGGATAACATTGTTTTATTTTAAATTAAAAATAGATTAAGATATTTAGAATATCAGAAAGATAAAAGCTGTATTTAAACCTCTTACTATTGACACAAGTTTATATCAAATGATCCGTATTAATATTATTTTTTAATATTGCGCGCAATGATATTTTATACGCTCAAATTGTCAAAAGAGCAATCATACACTTTGAACTAATAAATTAATTCTAAGGCTGAGGATTGGAAAATTAAAGACTTACCGTTCATTTGGCTGGGATGGCTAAAGACCTACTGTTCCGTCAACCCCTAGACTCCCCTAGTACTATTAAGTTGCATTGCTGCCTTGATTACTCCATCATCTCTATTAACATTCTCAGGCACGAAGAAGACTGGGCGTATTCTTGTGCACTTCGCCGACTAGTTTACAAGGAAAAAGGTATTATGATCATCTTCTTCATTCTTATGCACCGGAAT
Source organism: Gleditsia sinensis (assembly GCA_037074535.1). Lineage (NCBI taxonomy): Eukaryota > Viridiplantae > Streptophyta > Magnoliopsida > Fabales > Fabaceae > Gleditsia > Gleditsia sinensis. The sequence goes on from CM073472.1 coordinate 17,434,784, forward strand.
AACACAATATTACTGCAGCTGGTAGTTTAATTAGTTCTTGAAAGCTATTCTTTCTTCTTTTATTTTGTTTACGTTCTGCCTCGACTTAATTTTGTTCAATAGCAACATACCTAATTACTGCAGTTTCTGAGGGAATATTAGAGTCCAGATTTAACATAGAGTATTCAAGACAAGTTTGATCTTGTTTCTGTCTAGTAACAGAACGGAATCTTGTCAGCTTTTCTGATATTGGAATAGCTAACTAACCAGAATATGGATGCTGCTGCTGCCTCATTATCTTCATCTGCTGCTCTTCCTTTCAAAAAATATGACGTGTTTATTAGCTTTAGAGGTGAGGACACCCGCACCAACTTCACTAGCCATCTCTATGAAGCTCTTCGCCAAAAGAATGTAGAAACCTACATAGACTACAGACTTGACAAAGGAGATGAGATCTCCCAAGCACTCATCCAAGCAATCTGTGATTCAAGTGTATCTCAGGTGGTATTCTCAGAAAACTATGCGTCCTCAAAATGGTGCTTGGATGAGCTCTCCCAAATACTTCAATGTAAAGAGGAGGAGGGACAAAAGGTTTTACCTATCTTCTATAAAGTTGACCCATCTGATGTTCGCAAGCAGAATGGGTCTTACAAGGAGGCATTCGCAAAACATGAAAGAGATTTCATGTATAACCCAGACAAGGTGAAAATGTGGAGAGATGCTATTTTTCAAGCTGCCGCTTTAGCTGGGTGGCACTCATCAACCTCTGGGTAATTGTTCATTCTATTTAATTGAATCTTTTGAATTAATCAATGCTTACCTTTTAATTAGTTTTATTTTTTATTTTGCTTTTTTCTTACACGACACTCTCTTTAATTCTTTCTTTACATTTTGTTCATTATTTTCCATATTTTAGGAACGAATCTGTACTTATTCGAAACATTGTTGACGACGTTTTGCGAAAACTGGATCTTATGTATCCAAGTGCATCAAAAGGTCTTGTTGGAATTTATGAAAATTGCAAATGTATTGAATTATTATTGGAAGAAGCCCAAATCATTGGAATTTGGGGCATGGGTGGCATAGGAAAGACAACCATGGCTGAGGCCGTATTTGCAAAATTGTCTCCTCAATATGAGAGTTGTTGCTTCGTAGAAAATGTAAGGGAAGAGTCTGAAAAACATGGACTAAATTATATACGTGATAAAATTATCAAGGATCTATTAAGGGAAGAAATATTTTGTGGTGGCACTTCTAAAGTTCAAATATCTGCATCTCAAAGGAAAAGACTTAGTGGGAAAAAAGTTTTCATTGTGCTTGATGATGTAAATAGTTCAAAGGATTTAGACTATTTATTTAGAGAATATGATTGCTTGAGAGAAGACAGCAGAGTTATCATCACATCAAGAGATAAGCAGGTGCTTATTGGAAAAGTTAATAAAATACATGAGGCCAAAGCATTGAGTGATCATGAAGCCCTAAAGCTTTTTAGCTTCAAAGCCTTCCACGAAGACAATCCAAAAACTGGATTTGAAGAACTGTCAGAAAGGGTAGTTTTTTATGCCAAAGGCATTCCATTAGCTTTAATAGTATTGGGTTTATTTCTTGATTCCAAAACTGAAGAAGAATGGAATAGTGCATTGAAAAAATTGGAAAAAATTCCAAATGAAGATATTCAAAATGTGTTGAAATTGAGTTACGATGGATTAGATCGTGAAGAGCAAAATATGTTTTTGGACATTGCATGCTTTTTTAAGGGTGAATATAAGGAAAAAGTAATAAGACTATTTGAGGGCTTTGGCTACGCAGCAAGTATTGGCATAAGCAGACTTATAGATAAGGCTTTAATAACAATAGATCACTACCAAGTAAAGATGCATGACTTGATACTGGAAATGGGTTGGGAAATTATTTTTCAAGAGTGTATTGAAGAACCTGGAAGACGCAGCCGATTGTGGAGTCATGAAGATGTCTATGATGTGTTTAAAAATAATAAGGTAAGAAAAAAAAATCACTTTTTTTTGGAGAAATAATGACTTTATTTTAGAACAAATAAGGGATATGTCATTGGAAAATGCAGCTAAAATGATATTGTTTACCTGTATTGGAATTTTTGTGTTTTCAGGGCACTGATGCAGTTCAGGCTATAACATTAAATGTGTCTCAAATAAAAAATATAGACTTGAGTGCTGATACTTTTAAAAAGATGTCTTATCTAAGGTTTCTCAAAATACATTTCTCCTCGTACAAAAAATCAAGAAATGTATACCTTCCTTTTGGCCTTGAGTCTTTTTCTGATAGACTAAGGTACTTTCAATGGGATAGATACACTTTGGAGTCTTTGCCATCAACTTTTTGTGCTGAGAACCTTGTTGAATTTCACATGAAAGACAGCCGTGTGAAAAAACTTTGGGACGGAGTGCAGGTGTGTTTGTGTGTGTGTGTGTACTTTAGTTTTCTATTCAATTAAGGTAGGAAGGCTTTCTCATGTAATGTTTCTCTTTTAATTGTCACAGGATCTTGTGAATTTAAAGAACTTAAACCTTAGAGGATGCAAGCAATTGGTGGAGCTACCTGATTTCTCTAAGGCACGGAATCTTGAATGGTTAAATCTCTCTTTATGTGAAAATTTGTGTAATGTTCATCCATCGATATTATCTCTTCCCAAGCTTACTATTTTGCAGCTAAAGGGATGTTCTAGTCTGAAGAGTCTTCAAAATGAGAGGGGTTTAGAATCTCTATTTCACATCGGAGTTAATGGATGTAATAGTCTCAAGGAACTTTCACTGCTATCAGAGGAAATAAGCAGTTTACAGTTAGAAGGTACAGGAATTGAAATTTTGGACTTGTCAATTGGGTGTCTAAAAAAACTTAGAAATCTAACTCTCAATGATTCAACACTAAAGAATTTTCCCATAAACAAGTTGGATTGCTTGACATCTCTTGAGTCTCTTAGAGTCTCTTCTTGCAAAGTAGTAATGGAGAAACCGATACTACACATCCTATTTAATGGCTTACGTTCTTTGGATTCACTAGAATTGGAAGGATGTAGTAACTTGGTTGAACTCCCTGACAACATCAGAACCTTATCATCTTTAACTTTTTTATCTTTAAATGGAAGCAATATAGAAAGCTTGCCTTCTAGTATCAAGCATCTTTCAAAGCTGAAAGGGATATCCTTGGAGAAATGCAGGAGGCTTCGGTCTTTACCACAACTTCCACCATTCCTTAAAAAATGATATGCTGCAAATTGCACATCACTGGAGACTGCATTCATTTTATCGACTAATCACAGGTTGCAATATGTTTCTCTCGTAAATTGTGTGAAAATGGATGAACATTCACTCTGGAGTATCATGGTCGATGTTTGTTTCTCATTGATGCAACAGGTATATATCAATGCACCCCGCCTCGGGTATTTGTACTTCTCTAGAGAACCTAGATTTTGTTACCTAGGAAGCAGAGTTCCAGAGTGGTTCAGACATAATCGTACAACAGAAGCTTCCCTAACTATTGAACTTGCTAAACCTCTTGATGACTTAATTGATTTCATTTTCTGCCTCGTTCTTCCTCAATTCTCCTCAATGAAGAACCTTGAACATATGTTAGACTTCCAAGTTTTCTTGGAAGATGGTGGAGAGGTCAGACATCTGATTGGACAGCAGTGTTGGGCATATAAATATTTCAATTTCTTGGGTTCGGGTCCTATTTTCTTGAATTCGGATCATGTTTTTCTATGGTATGGTGCTAGACTCAATGGATACATATTATCTGAAGTTAAAAGAAAACAAAATGAGCAAGGCACCACTTATAACCCAAAGATTTCATTTGAGTGTAAATTTCGTGATTGCTTCATCAAGGAATATGGTGTCTACCCCGTTTATGCCTTAGAAGATCTTAATTTAGTTGAAGAAGTGAATTTGCATTAAAAAGAAATTGACAAAAATTGAGAGGCGTCTGAGTATTAACGAGGAAGAACTACTCCCTAAAAGAATAAAGGATCAGCAGCTTAAGGAGTTAGATCAAAAGATTGAGGAGTTTGTACTCAAAACTATTGGAATCAGAGATGGAGACTAGACTACTATATTAATGAGAAACAAGACGTGCTGGAACAACTTTGTCAGACCCAAAAATCCAATGGATTCACCAGAAACAAATTTTCTATGATTGCTTTATAGGTATCTCTCTCTTTAACATTTTATCACTTAATGAAGCTAGAATTTCTAATATATATAACATACATGGCTTGTGAGAGAAAAAGTGTAGTCATATAACAGTCTTACTGTGTTTTTAGTTAACTGTTTTGATCTGGTTCTTGTCTGATTTTGTTGTTCTCTTCACTTTTTTTTCACTCTCTTCATACTTATATATCCAAACCATTTTCATTGGAGTTTATAATAAAAATATTTGGTCTCACCTTACTTCATAAGATAATGTCAAATGGTAAGTTGATATTTTGGAGCTAAATCATCAAACAAATTAAGATGATTTAGTTTCAGGATTTAGAAATACTTCTCTTTTCATAATCTGAGCAAAATTCATTTTTTTGCCCAAGCAGTATATTTCTATTATTGTATATATTTCAAACAAGGCAAAGTAAGGTTAGCCTTCATCAAGCATTTGGTTCTTATAATCTTTCATATTCTATTCTCTTCATCTTGCTAGCATTGGTGGCTTTGTAACTTAAACTTTACTTTGAAAGCCTAATGTTAGTGCTAACAGTAATCTTCATGTTGTCAGATTATAATATTAGGCATTTCTTCTGCAGTCCAATAATTAGAACAACATGAAAGAAAAAAAATTGGAGATCGGAAGGGAAAAAAACAAAAAACAAAATACTTTGCGCACATAGCATTTCCTCATTATTATTTCACATTAAATAATGTTGGATGAATCACACCCCTCCAGCAAAAGAACCATGCTCCAAATGGTATCTTAGATCAATTACTATAGTAAGTTTAAAGTAGTGGAGCTGCACTTTGAATGCCATAATTAATTTTATTGTATCTTCGACAGACTCTTGAGTGCATACATTATATGGTCAAATTTACAATGGCATTTTACTCTCGATATGTGGTTTGTTGATTACTGCAATTTATAATTCAGTTACGTATGGACTAGAAGCTCAATGTTCTTTCTTCTAATTGACTTTTAAGTTATGTGTTGCTTCCTTTTCAAGATATATTTGCTTGCACCAGAGTTTCTTGCTCAAGTCATCACTTAGTAATTGGCAGCCTGATCCCTATGATAATTTCTGTTCAGGTGTCAAATTTCTGGTAATTATATTTAGGATTCTAGTAGTACTGTTGTAATAAAAAAGTTGGTAATTTGGTGATGCCGCCCAATGTATTTTGATTATAGTTCACTATTCATCACTGGTGGTGCTTTTGTGCACTTGGAATATCAAACCAGCAAAGCTGGTCCTGCTACTGCTACTGATTGACGTCCCTTATCAACATAGTAATCTTATTAATATACCTAGATAATTGATCGCAATGATATTTTAATATTATTTTTTAATATTGCGCGCAATGATATTTTATACGCTCAAATTTTCAAAAGAGCAATCATACACTTTGAACTAATAAATTTATTCTAAGGCTGAGGATTGGAAAATTAAAGACTTACCGTTCATTTGGCTGGGATGGCTAAAGACCTACTGTTCCGTCAACCCCTAGACTCCCCTAGTACTATTAAGTTGCATTGCTGCCTTGATTACTCCATCATCTCTATTAACATTCTCAGGCACGAAGAAGACTGGGCGTATTCTTGTGCACCTCGCCGATTACAAGGAAAAAGGTATTATGATCATCTTCTTCATTCTTATGCACTGGAATAACACAATATTACTCCAGTTGGTAGTTTAGTTCTTGAAAGCTATTCTTTCTTCTTTTATTTTGTTTACTTTCTGACTTGACTAAATTTTGTTCAGTAGCAATAGACCTAATTACTGCAGTTTCTGAGGGAATATTAGAGTCCACATTTAACATAGAGTATTCAAGACAAGTTTGATCTTGTTTCTGTCTAGTAACAGAACGGAATCTTCTCAATTTTTCTGATATTGGAATATCTAACTAACCAGAATATGGATGCTGCTACTTCATCATCTTCATCTGCTGCTGTTCCTCCCAAAAAATATGACGTGTTTATTAGCTTTAGAGGTGAGGACACCTGCACCAACTTCACTAACCATCTTTCTGAAGCTCTCCGCCAAAAGAGTGTAGAAACTTACATAGATGACAGACTTCAAAAAGGAGATGAGATCTCCCAAGCACTCATCCAAGCAATCCATGATTCAAGTGTATCTGTGGTGGTATTCTCAGAAAAATATGCGTCCTCCAAATGGTGTTTGCACTACTAGAAAAATGAGATTTAGAGACGGAAATTAGAGACGGAATAAATTCCGTCTCTAATAGAGATGGAAATAAAGACGGATTTGGGAAGTTAGAGACGGATGGAAATGTTTGTAATTTAGAGACGGAATTTAGAGACGGAAATATTTCGTCTCTAAATGAGTTTAAAGACGAACTTAGAGACGAAAAATATTTCGTCTCTATTTTAGAGACGGAATATTCCGTCTCTGACTCCGGAGAGGGACAGAGACAGAATATTCCATCTCTAAACTCATTTAGAGACGGAATTAGAGACGGAAAATATTCCGTCTCTGTATCAAAGACGGAATATTCCGTCTCTGACTCCAGAGAGGGACAGAGACGGAATATTCCGTCTCTAATATATTTGTGTATATAAATTTTTTATCTCTCATTTTATATCAAATTTTTGAAATAATATTTAAATTATTAGTTAGAATTTAGATAATTTATGAAAAAATTTAAGTTTCGTTTAATTTGTAGAAATAAGTTGATGGAATATAAATTAAGATTCTCTTACATTAATTTATTGTGTTTGTTTTATATAGTTGACTATTATTTTTATTCCCATGATATACAGATTCTTTTCTATATAAAAATGATTTTATTTTGAAAAACTTCTAAAAAACGAACAAGTAAAATGAAATATAAAAAGAGGTTAAAATATATAAATGATGAATAGATATATTTTATTAATATATTTTATTTTACAAATTTTTCATATTTACTTTCATTTTACATTTTTCAGAATTGATGAGTAGATATATTTTATTAATATTATGAGAAATGATTTAATAATTTAAAAAAAAAATAAACATTCATGAAGAATAAAGACATGTCTTCCTAATAAATATATGTACGCTTAATTTTGAATATAATATAATTTTGGTTACAATAATTATGTAGTATATATTATGTTCGTATATGTGTATGTATTTTTACAAATTAAGCGAAATATAAAATTTTTCTCTAACGATGATTATATATATATATATATATATATATATATATATATATATATATATAAAATAATCATTAGGGGAGAAATTTAAGTCCCGCTTAATTTGTAAAAATAAGTTGATGTAATGAAAATCAATATTTCCTTACATTAATTTATTGTGTTTGGTTGATATAATTGACTATAATTTTTATTCCCACGATATACAAATTCTTTTCTATATAGGAGATAATTTTATCTTGAAAAACTTATAAAAAAGAAAAAATTGAAATAAAATAAATAAAAAAGTTAAAAAAAGATAAATGATGAGTAGATATATTTTATTGTAGGAATTTTTCATAATTACTTTCATTTAACAGTTTTCAGAATTGATGAATAGATATATTTTATTAATATTATGAAAAATAATTTAATAATTTCAAAAAGAAATAAGCATTTATGAAAAATAAATACATGTCTTCCCAATAAATATATATACGCTTAATTTTAGATGTAATATAATTTTGATCAATATATATATATATATATATATATATATATATATATATATATATATATATATATATATATATATATATATATATTTGTTTGTGTGTGTGTGTATAGGTGTTTATTATTCGAAAATAAAAAAATATGAGGTTAAGAGAGATAAATAAAATTTTCTATGAAATATAAGTGTATTTTAAATCATATTTTTTTATATTTTATGTCATAGATTACTATTAAGAAATTACTGAAATATTATTTTATCTGTAATTATCATAGGAGAAGAAATTTTTATCCACAAAAAAAAAACTCATGCCAAAATTTCTTTTAGTATTATTTTTCAATAGAAAATAAATTTATAAATAAACAATTTTTTTTGAAATTTTGGATTATTTTCTTTTTGAATTTATTGTAATATATTTTTAAATTTTAATATTTTGAACAAATTATTTAAAAAATTATATTGTCTTTAAAAATTGAAAAGAAAATAAACTTAAGAAATATAAAGATTTGTTAAAAATCTGAAATTTTCTTTTAAATATATAAAAGGTCATTTAAAATATTTATTTTATAAAAATAAATTTAAAAAATTTATTTAAAATAAATAAGTGAAAAAAACTTAGTATGTAAATCAAATAATAAAATCTTAAACCAGATATATCAGATAGTAATCTATCTTTAAATTTATATTTAAAAATAAAATAAATTTAAGATTTTAAAATACTCAAAGTGAAACTTATTTATTTAAACAATTTTAAATAGGAATTTTTTTTCACGTTGAGATTGTTAATATAAAATTTATTCATATAATGTCAAAATAAAACTTAAAAAATCAAATCACTTAAAATGTGGAGTTTCTACTTTGGTTGATTTACATGAGGTCACACTTAAAAAAGATAAATAATGAATAGATATATTTTATTGTAAGAATTTTTCATAATTACTTTCATCTAACAGTTTTCAGAATTGATGAATAGATATATTTTATTAATATTATAAAAAATAATTTAATAATTTCAAAAATAAATAAGCATTTATGAAAAATAAAGACATGTCTTCTCAATAAATATATGTACGCTGGTGAATTCATAGAGCAGATCGAACACAATAAGGTTAAAAAATAAGAAAATGATCACAAAATAACATATTTAATAAAGCGGACATAACTTTCAGCTGAGGTAGAATTATTAGACCCATTAAGATTTACCCAATGGAAACTGTTTCAGGCTCAACAAATCATTGAAAAAAGTGAGTTTTAGGTTGTTTATCTATTTATTTCATATTTTTAGAGATTTCTTTTCTATTTTCGCATTTAATGTTTATTAGTATTTTATCTTACATTATTTCTATTTAAACCTATATTACTAAGATTTTGAATTAATAAAAATATCTCAAAGCTACTATACAGTTTTCAGATTTACTTTAAATTTTATGTTTTTCAAAATTGATGAATAAATATTTTTGTATTAATATTATGAGTAAAATGATTTTATAATTTTAAAATGTAAGTAAACATTTATGAAAAGTAAAGGCATCTCTTTTCAAAAAATATATATATGCTTAATTTTGAATATATATATATATATATATATATATATATATATATATATATATATATATATATATATATATATATATATATATATATATATATATATATATATATATATGACGACGGTGGGTTTATAGGAATGTGTATGGACTTCGAGAATAAGGTTTTGATTCTTATGGCCACAAAATTATTTTAATTTTGAAATGTTCATAATTAAAAGATCAAATTAATATTTTAAAAAATTTCAAATAAGAAAAAATAGTGTAATTTTAAAAAAATACCTTGAAAGAGTATCAATATAAATTTAAAAACAATTGAAAAAAGGAAAAGTGAACCCTCGATCACGCGGGGCACCAAAATTCTCTCCCGCGCTCTCAGTGTTCTTCTTCTTTCTCTCCCTCATGCTCACCTGTGTTCTTCTTTCTCTCCCGTGCGCAAAGCCGAAATCAACTCTCAATCCTCGCCTCTCCTTCGCCTCGGTTCCCAGGGAGAAGTGCTCGACCCTGTAGCATGGCAAACATTACTGGAGAATCCATGCTTCAAGGTACTCTAATCCTCCTTTGATTTTTGGCATTCCGTTTAATTAGTTTAAGGGGGTTTTGATTTTTCGGTTGGGTTTGGTTTTTTTGGTTATAGTTTTCTGCATTTGAGCTAATTTGGGATGGTGGAGTGAAATGCTAGGGCTGATGCATTTGAGCTTCGTTTCTCGGCCTCCCTCTCCTTCTCTGCTTCATTTCGTTGTTGATTTTAATCGGGGGTTTTGATTTTCCAGTTGGGTTTGGTTTTTTTGGTTATAGTTTTCTGCATTTGAACTAATTTGGGGGGGGTGGAGTGAAATGCTAGGGCTGATGCATTTGAGCTTCGTTTCTCGGCCTCCCTCTCCTTCTCTGCTTCATTTCGTTGTTAATTTTAATCATGTTTTCCATACTGATTTACTCACTAAGTGCCTCTTGAAATTTGACAGATGACTCTTTGAAACCTGAGTCTGTACCTGTTCTGTGTGCCCGGACCCATTATGTGTGTATTCAGCCATCAAAGGTAACAGCTACTAATTACCAACTGATTTAGGTGTTCGTATGCTCCCATTCTGTACGTTTTTACTTCATAATGATTCTGGGTCATTTGATTAGATTGCATTGAAGATTATTTTGTTCATTTGATTAGATTATTTTGTTGTTATTTGATTCAGTAAGAAACAGAGAAATGAAGAGAGGAATTTGTTCCTCAAGAATTATAGGCAGGAATCATAGAAATCATAGAAAATATGTTTATACTTACCCTTGCACTTAATAATCTAGTGAGAAAATATGATTATACTTACCTTTGAAGAACTCATTGATTTTAAAGTAACTCTCTAATACCTAACTTCAAATTTTTATGTTATAAATTTATATAGGCCCAATTGTGGTAGTAGTAAAAGTTGAGTAGGTAGTTGGAAATATTTTTTCACGCAATCTATTTTATGTGTTTCAATTAGAAGATATTATCTAAAGGTTATATATATACTAAATGAATTTACAAATTCATCTCGTTGGCATTCGGCATTAGGTTCTGAGGTATTCACGAGACAAGCCAGAGTATACGCATATATATACAAGGTGCATAATCTAATCTCACCAGAAAAAGGGTCTATTTTCTTAATACTAATGCAACTAAGTATGGTTCTTAATTCTAGAGCAACTACTTTGGCAAACATGGTGCGTTTTGGTCTTAATTTAAATCTGTACCTTATGGTTGGACTTTCCCAACTGTTAGTTTCTTCTCTCTGCTGAAGGAAGAAAGCAATTTATTTGCTATATCAATAAAACCATATTTGGATTTCTTGTTGATCATTCTCTGAACTTAGTCATTATTTTATCTGATGCTTACCTTGTGTTGCCTTTTTAAAATAGTTACTTATTAGAAAATTAAAATATCTGTGAAAAATACTGTGTTATGCTTACTTTGATTAATTTGGACAAATACTGTGTTATGCTGTTGTCCTATTTTTTCTTATGGTGTTGTGAGAGATTTTACATTATGGCTATCTTGTGAAATTAACTACTTCTTCAGTCAGTAATTTGGAGTATGGCTATTTAAATTCAGGGGGAAGACATTTACTTGAGGAGCTGATAACTAGATGCCTATTGTCAAATGACCTTATCTCTATTGTTTTATTGCTAAGCTGCGTCAAGGAGGTTCGGGATCCGTCTATAAGGTTAGATCTTTTAGCAATTCTACCCATTTTCACTTTTGGTTTTTAGGATAAAGTAGCAGGGACAAAATTGAGCTCAGAATTTGTTTCTGGCCTTGCTTTATTTCATAATGACTGGGAGAAAACAATTATGATTTATCTATTTCTAAAGAAATTGACTTTGTGTTTGATATAAGGCTTAATTACAGCTAGGTAAACTAAACCTAGGAATTACATCAAAATTATTTGTAAATGAACTAAATTCTTAGATTAACATTATTCCAAACAAATTTCAAACAAGGATTCATTTATAAACCAAATAAATCACATTATTTTAATGATTTCAATCGTAGCGTTTAAAAAATGATAAGAGTGAACCAATTTCCTGTTTATAGGAAGACTCAATCAAATTTCCAATAAGATTAATGCATTAAGCTAAAAACTAATCCAACCAATTTACTTATCATACAGCAAACTCCTGCTCCTTGCCAGTATATGCTGAAGTAAAACAAATAAAATTAACGTTCTATAGAATAACTGGAAGTTTCTACCATTCTTGGTTATCTATTATATATATCAAATCTTTATATTCTCTGTGGACATATCTTTCTACAAAATTGATTAGGTAGATATCTGCAGATATGATGCATTAGGCAACAGCATACTTGCAAACATACATACTTGCAAACATACAAAATTGATTAGGTAGATATCTGCAGATATGAAGTTAATTTACTTAGCTAGTCAGGGTCCATGTATAAGATACACTGCCATGTTTACCTTCTTACAGTCCTTTATCTGATGCACATTTTTCTTTTGGCAGGTTCAATATTGTTGGGCAGGTATTCTTGAGAAGTCGTATAGACTAAATTTTCAACATCTTTCACTATTCACCAAGAGGTCAAATTTATGTGCGATGTGGATTTCCAATAATACATTTCAAGCTTTAAGTGTTGGTTCCTTTCTATTTTCAGTGGGCAGTAACAACAAGTGTAGAATTTTCACTTGCACAAGTGATTCAAGTTGCTTGGGTCAGGGGTGGGTAGTAGACAGTGTGAGTGATCATATTGCTAATTTTCTTTCCTGCTGAATCCAAAATGGGTTTGAGAAGAAGGAACATGGTGTTTAGTTTGATGATAACAATTCATGTAACACTGCAAGGCTACAAGTGGATTTCAATTTTGTTGAACCTAGAATTCGAACATATGCTCATAATTGTGCTGCCACTGTTTTTGTGTTTTTTTTTTGTAAAGTGTATAATATTATCTTCTGATGCTGAATTAGACATTGAAAAAAAAAAGTATAAGATCAACTATATATATCAAAAATGAAGTTCATATTCTCAAGTACTTGCTCTTTAACCTAGCTAGCAAACTTGATTCCTATCCTCTTCTATGTGTAAATTTTTGTTTTTATATACATTATTTGTATAGAGTTCTTGAAAGTGCGCATTTCATTTGCAGGTATGTGGCAAGTGAGTTGACATCAGATATCATTGTTAGTGTAGGGGATATAAAGTTTTATCTACACAAGGTATGCCTCAACCAAGTAATCTTTCTAGTCTTGAGAAATTTTATATTAGCTGTTAGCAGTAATTTGTCTTAGAGGCCCCAAAACCTGAATCAATGCCATTGTTGTGTGGCAAAATGATGCAGAACATGGCACTTGAATTCAAGATTATTTACTACAATTTCAAACCATATTTGCCATCAACCATTCATTCATCCATATTCTTTTGCCAAAATGCTAAAATATATTCTCCTTTCTCATTGAATAAAGGTGACAAACTCAGTGGCTCAACTAATTGTTTACTTGCACATTGCCGTATGTTAGGCTAATAGGTCATGGTTAACATTAAAAAAGAAGTCATTTATTGTTGATAAGGATAGTTATGTGACTAAACTTAGTAATATGACTCTAATAGGGAGAAGGAGTGAGACAAGGGCTTTTATTAGTTTTCATTCAGAGTTATCAAACCTTGTAATGAGCTATTTTTAAAGCTTCATGCAAAACAAGGTTTTTAATATTAGTTAGGCTTCTAAGCAATATTTTTTAAAATCAAATTTGATTATCAGTTAGGTTTTTATTAATTTTATTCTCCAAGACTTATGCTTTTCAATTGTGTCATAATAGGTTAGGCTACCTCTTTCATTTTAAAATTTTTTCTCAACTATTATTACTTGTATGCTATAAATAAAAATGGTTTTGAAGTTTATCATGCATGCTATCTTGCAAAAGCACACAAATTACCCTAAGCCTCGTCCACTACTACTTACACCCTTTGAACTTGTCTCTAATGACTTATAGGGTCTTGCTCTAATCAAAACCGTTTCATGGCTTCTCTTATTATATCAATTATTTTGGTGCATATTCCTAATTTACGTGGGTTTACTTACTCAAAAGTAAACTTGGTGCATTTGATTGAGAATACTGATGTTGAATTAGCATATATATATTCATAATGAAAGCTTACAACATTTGTCATCATCAGTCTCAATTTTTGAAAACACCCTAAAATCTGTATGATTTAAGTAAGATTTTAACTTTAGAACTTCAAGAATAATTATTGTATTTTAGTTTTCTAGTTACTAGCCATAGGTGGGTTTTATCTAGATGCATGTAAATAATGTATTTTGTGTTGAAAAATATGCTTTGAATAGGTATTAATTTTGCATAAAATGGCTAGAATATTGCTGTTCTGGCCAATATTTAAATGATGTATGCTTGTATGAGGATGAAGAATTAAGAAATGGAGGGTTGTTAACCAAAAAACTGATTTCTATTCACATTATGCCTTTGATGTTGGTATTGGTTCAATATGTTATTATAATTTGTGCTATATTGAATTAATATGTTTCTGTATGCCTAAAAATAGGATGGAAGTTCCTGAACATCGTAAGTGGATGGATAATAGGATGGGTCCTGATAAGAGATCAGTTACAGATGAGTTTATGGCAGGAGTTGTTGAGTTTATAGAGTTTGCTTGTAGTCAAGATTATTTTAAAAGTGTAGGAATGTTGAGGTGTCCTTGTAAAAAATGCAAGTGTCAGAAGTATTGTTCAGTTGATGAAGTGAAAACCCATCTTTGTATGAAGGGATTTATGAGTAATTATTATTATTGGACCAACCATGATGAACCAAGACCTCTCTTTCCACCAATGGTTTCAAAAAACTCATATTATGGAAGTAGTGACTTTCAGGCATGCTTTAATGATCAGGAACAGATGGTAATGGATGCTGCTGGACCATCTATTGGTAATTATATAGAGCAACAAGGTTTTGCTCATTGCGAACAGAGGGATGAAGATCCTAACCCATAAGCCAAAATTTTTTTTAATATGTTACAAGCTGCGCATGCTCCTTTGTATGACGGTTGTCAAAATTATTCTGAATTATCAGCTGCAGTGGAAGCTTTGGGTATCAAGTCGGACTTCAACATTTCTGAGAATTTTTTCAATCAGTGGGTACAATTTATGGGAAATGCATTGCCAAATGAAAATCGTATGCCTAAAAACCTTTACCGTGTAAAGAAATCAGTGGAGCAATTAGGATTAGGTTGTATAAAAATTCCCTGTTGTCGAAACGGATGCATGATTTATTATAGTCCTCTTGATTTGGAGCTTCGTCATTGTAAATTTTGTGGTGAAGAGTGTTACAAAAGGGTCATCAGAAATGGCAAAGTAAGAGAGCTTCCAGTGAAAAAAATGTGGTATTTTCCACTTATTTCAAGGCTGCAAAGACTTTATTCGTCAATGCAAACTGCAAGTCAAATGAGATGGCATCGGGAAACTGTGAGGGCAACAGGCACTTTGTCTCATCCATCTGATGGTGAAGCCTGGAAAAAATTCAATGAAAAATATCCTGAATTTGCAATGGACCCTCGAAATGTGAGGTTAGGTTTGTGTGCTGATGGATTTGCTCCATTTGATAAACCAGGTCGGACTTATTCATGTTGGCCAGTTATTGTTACCCCTTACAATCTTCCCCCTTGGATGTGTATGAGAAGAGAGTTCTTGTTCTTGACCATTATAATCCTTGGTCCTTCCAATCCAAAGAATAGAATTGATGTGTATTTGCAACCACTTATAGATGACCTCAAATTTTTATGGAATACTGGTGTCACGACTTATGATGTCTCACTAAAATAGAACTTCAACATGAAAGCTTGTTTGTTGTGGACCATTAATGACTTTCCTGCATATAGGATGCTTTCAGGTTTGATGACAATGGGAAAACTTGCTTGTCCAATATGTATGGAGTGTTCAAAGGCATTTACCCTTCGACATAGTCGGAAGATGTCTTTCTTTGATTGTCATCGACAATTCTTGCCACTTGATCATAGTTACAGAAGGAATAAGAATGCTTTTCGGAAGAGACATACTGAAACATCTTCACCTCCGCCTCGGTTAACATGTGAAGAAGTGTTGGAAAGGGTTAGACATATGCCTAGCATAACTAAAGAGACATATGATAATATCCCAGGGTATGGAGTTATTCACAACTGGACGAAGCAATCTATATTTTGGGAGTTACCATATTGGAAAACACATCTTCTTCCACACAATCTAGATGTTATGCATATTGAGAGAAATGTCTTTTTGAATATTTTATACACAGTGATGGATACTAAAGGTAAGACAAAAGATAATTTTAATGCAAGGCTCGACTTGGCGGAAATTTGTAGACGGAATGAATTAGAGTTGCAGGATGGAAGAGATGGCAAGCTAATTAAACCCAAAGCAAAATACACATTAACTAAGCAACAAAGATTTGCTGTGTGTGAATGGGTAAAAAAATTGAAAATGCCAGACGGATATGCCTCTACATTATCAAGGTGTATTGACATGAGAGAAGCAAAGTTGTTTGGTATGAAAAGTTATGATTGTCATGTGTTTATGCAACGCTTGCTCCCAATTGCATTCAAAGTATTGCCAAAGCCTATTTGGAACACACTCACAGAATTTAGTCAGTTCTTTCGAGAATTGACTTCCCCATTGTTGCGAGAGGATACTTTACATGTGATGGAGCAAAACATTCCAGTCATTCTTTGTAAATTAGAACAAATTTTTCCTCCAAGTTTTTTTGACTCAATGGAACACCTTCCAATTCATTTGCCATACGAAGCAAGGGTTGGAGGTCCAGTGCAATATCGATGGATGTATCCATTTGAAAGGTAGAGTTACGTCTCCTTTTTGTTATTTTTTTTATTATGGAATCGTATTCATAGTACTAAATGTATCAATTAAGTGGATTAGGTTTATTCGCACACTAAAAGACAAGGTGAAGAACACAGCTGCAGTTGAAGGATCAATTTGTGAAGCTTATTTGGTAGAAGAGACCTCTACATTTGCATCCTACTATTATCCACCTAATGTTCCATGTAGAAGGACTCAAGTACCACGAAATGATGATGGAGGTCAAGGTTGTTCAAATAGACCACCGCTTTCTATCTTTAATTATCCTGGCCGTCCAACTAGAAGATGCATATCCTTCATGTTAGAAGAAAGGGACTTACAAACCGCACATTTATATGTTCTTCTAAATTGTCCTGAAGTGGAGCCATTTTTAACGTAAGTGTATCAAATGCTCATTTAAGTGTTATATAAAATATATATATATCACTATAAATTGTTATAACATGTTTTCTGAATGTAGCACATATACTAATATGTTACAAGAGTGTGGGATGACTGACTCGGAAGTGGACAGACAAATCTCCACAATGTTTCCTATTTGGTTTAAAGAATACGTATGTTCCATGAATTCTCCTTAATTTCTTATTTTCTAAAATTTTGCTTCTTATGTGAGACTGACTTAAATATTTGATGACTAGGTGTTAAATAATAATGTTGAAGATGCCTGTCTAAAGAGTTTGGCATGGGGTCCTCAAAGAAAAGCCAACAAATGGCCATCATATTAAGTAAATGGTTATAAATTTAATACAAAAGATCATGGCCAAGGTATGGGTACAACAAATTTTGGTGTATGTTGTCCAGGTGGTACGGATGAAACAACAGAAAATCATTATTATGGGGTTTTAACAGACATTATTGAAGTACACTATACAGGATGGCCTATAAAGGTGTTAGTTCTATTCAAATGTGATTGGTTTGATCCCACCTTAAATCATGGGACAAAGGTAGATAACTATGGGATTGTTGAGGTTAGAACATCCAGGAGATATCAAAATTATGACCCTTTTATATTTGCACAACAAGCAATGCAAGTATATTATACACAATATCCTGAAGGGCAACGTGATTGGTTAGTAGTGATCAAAACTAAAGCACGAACCACAATACAAACTACAATAGAAACAGTACTGCCTGAAAGTGATGCTCCATACCAAGAAGAGTCATCAATGCAATCACCTGTAATAGTTGCAAATGACAATCTTGAGCAGAGTCTTGTTGATATGGAAGGCCCTGTGGATGAAGTATATGGTTCTTCTTTGAACCTACATGAAGTAGATGCAGATATAGATATTGAAATAGAAAATGTGGATGAAGAAGATACTGAGGAAGAAGGAGAATGGGAAGATGAAGAAGAAGAGGAAGAAAATGATAATGATGAAGAGCTTTAGGTATTGTTAGGTTTCATTTTACTAAGTGTATTATGTAGAACATATATTATGTATTTTTGAAGTAGATTATAAATCTATGGTAGTATGGTTATAGAGTTTTGTTATCATTGTCTTTTGTAATTATTTTTATTTTTTATTATTAAATTGTCATTAAATTTCATTGAAATAGATGATTATGATTATCTTTTTGTCTATAGATGACAGGTAGAGGAAGGGGTAGAGGTAGAGAGCGGGGACGGGTTCTCTCTCAGCCATATACACAGCCAGACATATCACCTGGTGTTGACATAGCTCACCTTGACCAAATCCACACTGGACATACACCTACTTTATCTCCATTTTCCCAGACTTGTCATACTTCTACTCCATCTTCCCATTCATAAGCATCTCATTATAGTGCCTCGTCTCCTCATCTTCCTAGTACAGTTGCCCCTACCCCACCTACACATACTATATGTGCCCCATCTCCTAATCAATCTGCATATCCAAATGTTGAGCCAGTTCCTTTCACACAGAATATTCAGTGGGGAACAAGAGACATAGATGGTCGAATTTGGATTAGATCTGCATCTGGGAACACGTAAGTAATATGTGTGTGTGTGTGTGTGTTTTTTTGTCAGTATATTTATTTAAATTGATATCTATACTTTCAGGTTTTATCCTGACATCTTAACAAGAGGTGTCATCACAACAATTTTCAAGAAAAAATTTGAAGGTGCTTGGTCCAGTTGGGGAAAAGTTGACAACAATACCATTCAAATGTGGTTTGAGGAGTTCAAGGTAATATGTAACATTTTCTATCATATTTATTGATATCTTTTTAAAAAATGTGTGAATGTTATGTTAATTTGTTTATTTTCTTTGTTTAGGCAAATTTTAAGTGGTTGGACAATGATGAGCAAAATATTAAAAGGTCATTCAACAGTAGGGGATCAACACCCTTGAAAAATACATTGTTTAAGGTGCGTAGCGGTGAGGACAAGGGTGTTTGGATTCCACCAGAGAAGCTACAACAATTAAGGGCTAAATGGGATAGTGAAGACTGGCAAGATAAAGCCAGAAAAAATAAACAAAATAGACTCTCTAAAGAAGGACTTAATGTACATAGTGGAGGGTCTATATATGCACGAGAGCATGCCAAATGAATGGTGAGTAATTTCTCTCAAATATATAGTGATTTAAGTTTTTACTTCAATATTATTTAACTTTTTATTATTTTAGAGGGTGCAAATGAATAAAGAACCGACATGTTTTGAGTTGTATGAGCGGCTTCACCGGCCCAAAGGAAAGCCATCGCAGTGGTTCAAAGACCAGCAAGGAAGAATTGTTTTATGTAGTCACTACTCTTCTATTTTCATTTCTTTACAAATATTCATTTTGTTTTATCATTTTATTTTTTCAAGAAATGTATCGAACAAAAATAGCTGAGAGATCCACATCTCAGACCGATGAGGGTTCTAGCCAACACTCCACTCAACATTCAGACAATGTTGTTTATTTGGATGTGGTTGGCGGCACGAACAATAAAGGACGGATATATGGACTGGGATCTCAAGAACATAATGTATTGGCAGCAACTTCTTCTTCTAGGTCTTCCGCTTCTGATGAAGTCTCAGCAAGTTCCTCTTCTGTTATGAATGCAAAAATTGAGGCTTTATCTGCACGGCTCAAACAGAGTGAAGATGAAAATTTTATGTTAAAGAAAAAGATGGAGGAATGGGATCGAATGTTTCGGCACCTCATGATAGATGGTAGTATCAGAATACCCTCCTCGTCTCCACCTAGAGAAGAAGAGAATAATAACAATGACCAAAATAGTAATGTTGCTGATGGATCATGATAGTTTGTGTTATTATGACTTTGTGTTATGTATGTTTGATTGGTGATATTTTTATGTAATGTCATGGGATTATTAAAATTTTTCTTGATATGTTTATGGATGATAAGAGGTTTGACATTATGTAATTTCTGTCTGAAATGGTTGGTTTTTTTTGCTGTACTGTTGGTTCGGTTTCAGATTTTTTTAATTTTTTTTTTTAATTTTTCTGATTTTAAAGACGGGTTTAGAGACGGAATATTCCGTCTCTAAAATGAGAGACGAATCTGGCCTCAGAGACGGAATTTGTAAAAAAAGTTAGAGACGGAATATTCTGTCTAGAGACAGAAATATTCCGTCTCTAAATTTTAGCGACCCGCCTTTTAGAGACAGAATTATTTTCGTCTCTGATTCCGTCTCTAAATAGAAATTTCCTAGTAGTGTTGGATGAGCTCACCCAAATACTTCAATGTAAAAAGGAGGAGGGACAAAAGGTTATACCTATCTTCTATAAAGTTGACCCATCTGATGTTCGCAAGCAGAATGGGTCTTATAAGGAAGCATTCGTAAGACATGAGAGAGATTTCATATACAACCTAGACAAGATGAACATATGGAAAGATGCTCTTTCTCAAACAGCTAATTTAGCAGGCTGGGACTCTCGGATCTTTAGGTAATTGTTCATTCTTTTTAACTGAATCTTTTGAATTAATGCATGATTGCCGATTAACTAGTTTTACTTTTTTCTTTGCCTCTTTCTTACATGATACTCTTTGATTCTTTTTTATATTTTGTTCATTCTTTTTCATATTTTAGGGATGAATCTGTACTTATTCAAAACATTGTCAATAATGTTTTACAAAAATTAAATCTTATGTATCCAAGTGCATTAAAAGGTCTTGTTGGAATTGATGAAAACTGTAAATGTATTGAATCATTACTAGAAGAAGCCGAAATAATTGGAATTTGGGGGATGGGTGGCATAGGAAAGACAACCATGGCTAAGGCTGTATTTGTTGGATCATAAACTTGATCCATTATAGAGCCCAAATCCAAACCCAATCAAATTGGGGTCCAAGTCCAAAACCAAAGTCCAAGCCTTCTACCTAGAATCTTCTAGGGTGTGGTAGATGTGCATGTGAATCATATGCCTTCTACCTAGAATTTCCTAGGGTGTGGTAGATATGCATGTGAATCATATGGTAGCTTAAAATATTATTAGAAGGTTAGAGAAGGATGAGGTGTATGGCTATTATATTTTTAGATTAATTTATTTGTGTGGTGTAGGATTGTTTGTAACTAGTATCAATACCCCCCTCCCCTCTTGGTTTAGGCATCAAGAAGAAGTAAGAACTTCTACGTGTGTGAAGTAACAAGTCTTGTGTGAGTTGTAGCATATTGAGTGAGAGTGCTCTTGTAATATTTCTTCTTGAGTTTGAGTAAAAGTTATTTTTGTGAGTGTTTTATTTCCAACAAAGTGGTATCAGAACTTGGTTGGAAAGTATACACTATAGCATATCAAATCGAAGGTCTCGACGAGAGGAATCCAACGCCGCCAGAATCGCCCCGATCGGAGTTCAGATGCCCAGCCAATAGCCGCCGAAATATTGCTGCCAGAAAATTGAGTTGACTCACTGAGTTGACACAGCCGAGTTGATCGAGCCATAAGCCATTGACCGAGCAGCCTGATCAAGCTGTCTAAGCCGAGTTGACCGAGCTATAAGCTCGTTGATCGAGCCGTTTGACTGAGCCATCAAAGTCACTGACTGTTGACTAGGTTAGTGTTGACTTTGGCCGTTGACCAATAGTTGAAAATTTTGACCAAGTCCTTTCCAAAGTATTTCGACGTTCCGGATCCCGGGCAATCGGAATTTTCAAAATTTTGATATATTGAGCGATATGGCAAACGGTGTGGCATCCTTCCAAGTCCCGACACTAAATAACAACTATTATGACAACTGGAGTATCAAGATGAAAGCTCTTCTTGGCGCGCATGATGTTTGGGATATCGTAGAAAAAGGCTTTAGCGAGCCAGATAATGAAGCTGCGCTAACTACAGCCCAAAAGGATAGTCTAAAAGACACAAGAAAGAGAGACAAGAAAGCTCTCTATCTCATCTATCAAGCATTAGATGATGATGGTTTTGAAAAGATTTCAAGTGCAAGTTCTGCCAAGGAAGCATGGGAAAAGTTGCAAACCTCTTACAAAGGATCCGAGCAAGTGAAGAAGTTCTGTCTCCAAACATTAAGAGGTGAATTCGAATCCTTACATATGAAAGTATCTACAAGAAATGACGATCGAGCAACTCCAAGGATCATTGCAAGCGTACGAAGAGAAGCATAAGAAGAAGCAAGGGATCACTGATCAACTCCTCAAGCTGTAACTCAAGGATATGCATGAAAGCCAAAGTAATCAACATGGCCGAGGAAGAGGTAGAGGCCGTGGACGAGGTGGAAGTCGTGGACGTGGATGAGGTTGGAATTACAACAACAACAATTCCAACAACAACTACGATAAAGGAGAAAGCTCAACCCGAGGCCGTGGAAAAGGCAATCCAAACTTGAGGTATGATAAATCTCAAGTTCGATGCTATAATTGTCAGAAATTTGGACATTATGCTTCAGAATGTAAAGCTCCCAATAATAGAATTAAGGAGAAGGCCAACTACGTGGAAAAGAAAACAGATGATAAAGAAACTCTTCTTCTAGCACGGAAGGAGACTGATGGTGTCCAAGCAAATTCTTGGTACCTTGACAGTGGTGCAAGCAATCACATGTGTGGAAGGAAAGACATGTTCGTAGAGCTGGACGAGTTAATAAGCGGAAATGTCTCATTTGGAGATGATTCTACAATAGCAGTAAAAGGAAGAGCTAACATTCTTATCCGTTTGAAAGATGGGAGACATCAGTTTATTTCCAATGTCTACTATGTGCCCAATATGAAAAGTAACATCTTGAGTTTAGGGCAATTGTTAGAGAAAGGTTATGATATTCGTATGAAGGATCATAATCTTTCTATAAAAGATGATAAGAATAACTTCATTGCTAAAGTGCCAATGTCAAAGAATAGAATGTTCTTGATCAACATACAAAACGATGTTGCAACGTGCCTGAAAGCTTGCTACAAAGATGCATCATGGCTATGGCATCTCCGCTTTGGATATCTCAATTTTGGAAGTCTAGAGTTGCTATACAAGAAGGAGATGGTGAAGGGACTACCTCGCATCAACCATCCTGACCAGCTTTGTGAAGGGTGTCTAGTCGGGAAGCAATTCAGGAAAAGCTTTCCAAAGGAGTCAGACTCAAGAGCCCAAAAGCCACTCGAACTCATCCATACCGATGTGTGCAGTCCAATCAAACCAAGCTCTCTTAGTAACGATAATTATTTTCTTCTCTTCATTGATGATTTTTCAAGAAAAACTTAGGTATATTTCTTGAAACAAAAATCAGAAGTTTTCGAAGTCTTCAAGAAGTTCAAAGCTGCAGTAGAGAGAGAAAGCAGTAGAAAGATCAAAGCTATGAGATCCGACCGAGGAGGAGAATTTACCTCTAGAGAGTTTCAAGAATTCTGTGAAGCAAATGGAATTCGTCGACCAATGACAGTTTGTAGATCTCCCCAACAAAACGGCGTGGCAGAAAAAAAGAACCGAACTATCCTCAACATAGCTCGAAGTATGCTCAAAAGCAAGAAACTACCCAGGGAGTTTTGGGCTAAAGGAGTGGCATGTGCAGTTTATTTATCTAACCGATCTCCAACAAGAAGTGTTTGGGGAAAGACACCTTAAGAAGCATGGAGTGGAAGAAAGCCTGGCATCTCCCACCTGAGAGTTTTTGGAAGCATAACCCATGTACATATCCCATATGAGAAAAGAACAAAGCTTGATGATAAAAGTGAGAGTTTCATCTTCATTGGCTATGACTCAAATTCGAAAGGCTACAAGCTGTACAATCCAAACAATAAGAAGGTTGTGATCAGCCGAGATGTAGTGTTTGACGAAAAAGGACTATGGGATTTTGGATCTCATATAGATGACTCCAATTTCTCTCATCCATTTGAAGATGAGTTGACACCAATGGAACAACCTAGAGAAGCCCAACAAGAGCCAACAACTCCACCTACTTCGCCAACATAACTACCCAGGGAGATGAGTCACCCTCGTCATCTTCAAGTGGGAGTCAAAGTGAAAGAGCTGTGCAACGTACAAGAAGTCTCCGAGATCTCTATGAAGTGACTGAACAACAAGAAAATCTTACATTATTTTGTCTATTTGCTGATTGTGAACCAATGAGCTATCAAGAAGCTGCAAAAGAAAAGAAGTGGAGAGACGCAATGGATGAAGAAATCAAGTCCATCCAAAAAGAACGACACTTGGGAACTCGCTTCACTTCCAAAAGGGCACAAGGCGATAGGTGTCAAATGGGTCTACAAAACAAAACGAAATGCTAAGGGAGAGATTGAAAGAAACAAGGCAAGGCTTGTTACAAAAGGCTACAGTCAAAAGGCTGGAATTGACTATGATGAGGTATTTGCCCCTGTTGCTTGATTGGAGACTGTTAGACTAATTATTTCTTTGGCAGCTCAAAACAAATGGAAGATACAACATATGGATGTAAAGTTTGCCTTCCTAAATGGAGTTCTTGAAGAAGTCTACATTCAACAACTATCGGGCTACGAAGTCAAAGGCAATGAAGACAAGGTGTTGAAATTGAAGAAACCTCTTTACGGGTTAAAACAAGCACCAAGGGCATGGAATAGCCGAATCGACAAGTACTTTCAAGAGAACAGCTTCAACAAATGTCCCTATGAGCACGCTCTATATATCAAGATCAAGGATGGAGATATTTTGATCGTGTGCCTCTATGTGGATGATTTAATTTTCACAGGAAGCAACCTAAGCATGTTCAATGAATTCAAGGAAGTGATGACAAAGGAATTCGAGATGACAGACATGGGACTCATGACCTATTACCTTGGCATTGAAGTTAAGCAACAAAAGGATGGAATTTTTATTTCACAAGAAAGCTATACAAAGGAGATCTTGAAGAAGTTCAAGATGGAAAATTGTAAGCCAATAAGCACACCGATGGAATGCGGAGTTAAGATGTCTAAGTATGAAGAAGGCGAAAGTATAAATCCAACACTTTTCAAGAGTTTGGTGGGAATCTTACGCTATCTAACTTGCACAAGGCCCGATATCCTTCATGCAGTTGGATTGGTTAGTCGCTACATGGAATCTCCAACTACCACCCATTTCAAAGCAGCAAAGAGAATTCTTCACTATCTAAAAGGTACAATTGACCTTGGCTTGTTCTATACAGTTTCTAATGATTACAAGCTTGTTGGATATAGTGATAGTGATTGGGGTGGAGACATAGATAACCGAAGGAGCACTACTGGATTCGTATTTTTCATGGGAGATACTGCTTTTACATGGATGTCAAAGAAACAATCAATTGTCACATTATCCACTTAAGTTGCTGCTACCTCATGCGTTTGTCATGCAATTTGGCTTAGAAATTTATTGAAGGAGATAGGTTTGATGCAAGAAGAACCGACAAAGGTTTATGTCAACAACAAGTCAGCAATTGCCTTAGTAAAGAATCCAATGTTCCATGATCAGAGTAAGCACATCGATATTCGCTACCACTATATAAGAGAGTGTGTTGCAAGAAAGGTTGTGCAAATTGAATATGTGAAGTCACAAGACCAGGTTGCTGACATTTTTACCAAGCCACTTACCAGAGAAGATTTCATAAGAATAAGGAACTTACTAGGAGTCACAAGATCAAGTTTAAGGGGGGGTGTTGGATCATAAACTTGATCCATTATGGAGCCCAAATCCAAACCCAATCAAATTGGGGTCCAAGTCCAAAACCAAAGTCCAAGCCTTCTACCTAGAATCTTCTAGGGTGTGGTAGATGTGCATGTGAATCATATGCCTTCTACCTAGAATTTTCTAGGGTGTGGTAGATATGCATGTGAATCATATGGTAGCTTAAAATATTATTAGAAGGTTGGAGAAGGATGAGGTGTATGGCTATTATGTTTTTAGATTAATTTATTTGTGTGGTGTAGGATTGTTTGTAACTAGTATAAATACCCCCTCCCCTCTTGGTTTAGGCATCAAGAAGAAGTAAGAACTTCTACGTGTGTGAAGTAGCAAGTCTTGTGTGAGTTGTAGCATATTGAGTGAGAGTGCTATTGTAATATTTCTTCTTGAGTTTGAGTAAAAGTTGTTTTTGTGAGAGTGTTTTATTTCCAACAGTATTTACCAAACTCTCCCCCCAGTATGAAAGCTGCTGCTTCTTAGAAAATGTAAGGGAAGAATTTGAAAAGCATGGACTAAATTATATACATGATAAGCTTGTCAAGGAGCTTCTGAAAGAAGAAAATCTTCATGGTAGCACTCCTAAAGTTTTAGGATCCATGTTTGTTAGGAGAAGACTGAGTCGTAAAAAAGTTTTCATTGTGCTTGATGATGTGGGCAGTTTAAAGCAATTGGATGATTTGATAATGGAATATGATTGCTTGGGACCAGGCAATAAAGTCCTCATCATGGCAAGAGATAAGCACGTGCTTAGCAAAGTTGATAAAATACATAAGGCCAAGGCATTGAGTGATCATGAAGCCCTAAAGCTTTTTAGCTTCAAAGCCTTCGACAAAGACCATCCAAAAATTGGATTTAAACAACTGTCAGACAGGACAATTCTTTATGCCAAAGGCATTCCATTAGCTTTAACAGTGTTGGGTTCATTTCTTCATTCCAAAACCCAAAAAGAATGGAAAAGTGCATTGATAAAACTGAAAAAGAATCCAATTGAAGATATTCAGAAAGTGTTGAAATTGAGTTATGATGGATTAGATTTTGAAGAAAGGGAAATTTTTTTGGACATTGCATGCTTTTTGAAGGGTGAACACAAAGGAGTAGTAATAAAACTATTTGAGAGCTTTGGCTACGAGGCAATTATTGGCAAAAGTAGACTTTTGGACAAGGCTTTAATAGCAATAGATGTTTACCAAGTGCAAATGCATGATTTGATACGAGAAAAGGGTTGGAAAATTGTTTTTCAAGAATGTATTAAAGAATCTGAAAGACGTAGTCGATTGTGGAATTCTACAAATGTTTATAATGTGTTTTAAAATAATAAAGTAAGAAAAATAATCAAACTTTTTTTTTTGAGAAATAATAACTTTATTTTAGAACAAATAAGAGATGTGTCATTGAAAAATGTAGCTAGAATGATATTGCTTGTATTTTAACTTTTGTTTTTTTAGGGCACTGGTGCAGTTGAAGGAATAATATTAGATGTGTCTCAAATAAGAGGAGATATACACTTGAGTGCTGATACTTTTAGAAAGATGTCTAATCTTAGATTTCTCAAAGTATATTCCTCCACTTATGAGAAATCAAGCAATGTATACCTTCCTTTTGGCCTTCAGTCTTTTTCTGATAGACTAAGGTACTTTCGTTGGGATGGATATCTTTTGGAGTCTTTTCGATCAACTTTTTGTGTTGAGAACCTTATTAAAATTTGTATGGAGGGTAGCCATGTGAAAAAACTTTGGGACGGAGTGCAAGTGTGTTTGTGTGTGTGTGTGTGTATATTTTAGTTCTATTCAATTAAGATAGGAAGGCTTTCTCAAGTAATGTTTCTCTTTTAATTATTACAAGATCTTGTGAATTTAAAGACAGTACGCCTTACGGGATCCAAGCAATTGGTGGAGCTACCTGATTTCTCTAATGCGCGAAATCTTAAACAGTTTTATCTCTCTTTCTGTGAAAATTTATGTAATATTCATCCATCAATCTTAAACGTCGTTATATTTAGACGGTACAGGAATTGAAATTTTGGACTTGTCAATTGGCTGTCTCAATAAAATAAAACGTCAAACTCTCGATGGCTCAGCACTAAAGAATCTTCCCATAAACAAGATATGTTGCTTCACATCTCTTGAGTTTCTTAAAGTCTCTTCTTGCAAACTAGTAATCGAGAAACCGATACTACACAATCTAGTCAGTGCCTCACGCTCTGTGATTAAACTAAATTTGGACGGATGTTGTAACTTGGCTGAAGTCCCTGACAACATCAATACCTTATCATCTTTAAATATTTTATCTCTATGTGGAAGCAATATAGAGAGCTTGCCTTCTAGCATCGAGCATCTTTTAAAGCTGGAAAGCATATTGTTGAAGGAATACAGGAGGCTTCGGTCTCTACCACAACTTCCACCGTTCCTTAAACGATTATTTGCTGCCAACTTCACATCACTGGAGACTGCATTCACTTTATCAACTAATCACAAGTTGGAATATGTTTCTCTCTTAAATTGCGTGAAGATGGATGAACATTCACTCTAGGGTATAATGGTAGATGCTTATTTTCTCATTGATGCGACGAGCATATATCAGTACAAACGGCCTCGGGTATTTTTACCTCTTTGAAGGACCTAAATTTTGTTACCTAGGAAGCAGAGTTCCAGAGTGGTTCAGACATAATCGGACAACAGAAGCTTCCTTAACTATTGAACTTGCTCCACCTCTTGAAAACTTAATGAATTTCATTTTCTACCTCATTCTTCCTCAATTCTCTTCACAGGGGAACTGTCAAAGTGGGTTAGGACTCAAAGTTTTATTGGAAGATGGTGCAGAGATTAGAAATCTAATTGAACATTTGAAACCCTTGTCCCACTTCGTGAATTTGCCTCACGTTTCCTTGAATTCGGATCATATTTTTCTACGGTATGATATTTTTCTCTCAAACAAGTTATTAGGGGAACTTAAAAGAAGACAAAATGAGCAAGGCACTGCATATAACCCAAAGGTTTCATTTGAATTTGAGCTTAATTTTTGTGATTGCTTGATCAAGGAATATGGTGTCTACCCCGTTTATGCCTTCGAAGATCACAATTTAGCTGGAGAAATGAATTTTCATTTCAAGAAAAAGAAATGTACAAAAACCAAGAGGCATCTGGGTGTGAATGAGGAAGAACAACTCCCTCTAAAAAAGAAATTGAAGGCATCTATAGACATTATAGATCAGAAAATTGAGGAGTTAATACTCAGCACTATTGGAATTGAAGATGGAGAATAGACTAGACTACACTTGTGAGAACCAAGATGTGCTGGAACAACTTTGTCAGACCAAAACAAATTTGCCCCCTTGGAACTCAAATTTGTACAGTATAAAAGGAAGGCACTCAACAGAGACAAATATTCTATGATTGCTTTATAGGTATCTCTCTCTTTAACATTTTATCACTTGATGAAGCTTGACTTTCTAATATATATAGCGTATATGGCCTGTGAGAGAAAAAGTGTAGTCATATAACACTAAGTACTGTGTTTTTAGTTAATTGTTTTGATCTGGTACTTGCCTGATTTTATTGTGTTGTTCTCCTCACTTTTTTTTTCACTCTCTTCATACTTCTATCCAAACCGTTAGTCTCACCTTACTTCATAAGATAATGTCAAATGATAAGCTGAGAAAAATTCATTTTCTTCTTTAAACAGCATATTTCAATTATTGTATATATTTCAAACAAGGAAACGTAAGGTTAGCCTTCATCAAGTATTTGGTTCTTATAATCTTTCATATTCTATTCTCTTCATCTTGTCAGCATCGGTGGCTTTGTAACTTAAACGTTACTTAAAAAGCCTAATGTTAATGCGAACAAAAATCTTCATGTTGTCAGATTATGATAATAGGCATTTCCTAATCTTCATGTTGTCAGATTATGATAATAGGAATTTCTTCTGCAGTCCAATCATTAGAACAATATGAAATAAAAGAATTGGAGATCTAAAAGGAAAAAAAAACAAAATACTTTGCTTACATACCATTTCCTTATTATTATTTCACATTAAATAGTGTTGGATGAGTCACACCCCTCCCAGAAAAGAACCATGCTCCAAATGGTATCTTAGATCAATTACTGTAGTAAGTTTAAAGTAGTGAAGCTGCACTTTGAATCCCATAATATTAATCGTACTGTATCTTCTATAGACTCTTGAGTGCATACATTGTATGGTCAAATGTACAATGACATTTTACTATCAATATGTGGTTTGTTTATTACTACAATTTAGAATTCAGTTGCGTGTGGACTAGAAGCTAACTATTCTTTCTTCTAATTGACCTTTAAGTTATGTGTTCTTTTCAGGATATATTTGCTTGCACCAGAGTTTCTTGCTCAAGTTAGCACTTAAGTAATTAGCAGCTTGATCCCTATGATAATTCTGTTTGTAATAACAGAAGTATCTCTCAACAATATATTCAGGTGTCAAATTTCTGGTAATTAAATTATATTTAGGATTCTAGTAGTACTGTTGTAATAAAAAAGTTGGTAATTTGGTGATGCCGCCAAATGTATTTTGATATATCGTCCACTATTCATTACTTGTGGTGTTTTTGTGCACTTGGAATAGCTTTGCTGGTTCTGCTACTTCTACTGATTGCGTCCCTTATCGACATAGTAATATTATTAAGAAAATGTAGCTATATGATATGATTTAATTTACTTGTTCATTTTGTTTCAGGTAAATGTTTTTCAGATTCTATGGTCATTGTCTTATAGGCCAACGTACCTTTATTGGAATGGATACCCTTTGGACTCTCTGACACCAACTTCTTGTTGGGAGAATTGGGTTGATTCTTTTATGCAGCTGTAAAGCCATGTTTTACAAAATCCTAGTTTGTCACCAGGTACTATTTCATATCTTACGCTATATATGCACTGTGAAAATGGTCAAATTCTTGTATCTTTGCCACAGTGAAAAAATCGTAGATTGTGTCCAGGTACTATTTCTTGAACCGTTTGGATCCAAGTAAGAAGCATTCCCTTAAATCAACAAATTAAAGATGGAGTTGGGTACTCAAACCAAGAGATGTCAAGACATTGCTGAATTAGAGGCTCTGCTCATGAGAAGTAACACTGACGAATTGGATTTGCAACTCATTCCTTCTGAAAATTGTAAGCAGAGTGAATGGAAGAACTTGAGGTGGAAAAAAATAAATCTCATTATCATTTCTGAAACGCTATCTCTCTCAGCATGTAATAAGTTCCCAATTTTTCAAATAAAATTTTGTTATTTTAATGCTTTCTATCACTAATAATTTTTAGATTGACTTTATCATCCCATATTCTTTAATCTGATTGACTTTAGCATTAAGGAGGAGATTACAACAAGAGAAAGTGAGTTGATCCATCTCAATGATCTTTTGCGAATGGTCATCAAAGAGAGATGAATCCCAAGCAAAATGCCAGAAGCTCATGCTGGAAAGGTTAGAGCTCCAACAAGAACTTCAGCAGAAGCATTCAGTACCTGAAGCTGCTTCTAATTCTGAAAGAGGTGGAAGTTCAAGACCAAAACCACCAAAACTGAAAGTGGCTCTTGAATTGGCAGAGAACAAGCCATTGCCTGAGAAAGGGAAGCTTTTGAAGTACAAATATATACTATTAAAGTTTCACATGATTTGAAGGAAGCAGATAAAAATATATATTATAGAGCTAATAACTATCCTTAATAGATAAATTCGAAATACAGGTGATATAATTTTATGCGTACACACACACTACAGAATTTCATAGTATACTCTTTGGGTGGCCTGTTAATACTATGAAGTTAGGCCTTCTATGTAATATCTGTTGTTGAATTCGTCTTTTCTAAAAGTGGAGTCACCCAACCAACCATCTATGATGTTTTTGGTGGTAAATTTTATATATTAAATAATACATATTTTAAAACATAAAAAATTCTTCAAACTATTAAATTATATTGATATATATAATAATTTTTATAAAAAAAAATATTTCATTGATCTCAATTTATTGAAACATAGACTTATTCTGATATATAAGTCTGAGCTCGGCCTGAGCTTAATTCAAACTCAAGTTGAAAAATATAAATTTAATTCACACCTCAAATTGAAAATCCAAATTTATTATTATTTAAACATTTTTTATTGGGACGAATTAGTGTATACTCTACTGTGCTTCTAAAATCTATATTTCATAAAAAAATTTAAATGAATTTAAAAAAAACCATTGTAATTAGTATTTGGTTAAATAATCGTATAAGCTCTTTTATCAATATCATTAGCATTTGGTCAATCTTTAAAAAAAAAAAAATTTCTTGTTAAATTACTAAAAATGATATGTTTAGAAATAATTTTACAATAAATTCTATTTAAATAGAAACTAAATTAAATATTAAATATAATTAATTAATTAATTTCTATTTTTTTATGTATTTAAGATCTAAATAAAATAAAATCGAATTATAAATATAAAATTTCTTTACTGAAAATAAATTTATAAAATTATATTAACATATATAATCAAAATTTTAATAATAAAACATTCCTATCAATCAAGATAATACATTTTTGTAAAAAAAAATTAATTTAAAAAAATTGAAAGACTTATTAGTAAAATTTTATGCTTTCAGGCGAGAGCATTTAAAGATGAAGTTAAATAGTTTAGTAATTTTTAATTTTTTTCAGTATGTAGTGATGGTTCAAAGTTTGCAAACAAATAAAAAAATTACAGCGATGATTTTAACTGCCACAAACAAATATGATAAATTGAAAGGAAATTAGATATACCAACTCCCAAACTAGTAAAGATATGTGTTTCATTGATGGAACGATGAACCTACTCTACGATATCAAAACCAAAGCACTTATCAATAACTTAAGCAAAGATGATACACACAAGAGTTTGGTAAAAATGAATAGAGACAGTGTAATAAAGCATCCCGGAATATAATGTCATTATCTATAGTTTTAGAAATTCCAGCAATCATTACTTCGAGACCAGGCTGTTTAACTTTTTGTATAATAGTTAATATTCATTCAAAATGCTTACCCAATAACCAATAGATGATGATAGAGATACTGGGTCAATTAGGCTCTTGCATTTATAAAATTCATGCAACAAAAGAACATTGTTTTTAGTTTCATTCAAACTGCCATCCAGTTGGATTCAGCTAGATCTAATCACAAGTCAAGCTTGTTCCATTTGAATCAAAAATTTTAAATAAATAAAAAAGCCTGTCCCAAATGTACCTTTTAAAAAAAATAATTACTCAAGTTTGAAATAATATATTTTTATTTAAATTATTTTTAAAAATTAAAAATTAAGATAATTGCTTTTTTAAAAAAAGAACAACACTTTTATAAAATAATTAATATTTTTAAATATCAAAATATATTAAAAAATATAAGACGATACATTTTTTACACTAAAAAATGCGTGTAATAAACTTTTTGTAAAAAGAATACAGTTTTATTTGAGCATTACAAAAAAAAATTGTTATTTAGCGGTGGTCAAATAGTAGCGAATGGCTAAAAGCGCTGCTATTTTTTTTTTTCAAATACGAACGTTTCATTGACCGTTGCAAAATTACGGCAGTTATTTTAATAAGCGCTGCAAAATGTTCAGAGGTTTCTCCTATATATCTTGTTGTACCTAAAGCAACTCTGCCGCCGTGCCTCTGCAAAATCGGCCCCGAGGAACTCTGCTACTGTCAACGACAGCCTCCACCACCATCCTCCCGCCGAGGGACTCTATACCGCTTATGCCGACTGGCTCTTGGCAGCGTTTCAGTTCATTGGTGTCCAGAGATTCATCGGATATAGAGATCCACCGATTTTTCTTTTACCCAGGCGGTCTTCATCTTCTTCGTTACGTTAATTTCTGATTCTTCGTTACTATCTTGGCTTTCATCGCAGAGATCCACCGATTCTTCGTTGGTTTACTTCATAAATTTGGGGATCTATTGTTGTTCATATAGTTTTTGATTTGATTTGGTCTGAATTGTGATTTCTTTGGTAGGCCTACTGTGATTGAATCTATTCAGATAAATCTGAACAAGAGCAAAGTTCTCATCCATTTACGAGTTGAGAAAAAAAATTTGACTTAATACACAGTGCAAGTATGAAGGTTTTCCAATTGAAACTAATTTATGATAAAAAATAAGTAGCCTAACCTAATATCGGCTGGAACATTTCTGATCGAGCTTCAGGACCATAGAACTTGAAGGTGGCCATTACTCGGTGATATGGGTTTACTAATAACAATCTGCTATTTGGTTAACTGTTCCTTCGAGTTTGTTACCTCTAATATAATTAATTACATTATTGAATCTTTGCTCATGGTAACTCTATCCTTATGAATCTTCCTCGCAGGAGAAAGAGAGGATATTGCCATGTGCCCCACCACCCGAGCCTAAGCATCAGCTTTGCAGAACAAGTTCAGCCCCCTTTTGACATAATGAAATTAGTTAATAATAGTGTTCTGCTGGTATGAAACGAAGGTAGGATTATTGCAAAATCATTGAAGCAAGACATCAGACAGTTGGAAGTTGGAATGTTTAAGATTTTCAATAGCAATGCTCCTAGTTTGGTGTTCATATCACTTCTGCTAATTACTAAAATTTCATTATATTCTAAAAAAATCGTAATTTCCATATTTGATTAAATAGAACCGTAATTTCACTCTCCTTTCTTTCTTTAACGCTTAGAAGTAACCATTTTTTTAAATCCATTTTGTTATGAAATTGTTTTAAATGTGAGTTTCTAGGCTACAATGAAAATCAATATAATTGAAAATCTATCTTATGTCAAGTGAGGCCCAAGATCACATTTCTTCTGTTCATGTAAATTTTCTTGTTGGGTCTTCTTGGCCTAGTATTTTTCTAGCCCCTGAATTTCGTTCTCTTAAACACACTGTCAAGAAACATTCTGAATGTTGCTATCCTCTGTTTTTGCACAGCCTGAGATTTATCAAAATTTATACTATTCTGGATTGAATTTTGCTTCACCAACCTACTCGTGCTATAAGCAACATGCTTCCTGCAATGACTTCTGTTATGGCAGCTGTTTGCAGGTAGATATACGTAAACAATTAAGCTCAGTCAATTTTTCTTTTTTGGATAAGAAATTAGGGTGGAGAAGTTAGACATGAAAAAAGAGAGATGCCTAGCAAAGGTGACTGGAACCGCAGTTACAGTTGCTGGAGCCATGTTAATGACACTGTGTAAGGGGCAAGTGATCAACTTTTTCTGGTCTCGGTACATGCATCACCCTAGAAACTATGCTCCTACTACCACCACTGATTCTGGAGACAGAAATTAATACCCAGCAAAAATTTGGAAATTATCAACTGTTTCTTTGTAGTTTTCTTTTTTTCTGATTATTATCTGCATTGCGTCTACGTGGCTTGTAATTAAACAGAACATGTAAAGGCTTATTGGAGTTATGCAGAATACGAGTTTCATCTTTAGAATAAATATTTGCTGGGAGTTTCTTTTTATCAGATTGAGAGGAGGAATTAGTCTTATAATACAAAAAGTCTATGAGGATATATAGAAAGAAAATTGAATTTGAAGGACTTGATGAGGTGTTCAAAACTAGTTTTTTCAAACATTAGCAAGCCATTTGACACCAGTAATTATATTATGAAAAGATATATACAAAACATACGTCTTCTTTGAATGAAATGAACTTCTTCCTAATTTTTCTTATTGGGGGTTAGAAGGAGAATTCTAATATGACATCTTAAATATAATAAAAATGGCACATATCTTACGAAATGACATATTAGATTGAATCAGTTAATAAATAATAGTAATTTAACAATTTTATTTTATTTTAAATTTTGAATTTTTTTTAAAAATTAATAAAATAATTGAAATATGATGAATTAATATTTTTATAGACTAATTTATATATTTAAAAAAAATTCAAAAATAAGTACATTTATAACTTTAGAATTTGCAAACTCTATTGGGCCAAAAAATTACTACACTTAATTCTAATAAATAAAACGACATTAGTATTATTTTAGAACCTGTCACGCAAAGATATTTTGATCCAATGCATTATCTCATTTGCTGAGTGAGTGGTCAGAAATTTGTAAAGAGAAAAGACAGTTCGTTTGGTTGTGAAGACTTGTTGGGTCAACTCCCAGACTCCCTTAGTCCTATTAAGTTGCATTGCCGAATTAATTCCTCCATCATCTCTATTAACATTCTCAGGCACGACGAAGACTAGGCGTATTCTTTTGCCCTTTGAACCTTGCAATCGCCGACTAGTTTACGAGGAAGAAGGTATTATGATCATCTTCTTCATTCTTATGCACTGGAATAAAACAATATTACTGCATCTGGTAGTTTAGTTCTTGAAAAGCTATTCTTTCTTCTTTTATTTTGTTTACTTTCTGCCTTGACTTAATTTTCTTCAGTAGCAACAGACCTAATTATTGCAGTTTCTGAGGTAATATTAGAGTCCAGATTTAGCAAATAGCAATTTCTGACTTTTAAACAAAAAAAATGTTTTTTGTAAGTGACTCAAAAGTTAAATGGCTCATTAACTAACCAAAAGTTTCTGAGGGAATTGGTTTCAAGACAATTTTGACCTTGTTTCTGTCTAGTAACAGAACAGAATCTTCTCAGTTTTTCTGATATTGGAATAGCTAACTAACCAGAATATGGATGCTACTGCTTCATCATCTTCATCTGCTGCTCTTCCTTCCAAAAAATATGACGTGTTTATTAGCTTTAGAGGCGAGGACACCCGCACCAACTTCACTAGCCATCTTTATGGAGCTCTCTGTCAAAAGAATGTAGAAACCTACATAGACTACAGACTTCCCAAAGGAGATGAGATCTCCCAAGCACTCATCCAAGCAATCCATGATTCAAGTGTATCTCTGGTGGTATTCTCAAAAAACTATGCATCCTCAAAATGGTGCTTGGACGAGCTCATCCATATACTTCAATGTAAAAACGACGAGGGACAAAAAGTTATACCTATCTTCTATGAAGTTGATCCATCTGATGTCCGCAAGCAGAATGGGTCTTACAAGGAAGCATTTGCAAAACATGAGAGAGATTTCATGCACAACCAAGACAAGGTGAACGCGTGGAGAGATGCTCTTTTTCAAGCTGCCAATTTAGCAGGGTGGGACTCATCGACCTTTAGGTAATTGTTCATTCTTTTTAACTGTATCTTTTGGATTAATGCATGCTTACGGATTAACTAGTTTTGCTTTTTATTTTACCTTTTCTTACATGACACTCGTTAATTCTTTCTTTAATTTTATTTATTCTTTTCCATATTTTAGGGACGAATCTGAACTTGTTCAAAAGATTGTCAATGACGTTTTGCAGAAATTGGATCTTTTGTATACAAGTGCGTTAAAAAATCTTGTTGGAATTTATGAAAACTGCAAATGTATTGAATCATTACTTGAAAAATTCTCAATAATTGGAATTTGGGGTATGGGCGGCATAGGCAAGACAACTATGGCTGAGGTTGTATACACCAAACTCTGCCGCCATTATGAAAGCCACTGCTTTTTAAAAAATGTAAGGGAGGATTTTGAAAAGCGTGGACTAAATTATATCCAAGATAAGATTGTAAAGGGGCTTCTCAAAGAAGACTCAGAATTCATGTATGTTAAGACAAGACTCAATAAAAAAAGGGTTTTAATTGTGCTTGATGACGTCAGCAATTCAAAGCAATTAGATGATTTGGAGATAGAACTGGATCGCTTGGGACCAGGCAGCAGAGTCATCATCACATCAAGAGATAAGCAGGTGCTTACTGGTAGAGTTAATATAATATATGAAGCCAAGGCATTGAGCCATCATGAATCCCTAAGGCTTTTTAGCTTGAAAGCCTTTAAGGAAGGCCATCCAGAAATTGGATTTGAACAACTGACAGAAAGGACAGTTCTTTATGCTAAGGGCATTCCGTTAGTTTTAACAACATTGGGTTCATTGCTTCATTCCAAATCTAAGAAAGATTGGAATAGCGCATTGACAAAACTGAAAACGATTCCAAATGATGATATTCAGAAAGTGTTGAAATTGAGTTACGATGGATTAGATCGTGAAGAGCAAAATATGTTTTTGGACATTGCATGCTTTTTGAAGGGTGAATTTAAAGGAGGAGTAATAAGACTATTTGAGGGCTTTGGCTACGCGGCAAGTATTGGCTTAAGCAGACTTATAGATAAGGCTTTAATAACAATAGATCACTACCAACAAGTAGAGATGCATGACTTGATACAAGAAATGAGTTGGGAAATTGTTTTTAAAGAGTGTATTGAAGAACCTAGAAGACGCAGTCGATTGTGGAATCACGAAGATGTTTATAATGTGTTTAAAAATAATAAGGTAAGAAAAAAATACTTTCTTCTTTTGGAGAAACAATGACTTTATTTTAGAATAAATAAATGATGTGTCATTGGAAAATACAACTAAAATGATATTGTTTATTTGTATTCAAATTTGTGTTTTCAGGACACTGCAGTTGAGGCTATAACATTAAATGCGTCTCAAATAAAAAATATAGACTTGAGTGCTGATACTTTTAAAAACATGCCTTATCTAAGGTTTCTCAAAGTACATGCTTCGTACAAGGCATTGAGCAATGTATACCTTCCTTTTGGCCTTGAGTCTTTTTCTGATAGACTAAGGTACTTTCAATGGGATAGATACCCTTCAGAGTCTTTGCCATCAACTTTTTGTGCTGAGAACCTTGTCGAATTTCGCATGGAGTATAGTCCTGTGAAAAAACTTTGGGACGGAGTGCAGGTGTGTTCGTGTATGAGTGTGTGTATATTATATATATTTTAGTTTTTTATTCAATTAAGATAGTAAGGCCTTCTCATTTATTGTTTCTCTTTTAATTGTTACAGGATCTTGTGAATTTAAAGAGGGTACGCCTTAGGGGATCCAAGCAATTGGTGGAGCTACCTGATTTGTCTAATGCACGGAAACTTGAATGGTTAGATCTCGACTCATGTGAAAATTTATGTAATGTTCATCCATCGATATTATCTCTTCCCAAGCTTCATCTTTTGCGGCTGGAGGGATGCTCTAGTCTGAAGAGTCTTCATAGTGAGAGGGGTTTAGAATCTCTATCTCGCATCAAACTCCTTGGATGTAATAGTCTTCAGGAACTTTCACTGCCGTCAGAGAAAATAAGAGAGTTACAATTAGAAAGTACAAGAATTGAAATTTTGAACTTGTCAATTGGGTGTCTCAATAACCTTAGACATCTATCTCTCAATGATTCAACACTAAAGATTTTTCTCATAAACAAATTGGGTAGCTTGAAATCTCTGGTGTATTTGGGAGTCTTTTCTTGCAAAGCAGTAATCGAGAAACCAATACTACACAACCTATTTAATGCCTTACGTTCTTTGCGTGATCTGTGCTTGGAAGGATGTAGTAACTTGGTTGAACTCCCTGACAACATCAGCACCTTATCATATTTAGAATCATTATCTTTATGTGGAAGCAATATAGAGAGCTTGCCTTCTAGCATCAAGCATCTTTCAAAGCTGGAATGGATATCCTTGGACGAATGCAGGAGGCTTCGGTCTCTACCACAACTTCCACAATTCCTTACAAAATTACATGCCGCAAATTGCACATCACTGGAGACTGCATTCTTTTTATCAACTAATCACATGATGGAACAAGTTTCTCTCATAAATTGCCTGAAAATGGATGAACATTCACTCTGGGGTATCATGGTCGATGTTTGTTTCTCATTGATGCAACGGGTATATATCAACGCACCTCGCCTCAAGTATTCTTACCTCCATGGAAACCCTAGATTTTGCTACCCAGGAAGCAGAGTTCCAGAGTGGTTCAAACATAATCGTACAACAGAAGCTTCCCTAACTATTGAACTTGCTAAACCTCTTGATAACTTAATTGATTTCATTTTCTGCCTCGTTCTTCCTAAATTCTGCTCAACGGAGGACCATAAAAGTATCTGCTCATCGGGGGGGGGGGGGGGGGGGGGGGACAATAAAATGTTATTCTTCGAAGTTTTCTTGGAAGATGGTGGAAGGGTTAGACCTCTTTTTGAACATCGGTGCTTTTCACTTATATATTTCTATTTCTCGAGGTCGGATACTGTTTTATTGAATTCGGATCATGTTTTTCTATGGTATGATGAAGGACTCTGTCGAAACAGATTACATGAACTTAAAAGAAAACAAAATGAGCAGGGCACCACTTATAACCCAAAGCTTTCATTCAAGTGTAAATTTGGTGATTACTTCATCAAGGAATATGGTGTCTACCCCGTTTATGCCTTAGAAGATCACAATTTAGTTGAAGAAGTGAATTTGTATTTCAAGAAAAAGAAATTGACAAAAGTCGAGAGGCATCTGAGTATTAATGAGGAAGAACAACTCCCTGAACAAAAAAAGATATTGAAGGCAGCTATGGATCAGAAGCGTAAGCAGTTAGATCAGAAGATTGAGGAGTTAGTAGTCAGAACTATTGGAATCGAAGATGGAGACTAGACTACTATACTTATGAGAAACAAGACGTGCTGGAACAACTTTGTCAGACCCAAAAATCCAATGGATTCACCAGAAACAAATTTTCTATTATTGCTTTATAGGTATCTCTCTCTTTATCATTTTATCACTTAATGAAGCTTGACTTTCTAATATATATAACATATATGGCTTGTGAGAGAAAAAGTGTAGTCATATAACAGTAAGTACTGTCTTTTTAGTTAACTGCTTTGATTTGGTTCTTGCCTGATTTTGTTGTTCCCTTCACTTTTTTTCACTCTTTTCATACTTATCTATCCAAACCATTATCATTGGAGTTTATAATAAAAATATTTGGTCTCACCTTACTTCATAAGATAATGTCAAATGGTAAGTTGACATTTTGGAGCTTAATCATCAAACAAATTAAGATGATTCAGTTTCAGGATTTGGAATTACTTCTCTTTTCATAATCTGAGCAAAATTAATTTTTTCCCCAAGCAGTATATTTCTATTATTGTATATATTTCAAACATGGCAAAGTAAGGTTAGCCTTCATCAAGCATTTGGTTCTTATAATCTTTCATATTCTGTTCTCTTCATCTTGCCAGCATTGGTGGCTTTGTAACTTAAACTTTATTTTGAAAGCCTAATGTTAGCGCTAACAGTAATCTTCATGTTGTCAGATTATAATATTAGGCATCTCTTCTGCAGTCCAATAATTAGAACAACATGAAAGAAAATAATTGGAGACCGGAAGGAAACAAAAAACAAAAAAACAAAATACTTTGCTTACATAGCATTTCCTCATTATTATTTCACATTAAATAGTGTTGGATGAATCACACCCCTCCAGCGAAAGAACCCTGCTCAAAATGGTATCTTAGATCAATTATTGTAGTAAGTTTAAAGTAGCGAAGCTGCACTCTGAATGCCATAATTAATTGTACTGTATCTTCTGTAGACTATTGAGTGCATATATCATATGGTCAAATGTATAATGGCATGTTACTCTCGATATGTGGTGCATTGATTACTACAATTTAGAATTCAGTTGCGTGTGGACTAGAAGCTAAATTTTCTTTCTTCTGATTAACTTTTAAGATATGTGTTCCTTCCTTTTCAGGATATATTTGCTTGCACCAGAGTTTCTTGCTCAAGTCAGCACTTAGTAATTGGCAGCTTGATCCCTATGATAATTCTGTTCAGGTGTCAAATTTCTGGTAATTATATTTAGGATTCTATTATTACTGTTGTACTGGAAAAGTTGGTAATTTGGTTTTCTATAATGGTTGAAATTGCCCCAGATTTTGACAACTTATTGGATTTGGTTTTCTACTTTGTTCTTCCTACGTTCACCTCAAAGGGAATGCATCGTCGAAGTTGCTTGGGATGCTGATACAGCTAAGAAGATTATTTCGGGGTTAAAGGCTCAAGAGGATGGCATTATTCTTTGATGGAAATGAATTAGGATAATGTTTTTCTATGGTATGATCCACTCTTTTCATAAGTCTCAGCAGAATTCCAATTCTTGTTCTCGTTTAAGAATTCTTTTCCATAAATTTGTCTTCTTTATGAAACTCAGTAAATGCGTGTGATCAAATGTGGCATGGTGTGTTGATTGTTGTATTTGCTAATCTCAGTTGTATCAAGCAGTTGATTAGATTTAGAAGGTAATCAACCTCTTGGAATTGATTTTTAGGATTCATAGGCCACTCTATATATTTTTCTTCCAAGTCAGCCTTGAACTTGAATAACAGAATCACATGACTTTAAAATTATGAATATTTTATCAAAATTTTATACCTTGATAATTTCACAGTTCTTTAAAATCATTGTTAGAATTAAAATGACATGAAAACATACTCATAAGACTATGAAATAGCATAATCAGATTGTAAAAGCTAAATGGCTTTGTCCCAATAATTAATTAAAATGACATATAGGGTTGAATTAGTTAATATATAAAGAGTAATTTAAGTGAAATATTAGATTGAATCAGTTAATATATAAAGAGTAATTTAACAATTTTATTTTTTAAATTTATAAACTCGCATAACTTTAATTTTTTAAATTCTTTTCAAGGATTAGTAAAATAACTAGAATATATATAATGAGTTGAGAATTTCAAAGATTTATTTCCACATTAAAAAAAATTAAAAGATTAATTTTAAATTCAAAAACTAAATTATTAATTTATTTATAAAATAAATAAGTGGCTAAAAAGTTAGTTTTGCCGTGACATCGTAGGAACAGGAAGTAAGAAATGAACCTGTGGAGCATTTGACACAAGAACACCAAAAATTCTTCACATATTTCTCAAGATACATGAAACTTCAGTTTCAATCTAATTCGATGAAATTTTTACTTTGTGCCAACGTTTTAGTTCAAAGACTAGCCTTTTGCAAACTCTACTGGTCCAGGAATTTACTACACTAAATTCCAAAATAACACTAGTCTCCTTTGTTCTAACCAAGGAGACCAGTATTATTTTGGAATCTGGCATACAGAGGTATTTTGGTCCAATGTATTTTGTAAGTTCTAATTAAAGATCAAAGATAATATAAACTATAAAGACACCTCAAAAGCTAAATTAGAGATAATATTTAGATCAAATTACTCTGTTGATCTCTTAACTTATTTTTTTAGTTTCATTAATTTCTTTGATAAATATTTAACATAATTATTTTAAACTAAAAACTGACCTAAACTACATGCTCACTTAAATACAGAAGGTTTCGTTTGCTTTTAAACAATGTTTTTATTTCATTTTTTAATTTTGTCTTAAAAATAATTTTCATTTTTTATTTATTTTTATTTTCCTAAAATGTTTATTTTTTGTTTTCAGTATCTGTTGATGGCATTGAGATTATGAATATGTTAATTTTTAATATATTTAAAAATTTATATATAAAATATTTGAGTATGAAATGAATAAATTAATTAATTTTTTATATTAAATAAATTATATATAACACATAAATTTTGAAAATTTTATATTTACTATTCTCAAATATTTTTAAAATAAGCTTCAAGTGTTTTGAAAATTAAAATCTCTCCCTTCCAGACATCACCTTTTGGTTTATTAAAGAAAATAAATGTTATTATATATTTTGGTCCTTAAAAATTTTAAAAAATACATTATTTTAATTTTGATGTCATGCTTATTAAAAAATATTAATAGAGCTAGGCTTATTTTATCTAACATATAATAACAACTATTGATAAAAACAGTTAAAATTGAATAATTTTTTTAATAAAATTGAAGATAAAATTAATCTTAACTCATAAAAAGCTGGTTTCAATCTTATAAAAAAATGATGTGTTTTTTCATTTAATTTATTAACAATTCCTACCAGCACATTTTGACAAAATTAATCTATGTTTAGCGTTTTTTTTCCTAATTAACATATATGACATCAAAGATTAAAATAATATACTGTTTTAAAATTTAAGATTAAAATAATAATAAATATTTTTTTAAGTATCAAACTGATAGCATCAATTTTTTTTCAGAGATCTAAATAATTGTTTACTCTGAAATTAAACTGCCTTCTTAAATAATGTTAAGGACTGTATCCACGTAATACATTTTTATAATGGTTTTGAATCACTTATTGAGTTAATTATATTTAATTTTAATTATTCAAATTCAATTTATATTATAT
The DNA here is from genome assembly GCA_037074535.1 of Gleditsia sinensis. Classification (NCBI taxonomy): domain Eukaryota; kingdom Viridiplantae; phylum Streptophyta; class Magnoliopsida; order Fabales; family Fabaceae; genus Gleditsia; species Gleditsia sinensis. The sequence continues at coordinate 17,478,680 of CM073472.1, forward strand.
TTGACTCTAATCATTCATCAATTCAATTTTTTCTTATCAATTAAATTGATTAATCGTTATTTAAATTACTCACTTTTATTTATTATAATTAGCTAATAAAAAATATATTTAATCAAAATTAAACGTGGTTAATTGAAAATGGCATCTATGTTGCCTAAAGTCCTAAATGAATTGAGTTAAGTTAAGAATTTTCGCTTGGAATTATTTTGAGTAATCGGACAATTTGTTTTATAAATACATTTAGTTTAATTTTTAAAATTATTAACTCTTAGTTATTTTTTAAATATTTGAATATCTTAAATTCATTGCATATTAATGTCTTAAAAATTAACTTATAATGGGTTTATTATTTTTAACAACTAAATTTTGTACTTAGAAGAATTAGTGAATGAATGTTAAATTCAATAACTAAATTGTTAGTTTATTTTTTTATATGATTAGTGTTTGTTATTCAAAATGAAGTTTCTTTTGTGAAAAAAACTATTTTATAATTAAATATTTTACACAAATTCAAATTTTAAAATTTACAAACTAAAAGTTAACTTAAATATCAATACTAATGAATTGATTGACTGAAATTATTTTTAAAATTGAAAATTTAAATTTAAATCTCTATCAAAAGCAAAAAAAAAAAAAAAAAAGTCAAGATACAAGGGTTATTTCGTAATTTGGGAAGTCAAATTTTTTTTTTTCCAAACAGGTGAAGTCAGTTAAACACTGTGACACTCGGCCCTCCAAGTCAGTATTGAACTGGGCTTTTTGTATGGCCTATAAATACCTAAGAAGTCGGCCTTTTTTGTAATATCTATTGTTGAATTCATCTTTTATAAAATTGAACTGTTTTGTCCAAAAAAACAATATATAAAATTGAAGTCACCCAACCATCTTAGTTGTTTTCGGTGGTTAAAAAAAATATTTATTTTCAAACATAAAATATTGTTAAATTATATAATTTTATATGTAAAATTTAAATTTATATAAATATATGTAATAAATTTTTTTATAAAATATATATTTTATTATTCCAAGTTTAGTTAAACTTACACTGACATCTAAGTTTGAGTTTGGCCTGAATTTAATTCAAATTTAAGTTAAAAAGTATAAATTTAATTTCCATCTCAAATTGAACATCCAAATTTATTGTTATTTAACCTTGTTTGATTGGATTTGGCTTCTAAAATCTATTTTTTAAATGAAATTTTAGAAAAAATATTGTAAAAAATAAGTAAATAGTATTTGATTAAATCATCTCACAAAGGCTTTTATTGATATGATTAAAATTGGTCAATCTTTAAAAAATATATTTTACTGTTAAATTATTTTTGAATATTTATTGGAATGGTCTGCCCGTGACACTTATTAATGTTACGAGACGTCAACAAGCAATTTGATAAATCTATGCTTTATTTTCCTAATACACAAAAGGACATCAGTGTTATTTTCCACAAGATACGTAAAAAGTCCAATTCCAGTATAAACGCCTAGATTTTATTTCAAAGATCAGGCCTTTTGCAAACTCTGTTGGTCCAGAAAATTACGTTGTTTGCAAGTTTCTCTTGGGACAGCATCTTTCGTACGCCCAAATCGTCAAAAGAGCATCATACACTTTGAAAAATTTAAGTGGCTTTTTGGACTTCACGTCTGCTTTAGCTGGGCAGACTAAAAACTCACCATTCAAATTTGTCAAAAAACATATGTAGAAATGAATGATTCCATTAACAAAATAAACGTTATATTTAAAAAGATAAAAAATTAACAAAATTTGCAGCCTATTCTTGAAAAAAAAACTGTTTAACTAAATAATTATTAGATATACTTATAGTAGAGTTAAAATTATTATTAATATTATATAAAATATTTACACGTAATAAAATAATATTTTAAATATTAATATAATTAATTTAAAATATTAATACTTACACGTAATAAGATACACGTGAATTGAAATAATCGAGAATTGAGAAAACGCGTTGTTTCCGTAGAAATTTTTGGTGACAATTAAAAATTCTGGTGACTCTTGACTCGTGATCTGCGTTCAACTTTCATATACGCAGCTTTTTCTACTTTTATATTTTCCACTTTTACACCTGTTTTTTGGCGACTATAGACCCTACCATCTTTGGGTGTGTGTTTGTGTACGCGGTGGATTTTTCTCAAAGTACATTTTTACCGTAATTTTGTCTGCAAATTCTGCAAAAATCACGTTTGCTTTAGGAGAAAAGCTAATCCAAACACATGAAAGCCTCAACTTTGTTTGCAAGTCTCTAACGTGAAAGCATCTTTCATACGCTCGGACTGAGACTGAAGACTTACTGTTGGGTCAATTCCCAGACACCATTAGTCCTATTAAGTTGAATTGCTGCCTTATTTACTCCATCATCTCTATTAACATTCTCACGCACGAAGGAGACTTTGGGCATACTCTTGTGCACTCAAACCTTGCAATCGCCAACTCGTTTACAAGGACAAAGGTATTATGATTATTTTCTTCATTCTTATGCACTCGAATAATACAATATTACTGCATCTGGTAGTTTTATTAGTTCTTGAAAGCTATTCTTTCTTCTTTTATTTTGTTTTACTTTCTGCCTTGACTTAATTTTGTTCAGTGGCAACAGGCCTAGTCAAGACACTTTTAATCTTGTTTCTTTGTAGTAACAGATCAGAATCTTCTCTATATTTCTGATATTGGAATAGCTAACTAGCCAGAATATGGATGCTGCTGCCGCATCATCTTCATCTGCTGCTCTTTCTTTCAAAAAATATGACGTGTTTATTAGCTTTAGAGGTGAGGACACCCGCAAAAACTTCACTAGCCATCTTTCCGAAGCTCTCTGCCAAAAGAGTGTAGAAACTTATATAGACGACAGGCTTCAAAAAGGAGATGAGATCTCCCAAGCACTCATCCAAGCAATCCATGATTCAAGTGTATCTCTGGTGGTATTCTCAGAAAACTATGCATCCTCAAAATGGTGCTTGGACGAGCTCACCCAAATACTCCAATGTGAAAAGGAGGAGGGGCAAATAATTATACCTATCTTCTATAATGTTGATCCGTCTGATGTTCGCAAGCAAAATGGGTCATATAAGGAAGCATTCAAAAAACATGAGAGAGATTTCATGCACAACCAAGACAAGGTGAAAATGTGGAGAGATGCTCTTTTTCAAGCTGCCAATTTATCTGGGTGGGACTCATCCACCTACGGGTAATTGTTCATTCTTTTTAATTGAATCTTTTGAATTAATGCATGCTTACCGATTAACTATTTTTATTTTTTATTTTGCCTTTTTCTTACATGACACTCCTTAATTCTTTCTTTACATTTTGTTCATTCTTTTCCATATTTTAGGAACGAATCTGTACTTATTCAAAACATTGTCAATGACGTTTTGCAAAAACTGGACCTTATGTATCCAAGTGCGTTAGAAGGTCTTGTTGGAATTGATGAAAACTGCAAATGTATTGAATCATTACTAGAAGAAGCCCAAATAATTGGAATTTGGGGCATGGGTGGCATAGGAAAGACAACCATGGCTAAGGCTATATTTGTAAAATTGTCTCCCCAATATGATAGTTGCTGCTTCTTAGAAAATGTAAGAGAAGAGTCTAAACAACATGGACTAAATTATATACGTGATAAAATTGTAAAGGAGCTATTAGGGGAAGAAATTTTTTGTGCTGGCACTTCTAAAGTTCCAAGATCTACAGTTCTAAGGAGAAGACTTAGCCGTAAAAAGGTTTTAATTGTGCTTGATGATGTAAATAGTTCAAAGGATTTAGACGATTTGATTAGAGAATGTGGTTGCTTGAGAGAAGACAGCCGAGTCATCATCACATCAAGAGATAAACAAGTGCTTACTGGAAAAGTTGATAAAATACATAAGGCCAAGGCATTGAGTGATCATGAAGCCCTAAAGCTTTTTAGCCTCAACGCCTTCCACAAAGATAATCCAGAAAGTGGATTTGATGAACTGTCAAAAGAGGCAGTTCTTTATGCCAAAGGCATTCCATTAGCTTTAACAGTGTTGGGTTCACTTCTTCATTCTAAAACTAAAGAAGAATGGAATAGTGCATTGACAAAATTAAAAAGGATTCCAAATAAGGATATTCAAAATGTGTTGAAATTGAGTTATGATGGATTAGATCATGAAGAGCAAAAAATGTTTTTGGACATTGCATGCTTTTTGAGAGGTGAATATGAGGAAGAATTAATAAGACTATTTAAGAGCTTTGGCTATGCGGCACATATTGGCATAAGCAGACTTATAGATAAGGCTTTAATAACAATAGATCACTACCAAGTAAAGATGCATGACTTGATACAAGAAATGGGTCAGGAAATTGTTTTTCAAGAGTGTATTGAAGAACCTGGAAGACGCAGTCGATTGTGGAATCATGAAGATGTCTATGATGTGTTTAAAAATAATAAGGTAAGAAAAAAATTACTTTTTCTTTTTTTGGAGAAATAATGACTTTATTTTAGAACAAACAAGGGATATATCATTGAAAAATGCAGCTAAAATGATATTGTTTACTTGTATTGGAATTTTTGTTTTTTTCAGGGCACTGATGCAGTTCAGGCTATAACATTAGATGTGTCTCAAATAAAAAATATTGACTTGAGTGCTGATACTTTTAAAAAGATGCCTTATCTAAGGTTTCTCAAAGTACATTTCTCCTCGTATGAGAAATCAAGCAATGTATACCTTCCTTTTGGCCTTGAGTCTTTTTCTGATAGACTAAGGTACTTTCAATGGGATAGATACCCTTTGGAGTCTTTGCCATCAACTTTTTGTGCTGAGAACCTTGTTGAATTTCACATGAAGGGTAGCCCGGTGAAAAAACTTTGGGACGGAGTGCAGGTGTGTTTGTGTGTGTGTATTTTAGTTTTCTATTCAATTAAGATAGGAAGGCTTTCTCATTTATTGTTTCTCTTTTAATTTGTTACAGGATTTGGTAAATTTAAATATGGTATACCTTAGCAAATGCAAGCAATTGGTGGAGCTACCTGATTTCTCTAAAGCACGGAATCTTGAATGGTTAGATCTCCTTTTATGTGAAAATTTATGTAATGTTCATCCATCAATATTAACTCTTCCCAAGCTTTTGTTTTTGGAGCTAGAGGGATGCTCTAGTCTGAAGAGTCTTCATTGCGAGAGGGGTTTAGAATCTCTAATTGACATCAAAGTCCGTGGATGTAATAGTCTCAAGGAACTCTCACTGCCATTAGTGAAAATAAGCGAGTTAGATTTAGAAAGTACAGGAATTGAAATTTTAGATTTAGAAAGTACAGGAATTGAAATTTTGGACTTGTCAATTGGGTGTCTCAATAAACTTAGAAGTCTAACTATCAATGGTTCAACACTAAAGAATTTTCCCATAAACAAGTTGGGTTGCTTGACATCTCTCAGGTATTTTAGAGTCTCTTCTTACAAAGTAGTAATCGAGAAACCGATACTATACATCCTATTTAATGCCTCACGTTCTTTGGTTTCATTACACTTGCATGCATGTAGTAACTTGGCTGAACTCCCTGACAACATCAGCACCTTATCATCTTTAGAGATTTTATCTCTAACAGGAAGCGATATAGAGAGCTTGCCTTCTAGCATCAAGCATCTTTCAAAGCTGAAATGGATATCCTTGGAGGAATGCAGGAGGCTTCGATCTCTACCACAACTTCCACCATTTCTTAAACAATTATTTGCCACCAACTGCACATCACTGGAGAGTGCCTTCATTTTATCGATTAATCACAGGATGGAAGAAGTTTTTCTCGTAAATTGCGTCAAAATGGATGAACATTCACTCTGGGGTATCATGATCGATGTTTTTTTCTCATTGATGCAACAGGTATATATCAATGCACCCAGCCTCGGGTATCTGTTCTACTTTAGAGAACCTACATTTTGTTACCCAGGAAGCAGAGTTCCAGAGTGGTTCAGACATAATCGTACAACAGAAGCTTCCCTAACTATTGAACTTGCTAAACCTCTTGATAACTTAATTGGTTTCATTTTCTGCATCGTTCTTCCTCAATTCTTCTCAACGGAGAACCATGAAATTATGTTATACTTCCAATGTTTCTTGAAAGATAGTGGAGAGGTTAGACATCTGATTGGAGAGGAGTGGTGGTCACATAAATTCTTGAGTTCAGGTCATGTTTTCTTGAATTCGGATCATGTTTTTCTATGGTATAATGATACACTCTGTCGAGACATATTACGTGAAGTTAAAAGAAAACAAAATGAGCAGGGCACCGCTTATAACCCAAAGGTTTCATTCGAGTGTAAATTTGGTGATTGCTTGATCAAGGAATATGGTGTCAACCCCGTTTATGCCTTAGAAGATCACAATTTAGTTGAAAAAGTGAATTTGCATTTCAAGAAAAAGAAATTGAAAAAATTGAAGAGACATCTGGTATTAACAAGGAAGAACAACTCCCTCAAAAAAAGAAAGATATTGAAGGCAGCTATGGAAGACATATGGATGAGATGCGTAAGGAGTTAGTACTCAGAAGTATTGGAATCGAAGATGGAGACTAGACTACTATACTTATGAGAAACAAGATGTGCTGGAACAACTTTGTCAGACCAAAAATCTAATAGATTCACCAGAAACAAATTTTCTATGATTGCTTTATAGGTATCTCTCTCTTTAACTTTTTATCACTTAATGAAGCTTGACTTTCTAGTATATGTAACATATATGGCTTGTGAGAGAAAAAGTGTAGTCAATTAACAGTAAGTACTTTGTTTTTAGTTAGCTGCTTTGATCTAGTTCTTGCCTGATTTTGTTGTTGTCTTCACTTTTTTTCACTCTCTTCATACTTATCTACCCAAACCGTTTTCATTGGAGTTTATAATAAAAATATTTGGTCTCACCTTAATTCGTAAGATAATGTCAAATGATAAGCTGATATTTTGGAGCTTAATCATCAAACAAATTAAGATGATTCAGTTTCAGGATTTAGAATTACTTCTCTTTTCATAACTCTGAGCAAAATTCATTTTTCCCCAAGCAGTATAGTTCTATTATTGTATATATCCTTTGGACTCTACTCTCTGACACCAACTTCTTGTTGGGAGAATTGAGTTGATTCTTTTATGCAGCTGTAAAGCCATGTTTTACAAAATCCTACTTTGTCACCAGGTACTATTTCATATCTTACTCTATATATGCACTGAAAATTGTCAAATTCTTGTATCTTTGCCACAGTGAAAAAATCGTAGATTCTGTTTAGGTACTATTTCTTGAACCGTTTAGATCCAATTAAGAAGCACTCCCTCAACTCAACAAATTGAAGCTGGGGTTGGGTACTTAAACCAAGAGATGTCAGGGCTTTGATGAATTAGAGTTTCTGCTCTTGAGAAGGAACATGAGCTGGAACAACTTCTTCAATACCAAGGAATTTATGGAATTTCCCTTGCGACTCATTCCTTAGGAAACTTGTAAGTAGAGTCAATGGAAGTTGGAAATGCTATCTCTCTCATGTCATAAGTGTCCCAATTTTTTAAAAGAAAATTTAGTTACTTCAACACCTTCTATCACTAATAAGTGTGAGGATTCCATTTTCTGATTGACTTTATCATCCAAGACTTTTCTATTCGTAAGCAGAATATCACAATTTCTTTCAACAAATGGAACTGGAGTTGGAGTCGGGTATAAAAACAAAGAGGAATTGGAATGTTGATTACCATTCACTTTTTGCTCTATTATGAAATATAATAATTTTTCATTGAAACGAGTAGTATATGTCAATTTCAAAATAAGCACACTTTCTTACTTAGGAAGCAGTTCCAAAGTGGTTTACATTTCAAAATATCGATGACAGGGCCTTCCATAATGGTTGAACTTGCCCCAGATTTTGACAACTTATTGGATTTGGTTTTCTACTTTGTTCTTCCTACGTTCACCTCAAAGGGAATGCATCGTCGAAGTTGCTTGGGATGCCGATACAGCTAAGAAGATTATTTCGGGATTAAAGGCTCAAGAGGATGGCATTATTCTTTGATGGAAATGAGTTAGGATAATGTTTTTCTATGGTATGATCCACTCTTTTCATAAGTCTCAGCAGAATTCCAATTCTTGTTCTCGTTTAAGAATTCTTTTCCATAAAATTGTCTTCTTTATGAAATTACTGTTTGCGCTGAATCTTTTCTATACAGCTCAGTAAATGCGTGTGACCAAATGTGGCATGGTGTAGTGATTGTTGTATTTGCTAATCTCAGTTGTATCAAGCAGTTGATTAGATTTAGAAGGTAATCAACCTCTTGGAATTGACTTTTAGTTTTTTTTTCTTTCCGATGCATGTAATGTGTTTCTCATCTGGTATAAGTCTACAAGAAAGCTACACATGATACCAATGAGTCAATTGAATTAATAATACTAGAGCCATCTCCAGAGAGCGGAAGATTAAGTTTGAAATAAAACAAAAAAAAGAAGGCCACAAACAATTGGGGGTAAGCCATCTAAGTTTACCAGCTTAAATAATTTTGTTTGTTATATTAGGAATTTAGGAGCAACATCCATCAATAGTTTTTCGATTTCTCTATTTATAATTCTTTCTCAAAAGGATTTCTGTCTCTTACGATTCAGCTTCAACAGCCGAGCTGCCCGAGTGTCATAATTAATTATAGTAAAACTACTGTTTGCGTTGTATCTTTCTTATAAACTCTTTTGTGCATAATTATGTGTAAAAAAAAAGAAATTAAATTTTGATTCATAGGCCACTCTCTATATATTTTTCTTCCAAGTCAGCTATGAATTTAACAACTTTATTTCTCAAATTTATAAACTTGCATAACTTTAATTTTTTTTTAATTCTTTTTAAAGATTAGCAAAATAACTAGAATACAATGAATTGATAATTTCAAATATTTATTTGCACATTAAAAAAATTAAAAAATTAATTATAAATTCAAAGACTAAATTATTAATGTATTTATAAAATAAATAAGTGGCTAAAAAAATTAATTTTGGCGTGACATAGTAGGAACAGGAAGTAAGAAATGAACCTGTGGGGTCCCATTTGACACAAGAACACCAAAAATTCTCCACATATTTCTCAAGATGCATGAAACTTCAATTTCAATCTAATTCGATGAAATTTTTGCTTTGTGCCAACGTTTTAGTTCAAAGACTAGCCTTTTGCAAACTCTGCTGGTCCAGGAATTTACTACACTAAATTCCAAAATAACACTAGTGATCTTCTTTGTTCTAACAAAGGAGACCAGTATTATTTTGGAATCTGGCATACAGAGGTATTTTGGTCCAATGTGTTTTGTAAGTTCGAAAGATCAAAGATAGTATAAACTATAAAGACACCTCAAAAGTTAAATTAAAGGAAATATTTAGATCAAATTACTCTGTTGATCTCTTAACTTATTTTTTAGTTTCATTAATTTCTTTGATAAATATTTAACATATTTATTTTACTAACGAAACTAAAAACTGACCTAAACTACATGCTCACTTAAATACATAAGGTTGCGTTTGCTTTTAAACAATGTTTTTATTTCATTTTTAAATTTTGTCTTAAAAATAATTTTCATTTTTTATTTTTTATTTTTCTAAAAAAATGTTTATTTTTTATTTTCACTTTATTTTCAATTTCTCCCTCATCTTGCATCTTGTGGTATTCTTCATCATACAAGGATTCAGATGGACCTTTTTTTATTTTTGGTTGCTTACGAGAGAATATGGACCTTTGCAACATGAATTTCGATGGCATTCATTTTTACGTTCTGTGCTTTATTCCTTCTATCTCTCTCTCTAGTGTATTTCAAATAAAGAAGTAATGCCCATGCAATAATTAAGTAGTGGCTGAATTTGTACGCTAACGGCAAGATGATCTTTAGTTGGACGGCATGAAGTTGGTTGGACGGCTGAATTTGGGAACTTTTGAAGACGATATAATCTTTGAATAATTAAATTAAAAAATAATGCTTTAAAAAATTTAATTAAAAATGTATGTATATTTTAAGGACTAAAACAATTATGTACTAAAATATAATACTTTAATTATCTTAATTAAAAAAATAAATTAACGAGAACCGGCCTCTAATATAAATATAATGCTTTCGAGGATGATGACACCAAAAGCAGCGTATTATATCACCCTGCTTGCCGGCGTGTCAAAAGTCAGAATAAGTTTCTCTTTATAAAGAATTTATATGATTTGGCCGCAGACCCTGTTGTCGTGGGAGTGGCATCAGTTTTGTTTCCAAGTCTCCAATGTGAAAGCATATTTTCATACACTCAAATTGTCAAGATAGCACGACAAACTTTGAACTAATAAATTAATCCTGAGGTTGGCAATATTAAAAAAAAATGTTATTTGAATATTTTCATTCCGAAAATTTAAGGGGACTTTTTTAAAGGTGTGATGGACTCCATGTTTCTTTTACTTCTTTATTTATTTTCTTTCCTAAAGTTACAATTATATTTTGTTGGGATGGGCTTTAACTAGGGGTGTTCACAAATCGATTAACCCGAATGAACCCGAATTAAACCGATGAAAATATATAGATTCGGGTGAAGGAAATCAAGTTTTTGGGTTGCAATGGGTTAAAAAAAATATGAAAATCGGTTAACGTCGGTCGGGTCGGGTTGGGGTTCAAAAAACCCGTCGAACCCGAAGTCCAGTTTTTTTTTAATCCTCATTCAATTTTTTTCTAGTTTTTTTTGGGCTGGGACCAAAAATTGGGCTTCGTTTTTTTGAAGCCCAGTTTTTTGGGCTCAAAAGGACCAAAATCTGGGCTTCAAAAAATGAAGCCCAGTTTTTTTTTAATCCTCATTCAGTTTTTTTCTAGTTTTTTTTGGGTTTGGACCAAAAACTGGACTTCATTTTTTTGAAGCCCAGTTTTTTGGGCTCAAAAAGACCAAAATCTAGGCTTCAAAAAACGAACCCCATTTTTCTGGTCCAGATAAGCCCAACCCGCAGCAACCCGTTTATACATAACAACCCGAGCCAACCCGTAACCTTCGGGTTAATCAGAATTCAGTCGGATTCGGATGGCAATTTCCTGACCCGACGGGTGGTCGGTCGGGTTGGGTGACACCCTCAACCCGCCCGAACCTGCCCGATGAACAGCCCTAGCTCTAACTCTATCTTTTGGATGATATAATAACACTTCAATCTCTAACTAACTTTTTCGCTAAGTGAGGGCGTAGAAATTTATAAATTTGTTCCTAGCGCGCGCGCGATATATATATATATATATATATATATTCATCTTTATGAATTTCATAGTATACTCTTCGTTTTGGACAATTAAAATTTTGAATACATATATTTTGAAATTTTAATTTAGTGAGTAACTTTTAAATTTTATATTAAATGGGTTGAGAAGAAGCGTGTAAATAAAATAGATATCCTAAAATTTTAGTGAAAATTTCTTATTTTGGTCAGGTTGATATGCTCCAATTAATATTTGTTAAAGTACAAATGTATTTTATCGTTGTTAAATAATAAAAATCTTTAAGTGAGTATAGAGTGTCGATTTCACAATAATTAAAATTATTAATTACTACATTAAATTTATCTTTATACTAACTGAATAATTTGCATATTAAATTAATTAAAAATAAAAAAGTAAAATAAAATAAAATAATACTGCAAAATTTGAAAGTAAGAGTAACTTAAAATTTATTGAGATTCTAGAGACTTCAATTTCACCATAATTAATCCTTTTTTTATTTATTGATTTCTTTAACCTAAAATTTATCACTTTAGTTGCTAGTAGAGATATCTTAAATTATCTAGTAGCCTCTCTTGAGGTTTATCAAAAACATTTTTTGAATGTTAATCTACTATATTTCTATATGGATTACAACAAATAAAGATTTATTAAGTTTTGTAGTTCTCAATTCATACCATATAAGTATATGTCTATCTCATATGCAATCTATGATTAACTACACAATGAGCTAATCACATAATTCACATTCTAATTTTATTATAATTAACACATCATTTAATTGGTGATCAAACAATTAAAATGATTAAAAATAGTTTAAAAAAATAATTCATTAATTAAAATAAATAGACAATACAAATATTCATAAACAGGCTACATCGTAACCCTAAAAAAAACTAAAATATAAAAAAAATTGAAGATAAAATTAAATACATCGTCCAAAGATAGTTTGAACTCCTCCCCCCTCCCCCCAAATTAATAGGCAAAGGGTCTTTTTTTAAAAATTCCATATGAGTCTTTTGATGTCAATACAACTAGTGGTTGAAGTTTTTTTTTCTTTAGTAGCAGGGTGTCATGGCCCCAAATGATGGAACACATGACCGGCACGGCATAAGGGTTTTCCCCTAGTCGCAAGCCTAACACATAGCATGCACAAACATCTAGCATACAATCCAGAGTACATAATAAATATAACTGAACACATATGCCACATCCAATATAAGAAAATATTTTGTGTGTGTGTGTGTGTGTATATATATATATATATATATCTCATGAATCCAACATCTGTGATTCAACTTGACCCATAGCCTCATAATACAAACATTGTTGTAAAACATAAAACCATTTTTCCAAACAACACATCAAAATACGCAAGAAGCGAGGATCCTGCTTGTATGTTCATGGAGGTACACTAGACATAAACTAAACTAAACAAACAGTACAAAAGAGCCTTGCCCAAACTGAGGCTCACCAATGCTATCTTCAGCCTCCTACGAAGCTGTAGCTGGATCAAAGTCTCTTTGACTATCTGTGGGGAGGAAACAGAAGAGGGGTGAGATCACCACATCTCAGTGAATGGATAAATCACACTATAATAGAAACAGGGCAAACCAAGCACGAATGTTTCGCAATGAGTTTAATAATTGAAATCAAAGTGTAAAGATAATAATAGAAACATTAAGCATTTAACCATAATTTATTGAAAGAAAAGCTAAACAATTCAAATGTATGTTCAAAAGATAAAATAGGATTAAATCAGTAACAGTAGAGCAAATCAATTATGCATGGTAAGTAATAAATGAAATTATTTATGCAATAACAATGATGAATGAGATTGTTTAGAAATATTTAATCTTTAAGAAAAATGCACTAGTTTATTGGAGGTTTTTCCTAACAGATCTATCATCTCCCCCAAGCACACAGTAAGGGTAGGGTAATCACTGTAGGCATAGACATAAGTCCATCCTAAATCCCCCAAGCACACAGCAAGGGTATGGTAATCACTGTAGGCGTAGACATAAGTCCACCCTAAATCCCTGTGTCTTAGGCAGTCATATGCCCGTCACAGTATCCTAGGCCGAAGCCTTCGCATGACCATGGTGCACCAGGGTTAGCACTCTCTACGGCTAGCTAATAGTGATCTAAAAGGGTCCCTCCAATAGAAAACATTTGAAATATGCTATTCAAAGAGTTTAAAGTAAAACATTTCAATAACTTTACAATAAAGTTATAATTCTCCATCTAGCTCTTTTCATGCATAAAATTCTGTTCTAAAATATATCTCATCCATGAATTCCCATGGAGACCTTTATAATCAGAAACTTTCCCTTTTAAACATAGATCGTCCGTAGATGTCACATAGATGCTCATCATGCATCAAATCATTTCATGGCTAACTTAATTTATTTCTATGATTAAGTTCGTATTTCTATAAATCTAACTCAAATGGAGAATTATCAGCCTAGATGCTTGCCGTGCATATCTAGAGTTCAACTAAGATTTAAATTTATAATTTCTAACATGGTTGGAACATATTGATTTTCAAAGTGGTAAAATAATTTAGCATACATTCCAACTAGTTAAAATCATACGAGAGAGAGTTATAAACCGAATTCGTAAAACATGTATTATAGTATGAAAAACCCACTCACAAGTAAGGGCTCCAGATTGGACAGCCCTAAAATCCTCGTTTCTGGTCTGAATTCGGTAAAACAAACCCCAAAATCGAGTCCGGAAGGTCCAAAAACCTTAAATGAGCTTGGGCACTGTTCACCGCCGGAAAATACTATTCACCGTCACAAAAATTTTACCGAATTAACAAAACAATTTTATATCATAATATTTCTGAATCCATCTACGGAGTCAGAATTTTAATTAGAAGTCCCTAAGTAAGGTTTTTCAGAATTTACCTTTTATCGAGATTTTCTACTTCAGATCTACGGCGATTCAACGGTTGATTTGAAAAACTGATCGGTCAAAATTGAAGTACTCTTCGTCCTGAATCCAATAACACTTTCAGTTTTGATACCGGAAGCCAATTGGTACTCCAAATCGAGAGAAAAGATTTGAAGTCACTATTCACTCACTATGCAACACTATGCATTTTTTCCGTTTTCTTTTTCTTCAAATTCGTCGCCCCCGGTTTCTCATTTTATGGTTTCTGAGGTTTTTTTTAATATAATAATAATTATTAAATAATTAATAATAGGATTTTATTTTATAAAAATTCATATAAATTGCATTTTTCATCATAAAATATCCCAAAAATTCTTAAAAATTTCTATTCTCATAAATCTTTAGTTAAATTCTTAAATCATGATTTTTCTTGATAAAAATCATAATAAAATAAATTTCAAAACAAATATCTTAATTCATATTAAAAGAAAGAATATTTCTAAAAATACCATAAAAATTCAATGGAGGCCGGTATAATTATTTTAAGCAACACAATACTTCTTTTACTTAAAAGTCCACTTACTTTTAACAAATCATAATCATTTCTACATAAATAAAAATATATTTGCTTATAGCGCGCCAAAACATAAATTCTCATATTTCTTTTGTAATTCTTTAATATATGTAATAATTATACATATTTTCTACGGTTCTTATCTCTATTGTCAAAATTCTCTCTTTTATTCTAAATTTCCTTTAATTGGAATTTTTGTTAAATTTTACGATTATTACATTCTTCCCCCCTTAAAGAAATTCAGTCCCCGAATTTCATCACCATAGTTGCAAATAAATACTAATCTCATTGTTCAATTAAATGCAAATATCTAGCGCGTATATCCTCCTCTCTTTCCCAAATAGTTTTCTCAGAAGAATGATTTTTCCATATCACTTTTACTGTAGGTATTTCTTTTGACCGTAACTTCTTTATTTGTCTGACCACTATTGCTACTGGTTATTCCTCATGGGTTAAATCTTTTTGTAATTGAATCTATGGACACTGTATAATATATGTAGAATACGGTAAATATTTCCTTAGCATAGACATATGAAAAAAAACTGGATGGACATTACCCAATTTAAGAGGTAAAGCCAAACAATAAACCACTGAACCGATCCTATCAAGAATTTTAAATGGTTCTTTATACCGAGGGTGTAACTTCCCTTTCTTTCCAAATCTCATTACCTCTTCCATTGGTGAGTCATTAAAGAATATATGGTCACCAACTGAAAATTCCTAGTGCTCAACATTCATAGTCCTTGTAAACTTTTGACTTGTATTGAGTTTCCAGTATTCTTTTTCTAATCAATTTCACTTTATCAATGACATCTTATAATAAATATAACTCCACTAAGTCATTTAACAGAACATTTGTAACACCTCTTACATAAGGCTTAAATATTCTAATATCATTTTATTATAGACAAATTCTGCTAAGAAATCTCCTACCAATCTCAAAAACATATGCTTGAAGCATGCTCTCCAAGCTAGTATCATCAATTTAGATAAGTCATATTTTATCTATTGCATGTTATTCCAAATTAGATTTCCTAAGTTTAACTTTTCTCAATTCACTCACATATTAAGAAACTTATGATGTTTATGTAAAACTTCAAATGATGCCATTGTATATTGGCATGATAATTACTGCTATGAGCAAGTTCAACTAAAGACAATTAATTTCTCCCAACTTTCACCTCAATAATATAAAGATACTTAAAGCATAACTTCTAATGTATAAACACATCATTTAAATTTAGTATCAGTCATACTATAATCTAATAAAGATCTTTAGACTTCCTGACTAACTCTCTTGAGATAATATATTCAATTCGTATTTGTCAACATACCCACCAATGAAAAATTTCACTTGTATCTTCTTTTTACCATTATACTAGTACCATTTTTTTTATATCTCAGTATATCCTTATTACCTTGGTTTATCCATATTTACAATCTATGGCTTCTTCTGAAATCTCTTTTCTCAACAATTATTCATACGTGAATTTCTAATCTCAACATAATTCACATATTAAATACTAAATTCGATTTAAACCATTAACACAAATATCTTGATTACTTACATTATTTTCAGAGATGATTTTCAAAATATTCTCCATGTTTCCAAATTAAAAATTTCGATATTAACTTAAATCTTACTTTCCATACTTTACTCCTCAGAAACTTCAACACCGTTAATTCCTATGATTACATTCGTCAAAGCACCATTAGATCATCATCCATTTATTCTTTTCAAAATCCCTATTACTTTAATCTACTAATAAGTTGAACACCATAATAATTGAGTTCCATAGATTAGAAATTAACCCTCCTTATAGTAAGGAAAAAGAATCTTGCATTTAATGCCAAATATTAATGTAGGACAATGTAGCAGAAAATACGAAACATGTAATAGAGCATGGTGCCAAAATAGGAAGTCAGAAATTTAGACAAAAATATCGACAGGAAATTAAAATCGGTGGCCGTATTTCTTGAAAATCTGTAAACAAAATCTAGCTGCTATTTCGACGAAAATCGGTGGCCGTAAATTTTGAATATATGTGCCAAAATTTAATTCAAAGATATTGTTATTCGGCGGAAGCATATCATATGGAAAAGAAATATTTCTGAGCCTATAAAGTCTGTGAATAACAAGAGCACATAGTTAACTGGTAGGATACAGTTGATTGCTTCAAAATATATATAATCAATCAACTGTAAATAACCATTCCAAATTAAAATTTCTCAAAATAGCTAGTCGACTTATAAACCAATAGTCGACTGGTAAAAATATTGAGAAAACAAAATAAACCATTTGATTGTTCCTCTTCAACAATTAATTGGTTTGCATTTTCACTTTTTTTTTTCTTCTTTTTTACAATGACGGCTATCACCTACAACCTTTCAAGACATCAATGCTTCATCAAAGATAACAAGAAAAAGACAGATTTCTGGTGATATCTTATCTTATGCACTTTATGTGCTTAATATGGGTCACAGTCATAACTATTGTACATATACATGCTTGCCGTTTTTTTTACCTTTAATTTAGCTGATATCCACCAATCACTCACATAGCTGTTCTAATAATATCCGGCCTATTCGCATAGCTATTATAAATATGCCCTTATCTGAATTCAATAAATACTTACATTAGTATCTTTGTCTATACTCAAAGTTAAGGTAAGAACAATTATGGAGGGAACAACATTCCGTCAGTTTCAAAATATCTGTGTCTTTTGTGGTTCTAGTCTTGGAAAAGATGGGGAGTATGTTAAAGCAGCACAAAATTTGGGTATGGTGCTGGCCAGAAGAAAAATTCATCTAGTCTATGGTGGAGGTAACTGTGGGTTAATGGGGTGTGTGGCTACAGCTGCACATGTAGGAGGATGCCAAGTTCTATGTATTATTCCTACAACTCTAACTGCATCCAGCAACATAGGGAAAACAATTGGGGAAGAATATAGAGTAGCTTCCATGCATGAACGCATGGCTAGAATGATGAGTAATGCTGACGCCTTCATTGCCTTACCAGGTGGTTTTGGTACTTTAGAGGAGATTTTCCAAATAGTCTATTGGGCACAATTGAATATGCATCACAAATCGCTAGGTTTGTTAAATGTTAATCACTTCTTTAATGGTCTGTTATCTTTCCTTGATCATGCTGTGGAACAAATGTTCATCTCACACTCAGCACGACGAATTCTCATCTCGGCTTCAAATGCTGAGGAGTTGATTGATGCCTTACAAGTATATGTTCATGTACCTGATCCAACTATTGCTCAAATAGAATGGACGACAGACAATAGCAGAAAGCGCAAATTGGACTTTGATCTTCATCTGTAACTGTAGCAAGATGTGGACCCACATTTACTTTCTTAGGGTTATCTTGGATACCATCTTGCTAGCAACATACCTTAAGAAAGTACTATTACTAAGTCAAAATTCATATTTTGAGAATTTAGCATATAGCTGATACTCCCTTGGAGTTTGTAATACTATCTTTAAATATTGCTTATGATCCTCTGAACTCTTGAAATATTCTAATAAATATAATAACAACTTGATTTAAGGATGGCTTAATTACTTATTCATTAACTCTATGAATGTAGCTGGGGCATTTTTCAATCCAAATAACATAACTATAAACTCATAGTGTCCATGCCGAATCCTAAAAGCAATTTTTTTTTAATATCCTATTCTCTTATCCTTAATTGATGATATCTAAATATCAAATCAAGTTAATTTTTTTTTTTTTTAAAATGTTGAGCACTTTCTAACTGATCAAATAGATCATCTATACGAGGTAATGAGTATTTATTCCACATTGTCACTTTATTCAACTATCTATAATCTATGTATAATCATAGTGATCCATATACTGGAGCACTCCAAGTAAAAGTACTAGGGCTTTTAAATCCTTTGTCTAACATGTCTTGTAATTATTTCTTTTTCAGTTCTTTAAGTTCAGTGGGTGCCATTCTATATGGAAATATAGACGCTGGCCAGGAAATAAATCAATACCAAATTCTATTTATTATTTCGAGGTAATCCTGGTAATTCCTCAGGAATTATATTAGAAAATTCTCTAATCACTGGAATTTGATTTACAGTGGTATACTTTATATCAGCATCTCTCACCACTGCCAACTATTCTTGGCACCTTTTTGTAATCACTTATGGACTGCTAAAGCAGAGATTAGGTTACTGGGTATCTCACTAAGATTTCTTTGTATCAAGAGAGAACATTCCCCAAGAATATTGAATTTAATCACCTTCTAGTGACATTTCAAAATGACATGACATAATGCCAACAAATTCATTCTCAATATCACATCATAATCTACCATATCTAGACAACCGGGTATAACGGATCTCACATTCAGAAACCATCATACCAGAGTTTGACCCCTTCCGTACCTTGATGGTATAGGATTTGCCTAAAGTCAGCATTCCGCTGAGGTTTGCCCTACTACCATTCAAGAGGACACGCGAAGAGACTCTGTATGGGTCTTTTCCCAAGCACATAATAAGGGAAAGCAAATAACATCTCATATAACTGGCATCTCGCTATAAAACAGAGATAGCCCAACCGTCACTTAACCATGCCAACATAGCATACTATAAACTGACTTACTTAAACAAAAGGATAACATCCTATCGAACCCCTTTAGCAGCACCGTGAGTATAAGCATGTCCGGATTCATACCCATACTCAAAGTCCTACCTAAAGATCTGTTACTCCATGAACACAGGAAAACCTAAAGCTCTGATACCACTCTGTCACGGCCCCAAATGATGGAACACATGACCGGCACGGCATAAGGGTTTCCCCCTAGCTGCAAGCCTAACACATAGCATGCACAAACATCCAGCATACAATTCAGAGTACATAATAAATATAACTGGCCACATATGCCACATCCAATATAAGAAAATATTGTGTGTGTGTGTGTGTGTGTGTGTGTGTGTGTATATATATATATATATATATATATATATATATATATATATATCTCATGAATCCAACATCTGTGATTCAACTTGGCCCATGGCCTCATAATACAAACATCGTTGTAAAATATAAAACCATTTTTCCAAACAACACATCAAAATACGCAAGAAGCGAGGATCCTGCCTGTATGTTCATGGAGGTACACTAGACATAAACTAAACTAAACAAACAGTACAAAAGAGCCTTGCCCAAACTGGGGTTCACCAACGCTATCTTCAGCCTCCTACGAAACTGTAGCTGGATCAAAGTCTCTTTGACTATCTGTGGGGAGGAAACAGAAGAGGGGTGAGATCACCACATCTCAGTGAATGGATAAATCACACTATAACAGAAACAGGGCAAACCAAGCACGAATGTTTCGCAATGAGTTTAATAATTGAAATCAAAGTGTAAAGATAATAATAGAAACATTAAGCATTTAACCATAATTTATTGAAAGAAAAGCTAAACAATTGAAATGTATGTTCAAAAGATAAAACAAGATTAAATCAGTAACAGTAGAGCAAATCAATTATGCATAGTAAGTAATAAATGAAGTTATTTATGCAATAACAATGATGAATGTGATTGTTTAGAAATATTTAATCTTTAAGAAAAATGCACTAGTTTATTGGAGGTCTTTCCTAACAGATCTATCATCTCCCCCAAGCACACAGCAAGGGTATGGTAATCACTGTAGGCGTAGACATAAGTCCATTCTAAATCCCCCAAGCACACAGCAAGGGTATGGTAATCACTGTAGGCGTAGACATAAGTCCACCCTAAATCCCTGTGTCTTAGGCAGTCATATGCCCGTCACAGTATCCTAGGCCGAAGCCTTCGCATGACCATGGTGCACCAGGGCTAGCACTCCCTGCGGCTAGCTAACAGTGATCTAAAAGGGTCCCTCCAATAGAAAACATTTGAAATATGCTATTCAAAGAGTTTAAAGTAAAACATTTCAATAACTTTACAATAAAGCTATAATTTTCCATCTAGCTCTTTTCATGCATAAAATTCCGTTCTAAAATATATCTCATCCATGAATTCCCATGGAGACCT
Source organism: Gleditsia sinensis (assembly GCA_037074535.1). NCBI lineage: Eukaryota > Viridiplantae > Streptophyta > Magnoliopsida > Fabales > Fabaceae > Gleditsia > Gleditsia sinensis. The sequence continues at coordinate 17,499,394 of CM073472.1, forward strand.
TTATAATCATAAACTTTCCCTTTTAAACATAGATTGTCCGTAGATGTCACATAGATGCTCATCATGCATCAAATCATTTCATGGCTAACTTAGTTTATTTCTATGACTAAGTTCGCATTTCTATAAATCTAGCTCAAATGGAGAATTATCAGCCTAGATGCTTGCCCTGCATACCTAGAGTTCAACTAGGATTTAAATTTATAATTTCTAACATGGTTGGAACATATTGATTTTCAAAGCAGTAAAACAATTTAACATACATTCCAACTAGTTAAAATCATACGAGAGAGTTATAAACCGAATTCGTAAAACATGCGCTATAGTATGAAAAACCCACTCACCGTATTAGGAGTCCAACAATGAAAAACCGTCAAAAAATACTATTCACCGTCACAAAAATTTTATCGAATCAACAAAACAATTTTATATCCTAATATTTATCTAGTTTCTGAATCCATCTACGGAGTCAGATTTCTAATTAGAAGTCCCTAAGTAAGGTTTTTCAGAATTTATCTTTTACCGATATTTTCTACTTCAGATCTACGGCGATTCAACAGTTGATTTGAAAAACTGATCGGTCAAAACTGAAGTACTCTTCGTCCTGAATCCAATAATACTTTCAGTTTTGATACCGGAAGCCAATTGGTACTCCAAATTGTGAGAAAAGATTTGAAGTCACTGTTCACTCACTATGCAGCACTATGCATATTTTTTCGTCTTTTTCTTTTTCTTTTTCGTCGCCCCCGGTTTGTCATTTTATGATTTCTGAGGTTTTGTTTTTTTTAATATAATAATAATTATTAAATAATTAATAATATGATTTGTTTTTATAAAAATTCATATAAATTCCATTTTTTATCATAAAATATCCCAAAAATTCTTAAAAATTTCCATTCTCATAAATCTTTAGTTAAACTCTTAAATCATGCTTTTTTCTTGATAAAAAAATAAATTTCAAAACAAATATCTTAATTCATATGAAAAGAAAGAATATTTCTAAAAATACCATAAAAATTCAATGGAGGCTGGTATAATTATTTTAAACAACACAATACTTCTTTTACTTAATAGTCCACTTATTTTTAACAAATCATAATCATTTATACATAAATAAAAATATATTTGCTTATAGCGCGCCAAAACATAAATTCTCATTTTTTTTTATAATTCTTTAATCTATGTAATAATTATACAATTTTCTACGGTTCTTATGTCTATTGTCAAAATTCTCTCTTTTATTTTAAATTTTCTTTAATTAAAATTTTTATTAAATTTTATGATTATTACATAGGGAGAATATTAAATATATTGTAAAGGCTTTAAACGGTGCCATTTATTTTACTTGGTTCAATGCTTATGCTCACGGACTTCAGCTAGTTATATAAAGCTAATAGTCTACAGTAGCTTGTAATGATTCTATTAGGGGCGATTGGTATAGGAAAAAAAATTTTGTTTTTGACAATTATATTTTTTGAAAAATATGATTGATGGGAATAATAATTTTTGAAAATGTATAAAATGTATTTTGTTGATTTTTAAGATTGCTGAGAATTTTTAAATAACATTTTCTAAAAATTTTTATTTATGTATACAGTTTTTAAAAATACTTTTATTTATTTAAATTTTTTTTGTTTATTTTTAAATATAATAAATTATTGTTAATAATTTATTAAGTTTATATTAATTTTAAAATTATTAAAAAAACATATTAACAATTAAATTTATTTTTATATAAATATTAAAAGATAAAATTATATTTTATTTTTGACAAAAATTTCTACCTTCATGGAAATCATCAATTCCTACTCCCCTTTATGGTAATTTTTTCATGAAAATCCTTATTTAAAAAACATTCTCAGAAATTAAAGTTTTCTGAGAATTAGAGTTTTCATTTTGAAATTAAATACATAAATCTTCAATTCTCATATTAAAATTTCTAAAAATTCAAAAATTTTACTTTTTATCAAACACCCCCTTAAAATATAATGAAATAGATTGACCTTCTTCCTCTCTCAAAACATTTCCTTTTCTCATCTCCGTTTATTATTTCTGCTGCACTCTAAGAAGCATAATTTAATTTTATAAGTTAATCATGAAAAATTATCCACATCATAAAAACTAAAAAAGATTTACCTACAAGCAAATTTGACCGTAATAATTGAGGGGGTATTTATAATATCAAAAATTTGAATTTGTGAAAAAATATTTATAAAAATAAGTAGTTTCAGTAAACTTGAAGAAAATAATCTTATATTAAAAAAAATACTCCTATAAATAAAAATAATTTACAGCCTACTCCTAAAAATATCAACGTAACTAAATAATTGTTTTACTCTTTACCTTTTGTCAATGTAGAGTCAAGTCAATTGAAATAATTGATGAGAACTGAGAAAACGAGATGTTTCGGAAGAAATTTTTGGTGACAATTTAAAATTCCGTTTCATGAATCATGACTTGTGAGCTGCTTTCTACTTTTATATATGCAATTTTTTTTTTCTCATTAGCTTTTGCAATTAATTAACTTAAAACATACCTAAATTCTCCTTTACACCTGTTTTTAGGGACAATGGACCCCACCATTACCGAGCATTATGTCTCTTATGCCCGAAGAAATTATTTTAATATGGTTTAATTAAGTGCATGCGCTGAAGCTACGTCGAATGGACCGGGATTTTGGAGATATGCAATCTTGTTATATTAAAAAAAAAAGTTGGATTATGGAGATCTGCAATCTTGTTAAACTAAAACCATCCTTCTTTTTTTTTTTTCAATTACAGAGAACCAAACTTGCCATGTTGATAATTGTAAACCGCGTTCCACTATTAAATTGTATTACTCTGTGAAAACATATTTTGTTTGCAAGTCTCTAATGTGAAAGTATCTTTCATATTCTCAATTTGTCAAAAGATTATCATGCACATTGGAATTTTAAAGGGGATTTTTTTAAAGGTGTGATAGACTTCGTGTCTCTTTCATTTATTTATTTATTTGGTTGTGAAGACTAAAGACTTACTTTTGGGTGAACTCCCAAACACCCTTAGTCCTATTAAGTTGCATTTCTGCCTTAATTCTTTCGTCATCTCTATTAACATTCTCAGGCACGAAGAAGACTGGGCGTATTCTTGTGCACTTTGAACCTTGCAATCGCCAACTAGTTTACCAGGAAAAAGGTATTATGATCACCTTCTTCATTCTCATGTACTGGAATAACACAATATTACTGCAGCTGGTAGTTTAATTAGTTCTTGAAAGCTATTCTTTCTTCTTTTATTTTGTTTACTTTCTGCCTTGTCTTAATTTTCTTCAATAGCAACAGACCTAATTACTGCAGTTTCTGAGGGAATATTAGAGTCCAGATTTAGCAAAGAGCAATTTCTGACTTTCAAAGAAAAGAAAATTTTTTGTAAGTGACTCAAAAGTTAAATGACTCATTAACTAACCAAAAGTTTATGAGGGAATTGGCTTCAAGACAATTTTGATCTTGTTTCTGTCTAGTAACGGAACAGAATCTTCTCAGTTTTTCTAATATTGGAATAGTTAATTAACCAGAATATGGATGCTACTGCTTCACCATCTTCATCTGCTGCTCTTCCTCCCAAAAAATATGACGTGTTTATTAGCTTTAGAGGCGAGGACACCCGCACCAACTTCACTAGCCATCTTTATGAAGCTCTCCGTCAAAAGAATGTAGAAACCTACATAGACTACAAACTTCCCAAAGGAGATGAGATCTCCCAAGCACTCATCCAAGCAATCCATGATTCAAGTGTATCTCTGGTGGTATTCTCAAAAAACTATGCATCCTCAAAATGGTGCTTGGACGAGCTCATCCATATACTTCAATGTAAAAACGACGAGGGACAAGAAGTTATACCTATCTTCTATAAAGTTGATCCATCTGACGTCCGCAAGCAGAATGGATCTTACAAGGAAGCATTTGCAAAACACAAGAGAGATTTCATGCACAACCAAGACAAGGTGAACACGTGGAGAGATGCTCTTTTTCAAGCTGCCAATTTAGCAGGGTGGGACTCATCGACCTTTAGGTAATTGTTCATTCTTTTTAACTGAATCTTTTGAATTAATGCATGCTTACCTATTAACTAGTTTTGCTTTTTATTTTACCTTTTCTTACATGACACTCGTTAATTCTTTCTTTAATTTTATTTATTCTTTTCCATATTTTAGGGACGAATCTGAACTTGTTCAAAAGATTGTCAATGACGTTTTGCAGAAATTGGATCTTTTGTATCCAAGTGCGTTAAAAAATATTGTTGGAATTTATGAAAACTGCAAATGTATTGAATCATTACTGGAAAAATTCTCAATAATTGGAATTTGGGGTATGGGCGGCGTAGGCAAGACAACTATGGCTGAGGTTGTATACACCAAACTCTGCCGCCATTATGAAAGCCACTGCTTTTTAAAAAATGTAAGGGAGGATTTTGAAAAGCGTGGACTAAATTATATCCAAGATAAGATTGTAAAGGGGCTTCTCAAAGAAGACTCAGAATTCATGTATGTTAAGACAAGACTCAGTAAAAAAAGGGTTTTAATTGTGCTCGATGACGTCAGCAATTCAAAGCAATTAGATGATTTGGGGATAAAACAGGATTGCTTGGGACCAGGCAGCAGAGTCATCATCACATCAAGAGACAAACAGGTGCTTACTGGTAGAGTTAATATAATATATGAAGCCAAGGCATTGAGCGATCATGAATCCCTAAGGCTTTTTAGCTTGAAAGCCTTTAAGAAAGGCCATCCAGAAATTGGATTTGAACAACTGACAGAAAGAATAGTTCTTTATGCTAAGGGCATTCCATTAGCTTTAACAATATTGGGCTCATTGCTTCATTCCAAACCTAAAGAAAATTGGAATAGCACATTGACAAAACTGAAAAAGAGTTCAAACAAAGATATTCAAAAAGTGTTGAAATTGAGTTACGATGGATTAGATCGTGAAGAGAAAGAAATGTTTTTGTATATTGCATGCTTTTTGAAGGGTGAATATGAAAAAGATGTAATAAAACTATTAGAGAGCTTTGATTATGAGGCAAAAATTGGCATAAGCAGACTTGTAGATAAGGCCTTAATAACGGTGGATGGGTGGGGGGTACAGATGCATGACTTGATACAAGAAATGAGCCGAGAAATTGTTTGCCAAGAGTGTATTAAAGAACCTGGAAGACACATCTTGTGGAATTCTACAAATGCCTATGATGGGTTTAAAAATAATAAGGTAAGAAAAATAATCACTTTTTCTTTTGGAGAGTCAATAACTTCATTTTAGAACAAATAAGAGATGTGTCATTAAAGCATGCATTAGAGTTTTATTTTTTGATTGTATTCTATTTTTTATGTTTTCCAGGGAACTAATGCAGTTGAAGGAATAATATTTAATATGTCTAAAATAAGAAAAAATGTATGCTTGAGTGCTGATACCTTTAAAAAGATGTCTAATCTCAGATTTCTCAAGATAGGTTCCTTCTGGTGTTGGGGATCGGGTAATGTATACCTTCCTTCTGGCCTTGAGTCTTTTTCTGATAGACTAAGGTACTTTGATTGGGATAGATATCCTTTGGAGTCTTTGCCATCATCTTTTTGTGCTGAGAACCTGGTTGAATTTCACATGGAGAATAGTCGTGTGAAAAAACTTTGGGACGGAGTGCAGGTGTGTTCGTGTGTGTGTGTGTGTATATAATATATATATTTTAGTTTTTTATTCAATTAAGATAGGAAGGCCTTCTCATGTAATGTTTCTCTTTTAATTGTTGCAGGATCTTGTGAATTTAAATAAAGTAAACCTTAGCGGATCCGAGCGATTGGTAGAGCTACCTGATTTCTCTAAGGCGAGGAGTCTTGAATGGTTAGATCTCAGTTACTGTAGAAATTTATTTAATGTTCATCCATCAATATTATCTCTTCCCAAGCTTTGTCATTTGGATCTCGAGAGATGTTCTAGTCTGAAGAGTCTTCATTGTGGAAGAGATTTAGAATCTTTAAGTTTTCTTAGCGTCAGGGAATGTGATAGTCTCAAGGAACTTTCACTATCGTCAGGGAAAATAATACATTTAGATTTAAAAGGCACAAGAATTGAAATTTTGGACTTGTCAATTTGGTGCCTCAATAAAATTACATATCTAAGTCTCGAAGGTTCAACACTAAAGAATCTTCTCATAAACAAGATATGTTGCTTGACATCTCTTGAGTTTCTTATAGTCTCTTCTTGCGAACTAGTTATCGAGAAACCGATACTACACAACATATTTAATGCCTCACGTTCTTTGGTTAAACTATATTTGGATGGATGCAGTAACTTGGCTGAAGTCCCTTACAACATCGGCAACTTATCATCTTTAGAGACTTTATCTCTATGTGAAAGCAATATAGAGAGCTTGCCTTTTAGCATCCAGCATCTTTCAAAGCTGGAAACCATATGGTTGCAGGAATGCAGGGGCCTTCGGTCTCTACCACAACTTCCACCATTCCTTAAAAATTTATTTGCCTGCAACTGCACATCACTGGAGACTGCATTCACTTTATCAACTAATCACAGGATGGAAAAAGTTTCTCTCATAAATTGTGTGAAAATGGATGAACATTCACTCTGGGGTATCATGGTAGATGTTTATTTCTCATTGATGCAACATGTAAATATCAATGCATCCTTCCCTAAGTATCATTACTCCCTTGGAGAAATTCAATTTTGTTACCCAGGAACCAGAGTTCCAGAGTGGTTTGGAGATTATCGGACAACAGAAGCTTCCCGTACTATTGAACTTGCTAAACCTCTGGATAATTTAATTGGTTTCATTTTCTGTGTCGTTCTTCCTGAATCCTTCTCGATGGCCAATGGGTTCATATACCAAGTTTTCTTGGAAGATGGTGGAGAAGTTAGACGGTCGATTGTAGTGGGGTGTGTGGAAACCTATAACAGAAGGGATTGCAATTACGCGAAATGGGATCATGTTTTGCTATGGTATGAAGCTTCACTCTGTCAAAGGATATTGTATGAAGTTAAAGGAAAACAAGATGAGCAGGGCATCGCTTATAACCCAAAGGTTTCATTTGAATTCGAGTGTACTTATTTTTCTGACTTGCCCAAGGAATATGGTATCTACCCCGTTTATGCCTTAGAAGATCACACTTTAGTTGAAGAAGTGAATTTTCATTTCAAGAAAAAGAAATGGACAAAAACCAAGGGGCATTTGATTATTAATGAGGAAGAACAACTCTGTCCAAAAAAGAAATTGAAGGCAGCTATAGAAGAAATTGAGGATCAGAAGCGTAAGGAGTTGGATCAGAAGATTGAGGAGTTAATACTCAGAACTATTGGAATCGAAGATGGAGACTAGACTACTATACTTACGAGAAACAGGACGTGCTGGAACAATTTTGTCATACCCAAAATCCAATGGATTCACCAAAAACAGATTTTCTACGATTTCTTTATAGGTATCTCTATCTTTTACATTTTATCACTTAATTAAGCTTGACTTTCTAATATACATACCATCTATGGCCTGTGAGAGAAAAAGTGTAGTCATATCAGTAAGTATTGTGTTTTTAGTTAACTGCTTTGATCTAGTTCTTACCTGATTTTGTTGTTCTCCTCGCTTTTCTTGTTATTTTCATACTTGAATGTCCAAACCATTTTCATTGTAGTTTATAATAAAAATATTATGTCAAATGATAAGCTGATATTTTGGAGCTTAACATCAAAGTATTGGCAAAATCATCAAACAAATTAAGATGATCCAGTTTTAGGATTTAGAATTACTTCTCTTTTCATAACTCTGAGCAAAATTCATTTTCTTCCCTGAGCAGTATATTTCAATTATTGTATATATTTCAAACGAGGCAAGGTAAGATTACCCTTCATCAAGCATTTGGTTCTCAAAATCTTTCATGTTGTATTCTCTACATCTTGCCAAGATTGGTGGCTTTGTAATTTAAACTTTACTTTGAAAGCCTAATGTTAAAGCTAACAGTTATCTTCATGTTGTCATAAATTCAATTGTAGATTATGATAACAGGCATTTCTTCTGCAATCCAATAATTAAAACAATATTAAAGAAAAGAATTGGAGACCGAAAAGAAAAGAAAAAGGCCAAAGTAAATTGCTTACATAACATTTCCTTATTATTATTTCACATCAGATAGTGTTGCATGGTTCCCTTCACACTCTTCCCGTAAAGGAGCCATGCGCCCAATGATATCTTAGTTCAATTACTGTAGTAAGTTTGAAGTATTGAAGCCACGCTTTGAATGCCACAATCAACTATATTGTCTTCTATAGACTCTTGAGTACACACGCCTTATGGTCAAATGTACAATGGCATTTTACTCTCCACAAGTGGTGTGTTGATTACTGCAATTGAGAATTCAGTTGCCTGTGGACTAGAAGTTAATGCTGTCTCTTGTAATTGACCTTTATCGTATGTGTTTCTTTTCAGGACATATTTGTGTGTATCAACGTTTGTTGCGCAAGTCAGCACTTAGAAGTTAGCAGCTTGATCCCTATGACAATTCCGTTTGTAATTATAGGAGCATCTCCCAACAGTAAATTGAGGTATCAGATCTTTGGTAATTTTATTTAGTATTTTGGTAGTACTGCAGTAATAAGAAAGCTGGTAGTTTTGTACTACTGCTAAATGCATTTTGATACATAGTCCACTGTTAATCACTTGTAGTGCTTTTGTGCACTTGGAATAACAAAACTGGTTCTGTTTTACTGATTAACATCCCTAACCGACATAGTAATTTTATTAAGAAAATGCAACTATATGATACGATTTACTTGTAGACTTTGTTTCAGGTAAATGTCTTTCAGATTCTACAGTCATTCTCTTATAGGCCAAGGTACCTTCATTGGATCTCCAACACCAAATTCTTGTTAGGAGACTCAAGTTGATTTTTTTATACTGCTGTAAAGTCATGTTTTATAAAATCCTTGTTTGTTACCTGGTACTCTTTCGTATCCTACTCTATATATGCCCTATGAAAATGGTAAAATTCTTGTATCTTTGCCATAGTGAAAAAATCGTAGATTGTGTCCAGGTACCATTTCTTGAACCGTTTAGAAGCATTCCCTCAACTCAACAATTTGAACCTGGAGTTGGGTACTCAAACCAGGAGATGCCAGGACATTGATGAATTGGAGGCTCTGCTCACGAGACGGAACACTGATGAATTGGAGTTGCGACTCATTCCTTCTGAAATTTGTATGCAGAGTGAATGGAAGGACTTGAGGTGAAAAATCTCATTATCATTTCTGAAACGTTATCCCTCTCAACATGTAATAAGTTTCCCAATTTTTTAAATAAAATTTAGTTATTTCAAAACCTTTTATCATTAATAAGTTTTAGGATTTCATTTACTGATTGACTTTATCATTCCAGACTCTTTATTTTGATTAACTTTAACATTAAGGAGGAGATTACAGCAAGAGAAAGTGAGTTGATCCATCTCAATGATCTTTTGAGAATGGTCATCAGAGAGAGAGAGATGAATCCCAAGCAAAATGCTAGAAGCTCATGCTCAAAAAGCTAGAGCTCCAACAAGAACTTCAACAGTAGCATTCAGTAGTTGAACCTGCTTCTGATTCTGATAGTGGTGGAAGTTCAAGACCAAAACCACATTTTGTGTTAAATGGGTTGAGAAGCAACTGTGTAAATGAAAATGATTAATACTCTTCAAATACATTTCTCCTAGTGCAGCAGCTCTTAGAACCAACTTTTTTTATCTGTTAGAAACTTAGAATGATTAGAAACAACAGAACATGGGGAATAAAGTCTATGAAGTATGGGCATATTCACATTTGTTTTATAAAAATTAAGATCCCAAGAAGTTATAATGAGTCGAGTCAAGTAGCATATTTGTTTTATAAAAATTTGAGTAAATTATTTACCTTCCTTGATGTTTTTGCAACCCACACTCACATTATTTATAGTTTTAATTTATACAAAAACTCTACGTTCATGAAGTTGTCAATGAAGCCAATACTTTGTGTAACTTTTCCCCTGAAAATTGATAAATAATTGAATTGAATGCTGAAAATGTAATATAGTTTTTTCAAAACTTGAAAGAGGGTAAGTGTAGGTTTTATAAATTACATTCTCCACTGCTGAGTGTAATTTATCTCAGCAGTGGAGAATGTAATTTACTCCACAAATTAAAATCCCAATAAGTTATATAAGAAGTGGAGTCAAGTAACATAACTAAAGCATTAAAGCACATCCTGAAGTATGTTGATCTTGAAGGGTATTCAGCTTTAGCTTGTTACAAAATGGGTAATCAAACTTTGAAACTCAAATAAATTAACAGTGTAAATATTAATTTACCATAAACTACTGCGCTCTATGTAATATACTATAGAAATTTATTGTCAAAGAATATCATGCAGTATAGCACAGTGCAATATTCTATAAGTATTACTTTATCTATCCACTAGTAGAATACTGTAGCATTATTATTAGCATAGCTTCAAGGTCTCACCTGCATCTAAATATATATTCTTTTCTATGGAAAAGAAATATCATCAAGAAAAAAGATAAATATGAAGAAAGGAAGATAAGTTATCTTCCACAAGAAAACTACTGAAAGAGAATATTGCACTAAAACAAAAAAGAAAAAAAAAACTCAAAATTAAACATGAACAATAGCAGCCTAATATTTTTGTAAATACGAGATCGCAGCCCCCATAAAAAGACCATGAGCCATGCATCAAAGGGAAGCGAAAAATCTTATCTTTTCCCACAACACAACTAAAGATATTGAAACACCTTAAAAAATTTGAGCATTCTTTCCAACCAAACACACCATAGAATTGCGAACACAGCACATTTCCACAATGCCCATTTGAATTTATGCAATGTTTGACAACCAATGAGTTATTGAGACAACTTTATTTGTGTTGGCAAAATCGCCCGTAGACTCTGGTGTTGGCAGAAATCTAGAAGCCAGTGGGACATGTTGACTCTTGAAACTATCTCCCTGTAGTTTTGGGAATGATTTCTGAGAATGATTGCTGAAAATATTCCTCAATATGTTTGGATGATTGTCATACCTGTACATATATTTCTTATTCTGTTTTATGCAGATTTTGTAATTAGTTAGGATAGAATCAGTTTTTTTTTTAATTTACTAGAAAGATTAGTTGCTTATTTTGTCTCTAGAATAGGACTATAAATTCTTGCACAAACACACAGAAATATACAATCCCATTTCATATTTTGCCTTCTGTGTCTCTAATTTGATTTGTAGAACTTACCAAACTCGATGCTCTCTCTTCTACAACTATACACATTCATCTAACAAGTATTGAGTAATGAAATTCAGCATGTGTACGAGAAAAGGGAGCTAGCAATTTAAAGAGAAAAGACAATTTGTTCTCCAATTTATAGTAACTATCATGTATGCGACATTGAGATTCTCCCTTGTTATAAACTCCATGTTCACCCTCTACCAAGTGTAATTCAAGAGCACGCCTATCTCTGTTTCATGCTTTAAGAATTTATATAAAATATTCACCGTAGTACGACTGCATCTGCAGGACGCTTAATTTTGTAAAGTTGTAAGTTAAGGACAAAATAATGGGAAGTAAAATGTGCATGCAGAAAATAAAAAATTGACTCTAGTTTCTATTTTCAGTCACCAGCACTGCCGTATATATTTATTAATGAAGTTTTCTCTTTAAAAATAAAGCCAAGATGAACTTCACTTTCAGAGTTGATAAGACATTACACTGTGCAGTTGCTTTGAGAAGCGTCCAATAAACTTTCTGGCTGCTACTTCTTCTAGTGATAAGTGTTCTGTTGTTGATACTTTTTTTTAAAGGCTTGTTTCTTGACAAATCTGTACCCACACAAGGATATGAAAGCTCAACTGAGTACTGACCACATATGCATTGGGCCAACCGCATGAAATTGTTTTGGCTTCGATGAATATGCATATTTCTTTGGTTTTGATTTTTGGATTTTATAATCAGAAACTGCAAAAATTATTTATCCTGTCTTTGTCTTTGTCTTTTGTTTACTAACCTCAATATCTATCTTTGTGTATTAATAGTGGTATTCTACTTATTCAAACAAAAAAAAAGGATGAATGTGCATTTTCTTTGCATAATTCAGATTTTGGGAGAGTCCTATCACATTCATTTCTAAGTATCTTCTGACTTCTAACTAATCATTTTATTTTTCTTTCATATTGATTAAACTAATTTAATCTCTGCGATAGAGTCACCATCCTATCAGAATATTAGCCTTCCTTTATTTTTAAATGTGGAATATCATCCATGGTGGAAATACCCATCGTCATCTTGAAAGTTGTATGAGTATCTTTAAGCGAAAAGAAAGCATAATTTTTTTGACAAAACTATATCTATAATTTCTTATTACTAATTTTCTGTCTCAAACAAATTAATGTAGAAGCAAATTAAAAAGCTTTATTAAATTCTCCATAAATAACCACTATACGAATAATTTGATTAAACCATTTGGAGTCAATGAAGAACTAAATATAGTAACACTAGAAGGAATGGCTATCACTAGAATTAAATTTTTAAAATAAAATTATCTATTTTCGATAAATAAATAAATAAGGAGAGTTTGCATATATGCCACAATATGAACCTTTGATAAAATAAGGTAAATTAGAAAACATGACTTAAAAGTAAAACTAACTAAATATGTAATTTTTGAATTTTTTTTTCATGACCAATCTTAATGAGTCATCTTGTTCAATAAAAATATATTAAGTTTGCATTAAAATTAAAATTAAAATTTTGGTCAAGTATAAATTTATGACTAAACTTCACTCGTTAATTAAATTAGCACAATAATTATAATGTATATTTTATGAAAATCAATAAATTAAGTATTAAACTAATGAAATAATTTTTTTATTATGTATATGTGTGTAAATATACATAAAAGAATACTGTAATTTTCACAAATACTATTTACAACTAGTATGTACCACTTTAAAATTCATTGACTCCAAATAAAGTATTGATATAGAATTACATAATTATTATATAAATCTATCATAAATACATAGTGACATGGGTTTTTTTTAATGCTTTATTATTGTAATAACCGTAAAATTTAATGAAAAGGAAATTTAAAATAAAAGAGATAATTTTGACAATAGAGATAAGAACCGTAGAAAATATGTATATTTATTACATAGAAAAAAAAATAAATATTAGAAGTTATATTTTGGCGCGCTATAAGCAAATATATTTTTCTTATGTAGAAATAATTATGATTTGTTAAAAGTAAGTGAATTTTTAAGTAAAAGAAATATTGTGTTGCTTAAAATAATTATACCGGCTTCTATTGAATTGTTATGGTATTTTTAGAAATACTCTTTCTTTTAATATAAATAAAGATATTTGTTTAGAAATTTGTTTTATTACTATTTTTATCAAGAAAAATTATCATGTGAGAGTTTAACTAAAGATTTATGAGAAAGGAAATTTTTAGAAATTTTTAGGATATTTTATGATGAAAATCGGAATTTAAATGAATTTTATAAAGAAAATCTTATTATTAAATATTTAATAATTATATAAAAAAAAAAAAAAAAAAAAAAAAAAAGTTACTGTAGCAGCACATATATGTGCATACGGGTATCAGAGGCAGAGAGCAGAAAACCGCAGCCCCCCCAATTTTTCCCTTTTCTCCTTCAAATTTCAAACCCTCATATCTGGAGTTACGGACCTCCGATTGACGAACCGTCAGGACCGTTGGACTCGTGGCAACGAGTACTTCAAAACCCACCGATCAATTTCGCCGGAAAGTCGCCGGAAGGTCGCCGGAAAATCGCGTGAATAGTACCTCCAAAGGTAAAATTTCGTCCTATTGCGTTTTAGGCTTCGTTTTTACCGAAATTCTTCCCGTAGATAGCTTTAGAATCGAATATGGGGTTTTTAGGTTTCAGCATGAATAGTATTTTCCGGCGAGTGAATAGTGTTTTCCGGTGAGTGAATAGTGTTTTCCGGCGTGAATAGTGATTTTAGAATTTTCTAATTTTCATGCTCTGTCTATATTTTCTAGGTTATTGAGCCACTACGAGGTGAAATTCTCGTTGTTGGACTTCTAGTACGGTGAGTGGGTTTTTCATACTATAGCACATGTTTTAGGAATTTGATTTATAACTCTCTCGTATATTTTAACTAGTTGGAATGTATGTTAAATAGTTTTACTGCTTTGAAAATCAATATGTTCCAACCATGTTAGAAATTGTAAATTTCAATCCTAGTTGAACCCTAGGTATGCAGGGCAAGCATCTAGACTATTAATTCTCCATTTGAGCTAGATTTATAGAAATGCGAACTTAGTCATAAAAATGAACTAAGTTAGCCATGAAAGGATTTAATGCATGATGAGCATCTATGTGACGTCTACGGACGATCTATGTTTAAAAGGGAAAATTTATGATTGTAAAGGTCTCCATGGGAATCCATGGATGAGATATGTTTTAGAACGAGATTTTATACATGAAAAGAGCTAGATGGAGAATTATAGCTGTATTGTAAAGTTATTGAAATGTTTTACTTTAAACTCTTTGAATAGCATATTTCACATGTTTTCTATTGGAGGGACCCTTTTAGATCACTGTTAGCTAGCCGCAGGTAGTGCTAGTCCTGGTGCACCTTGATCATGTTACGGCTTCGGCCTAGGATATTGTGACGGGCATATGACTGCCTAAGACATAAAATTTAGGGTGGACTTATGTCTACGCCTACAGTGATTACCCTACCCTTGCTGTGTGCTTGGGGGAGATGATAGATCTGTTAGGAAAGACCTCCAATAAACTAGTGCATTTTTCTTAAAGATTAAATATTTTTAAAATACCACATGCATCATTGTTATTGCATAAATATCTTCATTTATTATTTACCATGCATAATTGATTTGCTTACAGTTATTGATTTAATTCTGTTTTATCATGTGAACTGTTTAGCATTCTTTCAATAAATTATGATTAGATGTTTAATGTTTTCTATACCTTGATTTCAATTATTTAATTCATTGCGAAACACTCGTGCTTAGTTTGCCCTGTTTCTGTTATAGTATGATTTATCCATTCACTGAGATGTGGTAATCTCACCCCTCTTCTGTTTTCTCCCCACAGATAGTCAAAGAAACACTGATCCAGCTACAGCTCCATAGGAGGCTGAGTTAGCATTGGTGAGCCCCAGTTTGGGCAAGGCTTTGTTGTACTGGTTGTTTAGTTTAGTTATGTCTAGTATATCTCCATGAACATACAGGCAGGATCCTCGCTTCTTGTGTTGTTTGAAAAATGGTTTTACGTTTACAATAATGTTTGTACTATGAGGCCATGGGCCAAGTTGAATCAAGGATGTTGGATTCATGAACTATATATATATATATACAGTATTTTCTGATATTGGATGTGGCGTATGTGGCCAGTTATATTATTATGTACTGGATTGTGTGCTGAATGGTTGTGCATGCTATGTGTTAGGCTTACGGCTAGGGGGCAACCCTTATGTCGTGCCGGTCATGTGTTCCATCATTTGGAGCCGTGACAATTATTATGTGACTATACTTTTTTTTGTAGACTTAAAATTTAAAGTATTCACACAAGTAAATTGAAAAAAGTGAAAATTTTCTGTATAAATTATTAGTAAGTGGAGAAAAAGTATGATCTTTTATGTTCGATGTAAATGTAATTAAATTGTTTGGTGAATTAATTTTATTTAAGCCGGACATAATTTTTTAATTTAATGTTTAAAAATTTAACTTTTCATTAAACTCTCAAGCATTGAAAAAAAAATGTCTTCACAGGGTAAGATGTTTATTTATTTTGTTGTTGAATTTGACATATTGTGTTTCATTTAAAATTTAAAAAATTTCATTTAAAAAAAATAAAGTTGCAAAAAAAATTTGAATAATAAACTATTAATTAGATTAAATAAATAAATTTATAAAAAATTATTGGCGATAATCACAAAGGTCATATAAAATAATCAAGTATTAAGCTAAGTAAGCTTCTAATTAGATTAATTAAATAAATTTATTAACAAAATTATTTTAAATTATTGACATGTAAAAGTGAAGTTTTAAATAATAAAATTAGAAAAAAAATGTATATTTTTATAATCAAAATAAATTGTTCTGAGCTTACTCCCCAAAAAAAAAAAAACAAAAAAACAGTTAAAGCGGTCAGCTACAGTTTCAGGATCAGAGAAATAAAACGACATCGCCAACAAGAGGCACCCAACACAACGATGGCCTCACCGGCGACTCCACTAAGGTCACCACTTTCCTCTTCCTCGTCTCCTCTACAACGCCTTTCCACATTCAAAAACCCCGCCCCCGCCACAGCTTCTACTCCCACTTCAACTACAACTCCTAACAGCGCTGCCGCAGCTTCCCCCCTCGATTCCTTCGCATCCGATCCAATCTTCTCCGCTTTTCTTTCTTCTTCCTTCTCTTCCACCTCCTTCTCCTCTGCTGCCCTCTCTTCCGGGTCGCCGGCCTCCACCGCCGAGAAGCTCCACCATGCCATCCGCCTTCTCGAGAATCAGCTCCGATCCGAAGTCCTTTCCCGCCATAATGAGCTCCTTTCCCAATTGTCCTCCCTCAAGCATGCTGAGCACGCTTTGTCTACTGTTCGATCCGGTGTCTCTTCCCTCCAATCTTCCGTCCGCCGCGTTCGATCTGAGCTCTCTGAACCGCACCGTGCCATCGCCACGAAGACCGTCCAGCTTTCCAACCTTCACCGCACCACCGAGCTCCTGCAGCATTCCATCCGGGGCCTCCGGTTGTCTAAGAAACTTCGCGATCTAATGGCCGCTTCCAGTGCCGAGCCCGAGAAACTTGATCTCGCCAAGGCAGCGCAGCTGCATTCTGAGATCTTGAGTCTTTGTAATGAATATGAGCTCGTGGGCATTGATGTCGTTGATGAAGAGCTCAAATGGGTGAGAGAAACTGGAGATAAATTGAGAAATGAGGCGATGCGAGTATTGGAAAGAGGAATGGAAGGGTTGAATCAGGCTGAGGTTGGTACTGGATTACAGGTTTTCTATAATCTCGGGGAGTTGAAGGTCACAGTGGAGCAAGTAATCAATAAGTATAAGAATATGGGTGCGAAGAGTGTTAGCGTGGCCTTGGATATGAAGGCGATTTCGGGATCTCATGGAGGTGGATTCGGTCCAGGTGGAATCAGGGGCAGCGGGATGCCTCAAATAGGAGGAGGGGCTAAGGCAAAAGACGCTTTGTGGCAGAGGGTGGGGAATTGTATGGATCAGTTGCATTCTGTTGTTGTTGCTGTATGGCATTTGCAGAGAGTGCTGTCAAAGAAACGCGATCCATTTACACATGTTTTGCTGCTTGATGAGGTCATTCAGGTAAGAGTGATAAGAACTTAGTGATTGTGTAATAATGAGCATTTATATAATCTCTGGCGTCTGACTAGGCTAGTTTCTTAACGAGTTCATAAAAGTGTTTCTGTTAGTTGGTTTGATTCCTCAGTTTCATATAACGGATATGGATGATTAATCAGTACGATTTATTGAATGAATGTCTGAAGTCTTTCAACTATGCAATTGTCTGGTGAATGACCAACTTTGTATTGAAAACGCCATTAACTCTTAACTGGGAATCTTCCTCATGGAATTGAAAAGCAAGACTTAACGCAAATCATTTGCTAGCCTTCTGTCTAAGTCGTTGTTCCTTTTAATCCATTTCCTTAAGTTTACTGTAAGGTCTTATATACATATGAATTATGAAGGGACTTGAATATTGCAGTACTATAATGTTCAGATAAATTGAGGAAGATTAGGGACCCATGTTTGATATTACTGCCTTCTGCAAAATTATTCTGAATTTCTGATAGGCTTCAGGGTTTTCACAATATTTTATAACTTGTTCTGGGAAAGAAGGAAACCTATGTGAACAACTTCCAAGTTCTAACTGATGAAGTACTAATTGATGATCTTCTGAGGGAAATAGCTTAGATTGATTGCAACGGGACAATTTGTACTGAGATTTGTGGCTGGCATCTGAGAACAAAGGAACTTCCATCCCTTATAATCAAATATCTTTCTCTCATTTAGAATATGCTGTATATACCATGCAGGATATAGAGAACCCGAACATGTAAAATCGATGAATAATTTTAGTGTTTTGGATTTTTTGACTGACTTATACATTTACTACTTTGTGTGAAACTATGAAATTAAATACTGATCTGATGTGGTATGCCTATGTGACAGTTGGTTTTTCTTTTAAACAACTAGAACTGAAGATTTGTTTGTCCTAACAGTTCCTAATTAATTGAGACTTTTTAATGAATTATTTCAAAGAAAAAAAAAAGTTCTTCTGAGTGAAATTTCTTTTTTATTATAAAAAAGTGCCACTCAAAGTTAAAAGAAAATTCTACCGTACGGCTATAAGACTTGCTATATTGTATGGTATTGAATATTGAACGGTCAAAAAACAATATAAAAATAAAGTCAATATTACAGATATGAGAATGTTGTGCTGGATGTGTGGACACAATATAATTAGAAATGAGTGTATTATAGAGAAAGTTGGAGTAACACCTGTTATGGAGAAGATCGTTGAATCTCGTTTAAGGTGGTTTGATTATGTGCGGAGAAGTCCTAGTAAGAAGAATAAATCAGATAGAGAATAGTTTAATAGTTAGAGGTAGAGAGAGGTTAAAGAAAACAATAAGTAAAACTATTAAAAATGATTTAATAGTTAATAACTTATCTATTGATCTCATTCATAATAGGTTACTGTGGCGCCATGTGATCTATGTAGCCGACTTCATTTAATGGAAAAAGGTTTAATTATTGTTGTTGTTGCTTGTTATGACTAGGATCAAAGGACGAGTAGGCCCCTCAGGATGTGGAGCTATGTCTACAGAGAAGTACCTGATAGTGTAATGACCTAGGATAGCTATATTCCCAAAAGATGCATACAATAGCCAAATTTTTTGCACTCTTCATTTGCCTCATACTCATGGTGGGTTTGAGGCATGTTAAATGAAGTTAAGATTAATTTGATTTACCTTTTTGATTAATCTTGATAATGGACTAGTGGTGAATGATTTATTTTTTTGAATTAAAGAGTTGTTTTCTAAAATTATGCTCCTTAGCTTGATTGTCATATCTATTATTGAGTTACATTCTTTTACAGTTTTGCTTGTAAACGAAAATTGGAGGAAGCTTCTTGCAGATTGTCCACCTCTTTAAAAACTATTTTGGCTGATTGAGTGTTTAGTCTGAGACTGATGTATAGGCTACTAATTTGCTAGAGTATTATATATTTGAGCAACTTGTAGGCCCAGGACTGAACCCAATTTTCCGAGAATTTGGCATAAATCTTCTGGCATGGCTGGCTGGTAGAGTTCTAATGATCCTGCTTATCATTTTTTGTGGTCCGAAGCTTAGTCTTTGGAATAAGACCCTGGGATTTGAAAAATTCTCTGCTGAAAATGAAGAAGGACTCAGCTAAACTATCAAGTAGTTGTGAAACTTACTAGGTCACAGTCAACCAATAACTTAAATAAATGGTGGTGAAATGCCTTTTTAAAAAAAATGAGTTTTGATTGGACAACTAGGTTATTTGGGACATTTTGACTTCATATGGTTCAAATATGGGGAGGATCCTCTTTCTCTAATCTTTTTCCTTGTCCATATTTCTTTTCTTCCTGGCATGATGCTTCTAGCCTAGTTCTTTCTAGTTCAAATATCTAGGTTCCCTCCCATAGCACTTGGAATTTTCATTTATTAAAGACCTTGGTGATAGTGAAGCTTCTGACTGAATTTCTTTGCTTGGCCAGAGTTGAATCCTTTTGTTGTTCTGGTGATCTCGGTGAAAAGACTGTCTTTGGACACATTGTGCACTTTCTCTTTAAATCTTCTTATCAGCATTTGATTCCGAACCCTTTATTAGATTTTGGTTTTAGAAACAGTCTGAGTGGGCTTCCCAAGAGGTTTGATATGTTCAGTGTCTGTTACATTTTGACATATATAACATTCTTACAGAGGAACTTTAATTTTAGTTATTTAGTTTTTTTTTTAATTATGTTGTTAGCTTTCTTACTTGTTAATGGGATCACTTTATTTATTTTTTCTAAAATTAGCTGTTACTATATAGGAAGGTGATCTCATGTTAACAGATCGAGTCTGGGAAGCCATTGTAAAGGCTTTTACAAGTCAAATGAAGTCCACTTTCACTGCATCAAGTTTCGTTAAAGAAATTTTTACGATGGGGTACCCAAAGCTTTACTCCATGATAGAGAATCTCCTAGAAAGGATTTCACGTGACACAGATGTCAAAGGAGTGCTGCCAGCTATCACTTCAGAAGGAAAAGACCAGATGGTTTCGGCTGTTGAAATATTCCAAACTGCTTTCTTGACTCTCTGCTTGAGTCGACTTTCAGATCTAGTGAATTCTGTATTTCCAGTATCCAGCCGCGGAAGTGTTCCCTCTAAAGAACAGATCTCAAAAATTATATTACGCATTCAGGAAGAGATAGAAGCTGTTCAGGTGGATGCTCGCTTGACTCTTCTTGTTTTGCGTGAAATTGGCAAGGTCTTGCTTCTTCTTGCGGAACGAGTTGAATACCAGGTATTGCAACAAATCAGATATTGCTGTTATATATAGTTAATATATTCCCTTTTTTTTATCAAAGGAAAAATTTTATTAGTGGAGGAGAAAGAAAGAGTGCACAAATGGAGAATATCTTTCTTAGCAAACTTAGAAAGAAATAAAAAGATAGAAAGAGTGCATCAACAGAACAAAGCCTTCTATTTCCTTTTTATGTCTGACAAGCTGTAAGTGTAACTCAGAGAAGTGAGAAAGACAAACTCTATCCCATGAGGTCAAAGAAACTTTTCCTTAGATATATGAGCATTTAGTTCCAACCAAATGCACCATTAATTTAATTTCTTTTTAAAAGATTAGAATGTGAGATCTTTATTAAAAAATTTATTTTTCCTTGATTATTACATTTGTATGTCGGTTTTCTAAGGAACACAATTCATTTACCACCTAAATGTCTTGACTTGAATGTTAAGCCTGATTTATTGAGATGAGTTAATGTCAATGTTGTTGACCCTAATATCTTTTCTTCTCTTTACCTGGCAAGTAAATTATGGACATAATTTGTTGTGTGCTGTTTATGCAATTGTCTAGATGTTTTAGAACCTTTATCATTATTGGCTCAAAAAGTAATTTAACACAGCTCATTGTTTACCAGTCAGGCTATTGTATTAACTGCAATTGTGGCACGGTTACCTGCATGTATATATCGGTGGGTCAAGGTCATGTGTTCCTAGTTTGAGGAATTCATGCCTATGATTTTTATGGCTTGTACTGTAGTCACATTGTAATGATTTGTAACCATCCAAATATTTCTCCAAAGTCACTTTTCTTTTCCGATCCTACCACCTAAAGTGTTGTCACACTATGGTGAGACATGGTGATTTAAACTCATATTTTTAATATGGCCAAGTGGTTGAAGACTTGAAGGGTCTGATAACTGCTTTAACTGATTTTATGTGGTTAAACTCAATTCAGGTGAGCAATTGGATATTGAGTCAATTCATGTTTTGAAAACATTGTCTAGTGTCAGAGATATAAAAACCATTACTTAGCTTAAGCTTCTAAGTCAAGTTGTTCTTTGACAGTTCAACCATGTTTCATTTTTATAAGTCCATCTTCAGCGTAAAGTTTCCTATCAAAAAGGAGAAAAATTCAGTATAGTGTAATTTTTCGTTTTAGTATGTTTAGTAAACCTGCAGTTTGTCCACTTACAACCCTAATGGCTTCTATGTGAGGGTGTTATAATAACCATTCTTGAGCCCTTGTATAATAGTTAATTCTGGGTCAAGTGTTTCTTTGACATGGTATCCTGACTTGGTTGATCAAAAGATCTAATGTTCGATGCTCAGTGCCCCTAGTCTGATGATTAAATTCCTATAGAATTTCAACACAAGGGAGTGGTAATCCATTGCTTTTGTCCACATATTTGGCCATCACGTGAGGTGAAGTGTGTGATTGTTATTGACAATTGAAAGAGAAAAGAGGAGAATACAACCAGGAGTTATTTTCCAAAACAAAGAGTGAAAGAGGCTATGCAAAAACTGTCCAATTTGTCTGCATATCAGACACAGAAACTCTCTTAGGTTGTTTATTAGCAATTTAAATGACGCACAATCCATGGCTATAGACCCTGCAATGTCCACCACTTTTATTCTTGAAGAGGAAGGTGTAGAATTTTTTTTTCTTTTTCCTTTTATTCTTATGTGTTTTGTATTATAAAGAAGTCCAGAAGTTACTGTTACTTTCTTATTGGCTAATTTAGGGAAATGGTTCAGTTGGCAAGATCATGCTCTTTTGTTGGTTGACCGCAGTACAGGCTAAAGTTATATGCTTTCCTTTTTGTTTTTTGCACGAATTTTGTGATCTTTAGAAACCCAAAGGCCTTACTATTCATAAGAATGATTATTACAGGAGATTAGTTTCTAATTTTTTAATGTAATTAAATTTCATTCTGATGTCAGATATCATCTGGCCCTGAATCACGTCAAGTAAGTGGTGCTGCAACACAGGCACAGCTCAGGAACTTCACTTTGTGTCAGCATCTGCAAGAAATTCATATTCGAATATCATCTATTCTTACAGGATTGCCCAGTATTGCTTCAGAGGTTTTGTCTGCCTCATTAGGTGCAATGTACGGTGTTGCCTGTGACTCAGTAACATCCTTATTCCAGGCAATGCTTGATCGTCTTGAATCTTGCATATTGCAAATACACGATCAGAACTTTGGAGTTCTTGGTATGGATGCTGCTATGGACAACAATGCATCACCTTACATGGAGGAGCTGCAGAAGTGTATTATTCATTTCCGTGGTGAGTTCCTATCTAGGTTGTTGCCTTCCACAACTATTACAGTTCAAGGGACAGAAAACATATGTACCAGACTTGTCCGTAGTATGGCTTCACGGGTGTTGGTATTCTTCATCAGGCATGCTTCTCTTGTTAGACCACTGTCAGAATCAGGCAAATTGAGGATGGCTAGGGATATGGCTGAATTGGAGTTAGCTGTGGGCCAAAATTTATTCCCCGTGGAGCAACTTGGTGCACCATATCGAGCACTTAGAGCATTTAGGCCACTTATTTTCTTGGAAACATCTCAATTTGCAGCATCTCCTCTTCTTCAAGATCTGCCACCAAATGTCGTACTTCATCATCTTTACACCCGTGGTCCTGAAGAATTGCATTCACCATTGCAAAGGAACAAATTAACTCCTTTGCAGTATTCATTGTGGCTTGATTCTCAAGGGGAAGATCAGATCTGGAAAGGCATCAAAGCAACACTCGATGATTATGCTGCAAATGTTAGGGCCAGAGGAGACAAAGAATTTAGCCCTGTATATCCTCTTATGCTACAATTGGGTTCATCGTTGACGGGAAATATTAAGGCATCCCAGAAATCCTGATGAGGTAAAATATTTTGTAATCTAGCAATTTAGGCATTGTTCTAGTTCTGCTGGCAAGCTTGAGGTACAAAATTTTTCAAATATTTTATAGGTTTATTGTGGAATTATTTTGTTGGCTATTATCGAGTTTCATAAATTCTTGTTATATTTTTAAATGTAGAGAAATTTCCTTTGCTGGAAGACGGAAACGAGTGATGTAGTATATCCCCCAAGATTAATATACTTTCTCATAATCTTCTCCATTAGGTTTTTGCACAGCTTCAGGCAGACTGTTATTTTATTTGCAAGTGAAAATGCATTAAAACACATGCAAGGGCTACGTAGTTCTTTTCTGTCTAAATACGTGATGATGTTTTTTTTTTGGGTCCAATAATGTGGGTTATACAATAATAGGGTATCATTTTCCTTTTCTCAAACTCTTCTCACTCTGTTGAAGGCAGAATTCTGTGTCCTTGTGCCTATTGCAAAAGGTCTTCACCAGCTGAGTTAGTTGACATCTTCTCAAATCCCCCCCCCCCCCCCAAATGTCTGCCAGCATGTTGTGCTTATTTCAGTTAGACCCTTATCTCCATAGTTCCTGTTCACTTGTGCTGAAGGATTTTCCAGCATAATTATGTGTATCTTACTCTAGATGGAGATATTTAGTTTGATCAAGTGGTGGCTCCATATCTGCGTTGAGGGTTCCCGCTTTTGTCCTCATTCTGAATATTTTCATGTCTTTTTCTATTTAATATTACGATCAGGCTATCTTTAAGTTTTGCCAAATGCTAAATTTCTTCCCAGCCATCTTGACTTAAAGATCATTTTTTTTTCTCATCGACCTGATGGGTATAAAATTTTATTCTCATTGAGTTATCTAGAGAAATCGATCTCAAGATTATAAGGAGAGAAGTCATATCTTCTTATCAAAATAATCCTTGGATTTCAGTCTATTATTGAAATATGAAAAAAATTCTTATAGTGAGTACGACTCTAGCCTGGATTCTTGGATTCTTCCTGGCCTCCTGGGCTGTGACAATATTAATTGATCAATTTGCCCCCTACTTGGTTATTTCTTTTCTTTATTATTGCGGAGGGAAACAACAAAAGAAAGAACAAAGAGAACGAGCTAGGACATGGAATTTGAAGTAGTCAACAACCATTTTGTGCCTAGAGAAATGCTTGTTATGAGGATCAAAGGATAACAATGAAGAGAAATTTTTGAAATAACGTAATAATTAATATTTAATTAATCAATAATAAAATAGTAAGTATTTTATTCTCTAAAGTAAGAAATTATAATTCTAATGAAATATTGAAATATAACTCTTAATTTGAATAAAATAAAATGAAAGGATAATAATCCTTTAACTCAAATACTTAAATAATAAATATTAAATAATCTTAAATTTTTTTAAATGTAATCAATTGTTATATTATAAAATTTAAAGACAATTATATCAATGTTAAATAATAAAATAAGTCATTATTTTATCTTCTCCTCTTACAACATCAGGTTTGCCATATTTGAGTTAGTGTTTTGGAAGTCCAACTCTTAAAAATGTGAGTCCAAGTCTAAGCAGGACTCTAATGTTTTTGTTTTTTAATATTCGATATTGAGCTCGGCCCAAATAAACTTAAGTTCGAAGCCAGCGTAAGTTTTATAAAATATTATTTACTTATTTTAAATTAATTTTAAAATTTTTAAAAAGAGAAAAATTAAGTTTTTTTTAAATAAATACTTCTATAAAATAATATTTTACTTTCAAATACTAAAATTTCTTAAAAATTAATTAAATTATACATTTTTTATAATAAAAATAAATTAAACTTATGTAAACTAATTTTTCCAAAAGTTATGTTATTCCAATTGAACCAGGGTGGGCAAGGTTTCTTTCCAAATTAAATTCCGAATTCGACTGAAATTTTATGCAACCCTCAAATTTGATGTATGCAAAACAAGCAATTCATTCATTTAAAGCGAACCCTTAATAGTTAATAATTTATTCAATTAATTATTTGATCTTAAGCAAGTGGCCCTTGTTGATGGCGTCACCAAACGTAGTGTGCCTCTGTAAATTATGTTAAGGGGTGCCTTTCAATTGCAATATGGACAGCCAATGCCAAAACTCCGGATTTTGATATGAAAATGAGAGACATAGTGTGCGTGTGCGTTCATACTGGGTATCATTTTCAAAGTGATGTATGCAAAATAAGCAATCGCTACCATTTTATTTTATACAGGAAAAGATGCAGTAGAAGAGGGTGCACTCAGTTTCTACTAGCGTAGTTTTTTATAAAAATTAAAAGATGTGAAAACAAAATTAATAGATCTAACCATTTAGTTCATCATCTATTAAAGTATATTTGGAAAGAGATCATGGAAGAGAAGGAAAAGTGAGAAATTTTGTTGAAACTTTTCTCTTATTTTAAAATTTTATTTTAGTTATATTTAATAAAAATAATTTATAAATTATCTTAAAATTTATAAATTTAAAAGTTATATATTATTTAATAATGTAGCGTATAATTTTTAAATTTTTCATTAATTTAAATTAAGGTCAGTCTAATGGTAAAGTTAATAAAATTAAAATTTTAAATTTTAAAAAAATTATTTTTAAAATTTGTTTTAATTTTTTTATAAATTTTAAAAAATATTAAATTGATAATAGTTTAAATTATTCAAATAAATTTATATATTAAATATTTTTAATTTAGTGAAATAAATTTATAAATTTATTTATTTAATTTATTAAATATATTGTTAAATTAATTTTTTTATATAAGATTAATTTTTATATATATGAGATAGTTCTTTGTATCATCACACTGTATGATTAATTTCTTTTGCCTAGTTGTGTTCCTTCATGGAAGCTGCAAGGGGAAGAGAGAGGAAGCAATAATTTATTTATTGTTGCATTATTTTATGTTACTTGAATAGTAAGCTGCGTGCCCTCAATGCCCTTCTACTTCACACGCCATATCTTCAACTTATTTTTATTGCTATGAAAACCATCTCTTATTGAATCGACCAACATCAACATCTCCATGTGAAAATAAAACCCAGCATTTTTCCTTTGATGGGTCATCTTTTAAAAATGAAAGAGAGAGACAGAGAGAATAAAATAATAGCAGAGGTTGGCAGGTGGGTATGGAATATGAATTCCTAATAAAACAAGCTTTGTTTTTTTTTTTTCTTTTTTATCAATGGATCAACATCAATCATAGAATCTAATCTGTTATGTTTTGCTTCCTGTTTTATTTTTATCTCTAATATTTTTTTTAAGTAATATATGTTAAATATTCATATCATATTATATAATATGACACTATAAATTATATTTAAACGTTATATATTTTGTTATATCAAAATATTCATATTGTATTATATTTTATATTTGTATTGATATTTATATTTTTTAATTAGATAAATTCAGTCTACAACAAAAAATAAGTAAATTATTTAAATTATAAAAAAAAATATAAACATGTCAATAATAAATTCCACAATAAAAAATTTATTAAATACATTTATATATCTCTTCATAATTGGCTTAATTATCTATTTTTTATAAACCCAGTCTACCTACAAAATTTTCCCTTCATACATATTTTCTTTTCTACAAATGGATATTTATATATAACTTCTTGAATCCTCCGAGAGGGGGAGCTAATTACAAAGAGAAAGTTGCATAGACATTGCAGTCATCGTCATCATGGGAAAGAAACTAAGTCAAGCATCACTGAAAATATCTAAGAACCAGAAACAACAATTCAACAGCTTGATCAAGGTTCTGAGGCCAAAGGTCTACATCACTGACAGCTCAAGCTTCAAGAAGCTAGTTCAAGAGCTAACTGGCAACAATGGAAGCTCAACCCCTTCATCCCCACCTACTTTGGAACCAAACCTTGAAACTAGTTTTGAGGTTTCAGCAACTTCCACTGAAGCAACAACCCCTTCATCTGAATTCTGCTATACAGCAGAGATGAACGAAGATTTCAACCTAGCATGCAACCAGATATATTTGGATGACAGAGTCTTAGGAGACCCCGAGGCTAACCAACCTCAAGATCATAATTTGTTGGCACATCAGAATCTGGAATCACTACTCTCTGATGTTGAAGATGAATTTAATCCCTTCTACAATTGCTATGCACAAATTGAGCAAGAGGTCAGCATATATGACTATGAGTTGTTGGGACTGCTATGAAAGTGTCCCTTTTATGTCAGATCAACCAAGAAGCTTCAATGAGGAGTTTTTCTTTGTTGATTTACTTTACCTGTTCATAGTTAATACCTTGTATAGCAGATAACCAAGAAGCTTCAATGAGGAGTGTTTTCTTGGTTGATTTACTTTTCCTATTCATAGTTAATACCTTGTATAGCAGAATCCTATAAGAGTGTTCTTTTGTACAAAGCCAGCCCTTATGTTCATTAATCTATATGCTTTTGCTTTCTTGATGGATATCTATGAATTAGTCTATGTTTATAATCCACAATAAATGAGTCTCTTTCCATAGGTTGATCTTCTGAGAATTGAGGGCTAGAGATAATAATAAACCTATTCATAAACCTTCATTAAACAATTTTAACTTCTGAGTTGGATCAATGATTGACATAATATAAACCCTATGATCAAAGTGGTCAGTGGTCAGGAGTTCGTATGAGCACAAGGTATGATAAGTTGAGGCATGTAAAAGATAATAATTCTCAAACTCAAGCTTATGAGCTCATTAGGAAATATAATTACAGATTTTGAGACTTTTATTGAAGAAGAGTGGCATATCCTCAGGTAACAATTATACAATTTTCTCAACAAATATTAGAAAACAGGGAAATTATCAA
This sequence comes from Gleditsia sinensis, assembly GCA_037074535.1. Classification (NCBI taxonomy): domain Eukaryota; kingdom Viridiplantae; phylum Streptophyta; class Magnoliopsida; order Fabales; family Fabaceae; genus Gleditsia; species Gleditsia sinensis. The sequence continues at coordinate 17,527,713 of CM073472.1, forward strand.
GAACTGTATACAAGCGGAAAAGGCTGTCATCAGAATTGAAAACGAGTCATTTTGCAAACAAGTAAGTAAATTTATATTATTCATTGTTACTGAGGCTTTCGCTGTGTTAATTCTGAAGGTGCAACTGTATATAAAGATCTAAGTTGCCTGCTTATGAGCTTGCTATTTTGAATAGCCAGCTGAAGTTCTGCATCACTTGACCACCATTGTTCTAGGCCATGAGCCTCAAGAAACTTCTGTTTTTCCTTGGAGACCACAAACATCTTTGCTAAAATTTGCCCGCTTGTGGGACCTACTCTTTCCTTGTCAGCATTCTTGTCTCCTGAGTGATCGGGGTCAGTGTAAGAGCAACAAATATAGTCACTGTTGTTCACATACAAATGGGGAACCCATTTGCTCACCCCATAACCCGAATTATTCAAGCCAGATAGTTGAGATAGTGCTTCGCCCAAAGTTTTGTCTTCACCATTGCTGACTTGAGCATAGCTACTCGAAGGAAGCATAGATTTTAGTCTCTTCCAAACCAATTCAGCCTTTTGTCCCATATATGTCAGACTCATGGCCAGTGAAACGGAAGGTGGATTGAATAGATGTGTCTCCACATATATCCCTTCTTTTGCCAATGCTTTTCCCACTTGAAGAGCAAACCCAGCCCCCAAGGAATGCCCTGCAATACATACATTGCTGCTTCTGTATTTATCAGAAACCGATTTTAGTACCTCCAAAGCTAATTTAAACCTAGAAGAGCCCTTCAAGCTTTCCCAAGCAAGAAAGCGGAGGTCATCTTGGATATCTCTTCGGATTGTTGGGCTTTTGAGTAATGTTCCTCTAAGTGCTAAAACAGCTCTAGGAGCGCCACTAGGTCTAGCTAATACCAAGCCAGCCAATGCTGCAGATCGATCCCATTCAAGTACTGCACCAAAAATTGATCCATCCCTTTCATCAATCAGTGTTTGAGTGAGCTTGTACTTAAAGGGAATCCACCAATTTGGAGCTAGGGCATTTTCGTGTGTTCTGTTCTCTTGTCTGTCTAGCTCAAGCAAGTAAACTGCCTGTATAAAGCAGGCAATGACAATTCTCTTATAATTTGCATCCTTCCTGTATATATGAAATGAAATATTAATTACTATGCTTAGATTAAATAATTAAAAGATGTAAGCGCCACTGAAACTATGGATGCTTTATCAAGACTTTCAAGATGATGTATAAAGAGGAAAGTGCGCTTGCTAGGGTTAGTGGCAGCATGATACCTCTCATGTTAACATGCATACAATAAATAAAACACACAAAAAAAAAGAATATAAAGAGAGAAGAAAATATTTGATGGTGACAAAATGTTATACTATCACATGAACCACTTAGATAATTCAATTTTTCTCTAAGGTAGGTTAAGTGATCAACAGAATAAATATATATATATATATGATGGGTAAATGTAAGAAGTTTCAGGTAACATGAAGTTAGAAAACAGGCATCAGCATTTTTGTTTAATATGAGATTGCATTCAGTGAGTTACTAACCAAAAAAAGCAGTACAAAAACAACTTCTTACGTCAGATGGTGTCTTTTTTTATATATATATATTATGGTCCAGGGTGTTCTTGGGCTTTGCTTGCGGTCTCCATTTACACTCAACTAAAGTACAAAGTTTAGGTAAAGTTTTTTTGGCGTTTGCTATGATCCTCTCCAATAAAAACATAACATATGCACATCTTTTCAATTTAACCATCATATTATTGAGTGCTTCAAAAAAAAAATTTCATGTGTCATAATTCTATTAGAAAACCTCATAACAAACACCTAAAAAATGCACTAAGTTTTCCCTTGAGCAAAACCCAGGTGAAGTTGGAAAAAAATAGATCTAGTATTGTAGATCAACAAGAAGTTACTCCTTGATACTGCAACATTTAGCACCTATATCAAATTCAAATAGATTCTGCTACAAAGAGTTCATTCCAACGTTGTCTTTTTCTATTTTGTGATAGTTCCTTCAATCAGAAACAGTAAGTAAAATCAAATATTCTAGAAACCCATTTGGTAAAGCTTTCAGCTTTACAGATATACGTAAAAACCCGTTTTGCTAATATATTCAAGCCAATCAAAATACTGAGACTTAACGCAAGAAATCCAGCATTCCTAAAATACTGTCCTGTTCCTACACTTTAATAACCAGTAGTAAACTTCTTATGACTCAGTTCAAGCATGAACTTAGCGTAGTGAAGAACTGATCATAACCATAAGTAAGGGAGTAAATTTATCTCAAATTCAGTCAGAAATAGTAAGTTAAATCAAATGTGCTAGAAACCCATTTGGTAAAGCTTTCAGCCATACAATTATATGTTAAAACACATTTGATTTTGCTTATGATCAAAATACTGATACCTAACACAAGAAACCCAGCATTCCTCGAGTACTGTTCTGTTCCTACGATTCAACAACCAGTAGCAAACTTCTTATGACTAAGTTCAAGAGTTAGTTAGTGAGGTCAAGAACTGATCAAACCCGTTAGCAAGGGAGTGAATTTATCTCAAATTTAGTCAACAGTAAGTAAAATAAAATATGTAAGCCCATTTAGTACAGCTTTCAGCTCTACTATTATATGTTAAAACCCATTTTGCTAACATCTTGAAAATCGATCAAAATACAGAGACTTCACACTAGAAATCTAGCATTCCTAAAGTATTGTTCTGTTCCTACATTTCCAGTTCAAGCATTAACTAAGTGTAGCCAAGAACTGATCAAACCCATGAGCAAGAGGGTAAATTTATCTTAAATTCAGTTAGATTGGAAGGAGAATTGAAATGGGTACTGACCAACTAGAATTTATAAGGTCTCTCCAAGTAAGAGTGGCCAAATTGCGAGGGCCAGAAACATGAAAGGCGTAAGGATGATAAGCCTTATCTTCCAGCACCTCGTCCTCCGCATCGCGTTTTGCCATTGACGTAGCACAGATCCTGCTTCGTCTTCTTTTCTTACTTGGTTTCTACGCATGCGGAATGGAAAGGGGGAGACTGCGCATTCTTCTACCTAAAAGTGCTATCCTTTCTTTGTGGTTGTTCGACACTTCCTTGCACAGGCCATATTCGGGTCGGGTTCTTTCTTTCTCTTTCTTTCTTTTTTTTTTTTTAACATAAAAAATTGGATGCGTCTTAAATATTATGAGTTTGTTTATTTTTATTTTCATTTTAAAAAAATTATTTTTAAAAATTATATTTAAAAGTTATTATATAAAATAAAAAAATATTTGATAAAATGTTTTAAAAATTTATTTTTTTATTCTAAAAATAAAAATAAAAAATAATTTTTTTTTATTTTTTTATTTTAAAAACAATTTATTTTAAAAATAACAACAGAAAATAATTACTACCTTTCTCTTATTTTTATTTTTTTGTTTTAAAAATAATTTATTTTTAAAATTTATTTTTAAAATATCAACAAAAAATAATTATTAAATAAATTTTTTTATTCTTAAAATAATAAAAAATTAAAATAGACAAGAAACAGATCTTATTTTTTTCATATTTTTATAGATAGTATTGAATAGTGTCATCTTAAACTTTTTTATTAAAAAAAAATTAACCATTAACATTTGAAATAAATTGCTATATATAATAATTTTTAAAAGGATTATAAATTTTGTGCCCGGCCATTTTGGAAAAAAAAAGCTCTAATTTGGCCTAAATTAAATTTAAACACTAATTAAAAAAATTCCGAATTAAATTGAGCATTAAATTTAAGACCCCAATCTGTTTTTTTTTAAACCAAACCCACTATTCAGTCTGTAATACTTAGCATCCTATTTCTCAATGTCCTTTTTCTTTAATCCTAAATGAACTTTTTTCTATAAAAAAAAAATGATTTCAAATTATTCAATCTCGTACTTTTTCCAAGTAAATAACCAAATTAATCATTTCCTATTAACAATTAACTTCACATTCAAATTTTTTTGAATATATTTATTAAATATAAACACTAACATGAAACATAACATAATATAAATATTATAATATTACAAAAGATGTCATATCTAAATTTAATTTTAAACATTATGTCATGTCAAATAAGAACAGCATAGATACTTCACTTCCAAGGCATTGTTTCATCCCCCTCAACAGGACTCTGCCTTCAAATCCTTGTGCTTGATATCTGAACAAATTTCTTGGCAAGAGGGAGCCAATAGTTCATTGCCCAAAATGACTCCTGGGTTGTTTTGTATGTAAACCCATTTGTCTTGAAGGAGGTAGAAGAACACAATGAGAGATACCTGAACAGTGAAAAGTATATTCCATATTCTTATACTTTTTGATGTCTTTTCTTTGTAGGCTTGTAGTCCAATATACACATTCAGGATCCCCAGGAAGGACACTGCAGTTCCAATTATCCAGTGCAAAGAGAACCATACTGTTCTTCTTTTAGATCCCCTGGAAAGATTAAAAACAAAGGTTGCCTCTCAGTTAGAAATCTCATGACAAACACTTATTAAAAAAAAAAAAGCTTTACCTAAATTTTTTCAACAACAATTGCATGAGTTTACCTTTGTGGTCTTAGAATTCCAAGTATGACTTGGAGCCAGATAACACCATATAATGCCACCCCTACTCTTTGATGATTATTGTTGAAAGAGTTATTGAAATTCTTTATGGACATGATTGCCCCTGCTGTGGCAACAAGTACAGCAAGCTTCTGTTGAATTCAAAAGAAAAGTTAATTATTTCTGTTAATAATGCAATACTTTCACCTCTAGCCTTAATTTTTACTTCTAGGTCAGGTGGAGTTTTGGCTAAAATTTAATAAATTTTTTAGTATTAGATTTAAACTTAAATTCAAATTCACCTTAACTTAAATCCATTATTAAAAGTTAAATAATAATCCAAACGCATGGCCCAAGCCTATTTTATATTTACTAAAAGCAATGTCCAAGTCTAAACAAAGTTTGAGCTTGACCCACATTTACTTTTATATAAATAAAAATTTTCTCAAATTTGACAAAAATTAGTTAAGTGAATTTAATGTATTTTTAAAATAAATATTTTTTTATATAAAAAAAAGACAATTATTAAATACATAGTCATTTTAGCAATATTTTTATAGCTAAGTCCTATTATACCATCTGTGTTATTTTTATCACGTTTGATTTATTAGAAAAAATTGAATTTATAAAATAAAATATAAAAATAAGATCTAACAAAATACAATATAAAGAATGAGAATAAATAATAAATATAAATTATTATTATTTTGTCATTGATAAAAGTAAGTAAAGGCATATAGCCTAGAACAAGCCAATAATTTAAAGAATGGAAAAAATTGAGGAATTTTGTTGTTTGATTGACTTAGTTCAAGCCTAACTTAGCCTTAAATGTATAAATGTATATGTTTAATAAAATGGATTTGAATTTAATTCTATTGATTCAAATGTTAGACTCAAATTTAAACTCACTATATTAAATTAAGCATATCTATAAAACAATCTAGCCAAGGACAACTGTAATTTTACTATCTTCAAATGCTTAATTCCAAAAACAGCTGAAGAAAGTTGGGAACTTTCTTTTAGAAAAAGTGTCTTCCTTGTTATCTAAGTAGCCATTATAGTCCTTGTTAACCAACTTGAAAGCATTTAATTTAAAATTTAACAAAGTTTAGAGAAAATAAAATAACTAGAAATCCAGAATCATCCCACTCTCATCTCTCTTTAATCTTCATTAAAAGTCAATGATGGAGAAAACTGATCCTAATTATATCAATAGTATTGGAATTCTTTTTTTTGAAAATGAAGATTTCAAGTTTGAAAATTAACTTCGACTAAAAAAATAAATTTCTTTATATGAAGTGTGTGATTGTGACAGTTATGGGGTAAGAAAGATTCAGAGAGACTTGCCTGCAAAATTGCATGAACGTAGAATATGGTTCTTAGTCTTCTTGGATTAACCTCTCTGTTTGACAATCTGATTGCAAGTATACCCACAGGCATCAAGAACCCCATTGAAGCCCACAGAAGAAATCCATGTAATGTAATCTCAAACAGAAGTCTAGGATTCATCTTCATAAACACAACCACAAAGAAAAATGTTAGCAATGCAGGAAAGGGGAAGAATGAACATAAATTTAATGCTGCCAATTTAGTTGGTCAAAATTAAGAAGAATATGCATTCCTCAAGGGTAATACTTTGAGTTGAGCTTCTAACCGACAAGCCACTAAAGTTTAAATTGGTAGTCTTAGAGTAACTTATTCTAATATTCTTACTATCGTAAAAGAAGAAAAAAGAACTCTTTGGAATCCCAAATATGTCACTGGTATCCAGACCAGCAAGCTTGAAGTAACCAATCCTTGCTACCGTATGTAAAGTAAGTTTTTTTGTTGGGAAGAAGAAGGAGAACCCTCTTTAATCATAGACAAGTCATTGGCATCCTCACTAGCAGAGTTGGAATAACTAACCTTTGCTACCAATTTCAATACCAAAACACAACCAAAAAAAAAATTATAAGAATGTGGAGTAAGATTGGAATACGTTAATCTTGACATTGTCTTTGCTGCTGCTTGAATGACTGCCTGTTACTTTCATGTTCTCTTGGGATGAGCTAACATGGGGAAGAAGCACCATAGAAACAAGGAAGAGGAAAACAATGAGTGTCATCTGCTGAACTCCCATTCTTCCTTCTTCTGCTAAAACTAAATCATTCTCATAACTCTGTTTTTCACCATAACCTCCAAAACTGAGATAAATATTGAAGAGTGAGAGAATTTTATCAATATGCTTTAAAGTGAGACTCTTTGATGCAACAACAGATGGTATGGCCTTGTGGGGTTTTGAAATGAGAATTCAAACTTGTGGGGTTCACTTTTAGAAGCTTTTTTGAGAATGTGGAGGAGAAGGTGGACTTTCAGAGAAAAAGGGTGTCAGGCTTCAATGGAGGGTGAAAATTTATAGGAATGGCAAAGTGGGTCTGAGACCCTGGGTAGATTTTTCTGCTTCCCACTACTGAATATGCTAAAACGGACTCCTCAACTGACCCATATACAAAGGCAATACATAGATTTTTATCTTTTATTTTTATTAAAAATGGGGTAATAAAAATCAGATTCTATAATGCTTTTCTTTTCTTCTTTTCATCTTTTGGATAGAAACCATTCTGCTTTTTATTCACACATAACAATCTTGTTCATTTCCAGTAATATGCCCCTTTTGTAGTTTTTATCTACTATGTTTAGTTCTATTACAGTTTAAAATGCTTTCAAACTATGTCTAAAACTTTGTCTGAATTTTTTTAATTAAAAATAGAAATCATGATTGAAAATATATTTAGTAGATTTTAGACAAAAATATTTTTAAAATTATTTCTTAAAATAGAGTGAAAATATGAAATATCTTAGAGATGTTTTTAGTGTTTTTTTAGAAAATATTCAGTGATATTTTTATTATTTTAAAAATAAGTATATCATAATTATTAAACAAAATTAAATAATATCATAATTATAAAATATCAAATTCAAAAATTAATTAATATTTATAGACCGTAAAAAATTAGATAAGAGTAAAATACACTATTTTTTATTAAAATTGAGGACAAATTAATTTCAATTTATAGAAAATTTACTTAATTTTTATTTAAAATATATATTTTTCTTTCATATAAGTTTTATTTATTTCATATTAAATAAAATTAGTCTATATAGATAACGCTATTAGTATTTTCTTAATAAACTTGACATTTGAAACTAAAATAATATATTTAAAAAAATTAAAATTTGAAATGATAACAAATGTTTAAGAATAAAATTGATAGCATCAAATTTTTTTTCAGATAATGAAATATGATATTACTCAAAAAAAAAATATTAACATATTTTTTTCCCCACTTGCATCTGTACGGGAGATCAGAAAAATGATACTAGGATGTGGGAATTGGCCAATTGGGAAATCGGGCAGACAGTTGTAGCCCATATTATATCGTTGTGAGTTACCCTGCAGAAATCGGAAATTATGTCATTGCTCACGCCAGTCTCTGTGCTTCTCGGAGGTTCATGAATAGAACCTTTAAAAGATTAAAAGACAACAGTAGTTCATTCTCAATTATTTAAACAAAAATGTAATAAAAATAATATTTTCTCTTGAATATTCTTTATTAGTAAACATGTTTGCTTTGAAGTTAAAATAATATATCTGTCTTATAAATTTTTCAAGAATGGAAAAATCATATCTATATAAGAAACTTCTTCTAAATATTAAAGAGAATTTTTGAGTAGACATAATAGTACGTACTTTTAAAATTAGTAGGGCTTCATTTGGTTGATGAAAAAAAAAGAATAAAAATTAAAAATAAAATAAAATAAAATATTATTATTAAAATTATGTTTAATATAACATAAAAAAATATAGGGCTTGTTTGATTTTTTTTTATTTTTTTATTTTTAAAAATTATTTTTAAAAATTATGTTTAAAAATTATTCTGTAAAACAAAAGTACAAAAAATCTGTTTGATAAACTGTTTTGAAAACATGTTGTTTTTTGTTTTTTGATGTTCTAAAAACAAAAATAAGAAATAAAAACAACATTTTTTTTGTTTTTATTTTTTTGTTTTAAAAATAACTTATTTTCAGAATTTATTTCTGAAACAACAATAGAAAATAATTATTAAATGAATTTTTTTTTGTTTTAAAAATAATTAAAAATTAAAAAAAATTAAAAAAATAAAAAACAAACAGACCTATAATCTTTATTTTTTTTTGTTTAATATATTTTAAATAATACAGGAATAAAATAAAAATATTTTTAAAAAATAAAATTATTAAAATAATATTATTTTGATTTAAAAATGTTATAAATAAAAAATAAAATAGATAATTAATAATATAAAAATATTATTAAAATTATTAATAATATTTAAAAATAATTTAAAAATTATTTATTTTATTTTATTTATCAATAATAAACAAAATATAAATAAAAAAGATATTTTAAAATAATATTTTAGTCTTTTTCAATTCCATTCTATTTCATTATTTCTTTTTTCATCACTTTTAAAAAGTAATTTTTTTTTTATTTAAGGTAATCCTTTTTTCATAATTTTTTTATTCAACTAACTAAACACAATACTTGATAAAATGAGAATTTAGATTCTATTTCCTCCTCTTATTTTCACCAACCAAAAGAGACCTAGTAGAGAGTATTTAATTTTGGAGAAAACCTAAAAATGTAGTAAAAAATAATTTATATTAGCATTTTTAAAACTTTAAAAAATGACACTCGCATTATTTTAATTTTAAATTAAGACAAACATTTTATTAAAATTTTATAAAACATATATTCAAACCTTCTCAAATTTTAAAAAAAGTATACTATTTTTTTATTTTAAATTTTTTACAAATTTAAATTGAAATTTTGATAATTTGTACTATGTTAAATTAAACTATTAACAAATTTTTAAGAGAAAAAAGTATAAAATAATTTTATAAACAAAATTATATATATATATATATATATATATATATATATCGAAATTAAAAAATATGTTAATGTATTTTTTCAAAATTTTAAAAGAGGAACATAATTTACTAAAAAATAAATTGGAATCACCTGTACTCAAATAGAACATTACTCTATGAAATCTCTTCTTCCAATAGAATTTTCTTTTTCTAATTATTTTCCCTGAGAACTTCATGGAAAATAACTTTATTTCAAAAGGATCCACCCTGCATAGAATTAATTACGCAAAACACGTGAGATGGTCTTGTTTTCATGTGTGCTCTGAGAATGGAAAAGTAGAGTAAGATGCAGAACCACACAAGAGGCAGGTGGACCAGGACAGAACAAGCAATGCAACTTTTGCAGAAAAAACATTATGGCGTTCTCCTTTCTGGAAATCCTGCACTCGATTATAAATTGGAAGCTATAGGTGTTGATGTTGTTGATTTTTCTTTTTGGGCGTAAGAAAATTATGAGTCCGGTTGGTTCTTTTAACTCTGACACACGTAACACCTCACAATTTATGGACAGAGTTCACAATTTTATTAATTGAGTTAATCTTCCACGGCAATGTTATTCATTTGTTCAACATGATTTAAAGGCTAATATGAATTGACTTGGCTGGTTGAAGAATTTGATGATGCAGAGATGAGGTTGGTATGACTCTGCATCTCTCGTGTGCAAGGTTAAAATGTCTCCTTCGATTTGTAAGTGGTAATTTTTTTTAAAAAAAAATCTTAGAATTTCTTCCGTGGCAGAGGTCTTTAAATGGACTCCACAAAATTATATATAATAAATAAATATTTTTTTATTTTAAGTACCGTTTTTTATAGAAGTAAGAGTGCTTAAAATTTTTGTGTCTCTTTTTGTCACCGTGAAAATGTGTTAAATTTAAACAACTTCCATTGGAGATGGTCTTATAACATTTAAAAGTTAATTGAATAGTTTTATTTTATAGAAATGTTTTTAAAAATAGTCTTTTCAATTAGGTTTTTATTTATTAAATTTTTTGAGTTAGTGCATGTTTGGTTTGGCGGTGGATCGAAGAAAAAGCCCGTTTGCTGCTGGTGTAACCATGATTTTTGCAGAAGCAACACTTTGTAACTTCTACAAAAATCACGTTTGGGCAAAATCACGTTGTCCAAACATAAAACCAAATACACCCTTAGACTTTTATTTATTAAAAGGTGTGTATAATTCGACTGTTTATTCAAACTCAATTAAATCCATTGAAATAAATTTCATCGATCAAATTAGTTTTAATTAACATGTTTAAACAAATTATATCTTATTAAAAAATTATGTTTGCATTGATGGTTGAGTATAATTTTTAAAATCCATTAAAACCCAACTCCATCCGATCAAGAAAGAAAAAAAGGGCTTCTAAATTCTTATGCAATTTTTTTTTATTGAATTATAATATCTTTTAAACTCGAATCAATTCATTTAATAAAATTTAACATAACTCAAATTTTTTGAGTAATCTACGGTTGTCGATAAAAGATATTAATTTTTTAATTTAAATATTGTTTAATTGAATTAAATTTATAGTTTAATTTGACAGATGCTCATCTCTACTATTTATTCTTTTGAAATTTAAATCCATCACTAGTATCTTAATTAAAAAAATAGACATTGATTATATCTATTTCGCTGTTTAGCATCTGATTCCCCATTGATGATTATTATTACTGCTGTGAACATAATCCTCTTTCAATTATTTGATTTTACTTATTGTAGCAAGTGTGAATACGCCTTTTCAAGAGAACAAAGCTAGCATAGTAATAAGCATGATTAGTTCAAGTTACCCAAAGGAGCTTTTCCATCAGTACAGTTTACTGAAAGAAGCAATGAGATAGTTTAGAGTACTAATAATAGCTCAAGTTACAATAATTAATTAATTAACTAATTAAGCTAATCTCAGTGATTGGTTAAAGCAATTTTAAGATAAGCTTTTTGTCATACAAATGAATTATAGCCACAACCACCACTGGATCATCATCAAAACCTAATGGGCCCATGACCCAGAAACTCAACACATGAGCCCATCATGAATTGTTTTTTAGTTTGTTCACATGTCATAGGTAGTTTTAAACAACAGTGCCCACTTACAATCATTCCTTTCAAACAAATATCATCAAATTTTATTGGCATTTCTTTTCCCCTCATCCTCCACATGAAAAATTAAAAAAATTCTAAAAATTATTATTATTTAGTTATTCACTAATTATGTCAAATGTCTTAATTAAATAAAAAAAATTATAAAAGATATCTTATTAATTGACAATGGTTAATCTTCTCTCTTTTTTGTCGCAACCAAGATATCTATTGTCAGACACAGTGACTAATCCCCTCGCTTATTGTAGACACCTCGATGGGTGGGACAGCTGACCTGAAGATTTAAGGCTGCTCCATACTCCAAAGATAGGGATCGAACTCCTGACCTTTGGTTAAGGGTAAATGAGTCCCTTCCGCTCAACTATACCCCTCAAATTATGATTAATCCTCTTTCAACAAATTAATTCTTGAAATTTAGTTATATTTTAATATAAAAAATTAAAATTTTCATCTTTTAGAGTCAGACTTTACTAAACTCTAGTTATTTGTCAATCATTTTAGTGGGTTAAATAAAGTTGAGTCCTCTTTAATTAATTTTAGACATACACAAACTGAGTCAAACATTGTTTAACCACAAACAAAGGACAATAATCATCAAAGTTTTCCTTTTGACTTGTGAGCTTATTATTATTAAAGTAGAATCAATTGTCGAAGATGATAAGGTTCACTATTGCTTCGTCTTTGGTAATCTAGAAAAGAATGCAGAGAAAGGCTAAGTGCGCTAGTCTCTTCAACTATGGGACAAGTTGTTTACCCCATATGAAGGAGGATCTTAAGAAAAGTTTGGATTGATTGAGCCCTATAACAGCCTGTGTTCTCCAAAACCTTGATTAAGGATGCTTTATGTCTTATCATTCTCAAGCCTTTGAGAAAATTCCCTCCGATTGAAGTCAAAAGTACAAATGATGTGTGGCAAGAAAAACGACACTGGTTGAAAACTTCTTACCTTGCATTAGATGATGATCCATTATTTGTTTTGTTTTGTTTTTGTTTGTTTGTTTTCGGGAAATTACAGGGGTAGTTTGATTCAAAATTAGTTTTTTTTTTTTGTGATTTGAAGTGTCATTAAATTTTATTATAATTTATTATATAATCACTTAATTATTTTGTAATATTTTTAATTTTAATTTTAATAAAAATAATCATGTGAATATTAAAACTATAAATAAATTTATTGTTAAAATTCTATTTTATTTATTACTTATATAGTTTCATAGTACCAATTCAATTTCTTTATGTCAGTTTGATATCAATAATAACTCTACAAGATTATAAAGTTATTTAAAATATAAGTCAAACATACTTTAAATGAAAATTTTATTCAACATTTTAATATTCAAGTGATTATAATTTTGTTAAAATTTATATGAAAAATACCACAAAGAGATTAAATGATTATATAAAAAATCATAAAATGATTAAGTAATATACTTTTGGTCAAAACTTTTGTTTTTGTTCATCCCCCTTTCCTAATAAACACAATTTTGGCTATAATATAGGGTTGGTATAAAATGTTGGACAAATTATAGGTGTTAGAAATTCTGGTACATTTTAAATTATCATTATTATTTTTATGTTTACTAAAACTCTATTTTGATCATGTAAAGATAGATGTCATCCCAATTTACTCCCTAAAAAATTTATTGTCTTAGTTTATTATCTTAAAATTTAATTTTATAAATGTTAAGAATATGCATGACACTATAAGTATACTTCTTTTTCTAACTTATAAATATTTTTCAAAAGTCATAGTGTTTTGACCAATATATATGAATCTAAGTGCATCTTTGAGTAGGCAGTGGAAGGGCTTAAAAGCCCGTTTCCTCCTCTTCAAACGGGAGTTTGACCACCGCAATCCAAAGGTAGCTTCTGCAAAAATCAAATTTGGACAAAATCACATTTGGACACCGTTAAATCAAACACACCCTAAGTGGTTGGACTAGATGCTCCTTTAGTGGGAGGGGGAGCATGCTAGTAGTATCACCTAAATCCTTATCATGATATATTGTAAAAAAATGCTTCACATAATTAATTTTGTTAACGAAAATTAATGGAGAGATGAATGTGATACAAAATTGAATTATAATATAAAAAATTAAATTTAAAAAAATATTTGAGATAAAAAAAATTAAAATAATTTTAATCTTAGTCATTATATAAATTTAAAATATATGAATCAAGTCATTCATATTAAAATAAAAAAATTCACAGATTTCTTATACTTATTCTAACATTTACAATCATAAAGTTTTGATATAATAATAAAGAGTTTGGGTATCTTACAAAATATTTAAATTTTAATTTTTGGTGCAATCACATATAAAAAAATTTAAAAATTCAAACAAAAACTTTGAGACAAAAACAAAAAAAATTCTCATTATTTATTTTCAATAATTTTGAACCTATGAAGGTTGGGTTCCTATTTGAATTAAGGACCCCAACATACCAGGTTCTGGTCCAAATGTACATTTCAAAAAAAAAATGAAAAGCCCAAACATATGTGGCCCTCTCAAGAAAAATGCCCAACTAATTATACAATGTCCAAAAAAAAAAGCTACAAAATATTTTTGTTCAAAAAAAAGGCTATTAAATATCAATGGTGATTATTTATTCTATTAGAATTCATTGCATCTTATTGATTAAATTATAAATAATCCTATTATAATTTTTTAATTTAAACGATAAGTAAGGTTAAGTTAATATATTAAAGAGTTTCTTTATTATTAAAAATTTTAATTCGTACTATTAATGTTAAATAAAATATTTCTTTTTAATTTTAAATGTTTCACTGATATTTTGGTATGATTTCAGGTTTTGCAATTTTCCACGTGTCGTGGGATAAGAAATTTTTTTTTGACAAAAAATGTTATCAATAGTCATGTTAGAATAAAACTGAAAGTAATTATTTATTTGACAAATAATTTAAATAAAATATATTAATTCTACTAAAATACTACGAGGAGACGATATTTTTCTTAAACTCAAATACCATAATTGAACTAATTATAAATTCATAAATCTAAAAGAAATAATTATATTAATTAATAATGAAATAAATGAATACATTAATTTCTACCATCAGTAGTATTTAGACAATTCTATGCATCTTCCACTGGAGATAGGCAGCAACAATAAGCAGTAGGGGGAAGACAAAACAAAAGGAAAATAAAAATTTCTCAAATATCTAAATTTATTAAGAAATTAGAAGAAAAAAGTTAACTAATTTATTTTTCTAAAATCACATATATATAGACAATTGAAATAAATTTTTTTAATCCTAATCAAATATTAAAATTCTAATTCTAATTCTAATGAAATAAAATGAAAGAATAACAATTTCTTAAACTCAAACATCTTACTAATAACTATTCTAATAAGATAAAGTAAAGATACTCAATCCCTCCAAAGACTAACTCTTATTAATATAAAATTATCGTAGAATAATTAATTAGGCAAGAGATTTATAAATATAGATATGAATTGAGCTATATATTTTTTATAACTAGTTTTAAAATGGATAAGCTGAATTCAACCCATTTTTTATTTTTTTAATATAATATATATAATTTAACTTTATGACTATAAGTATTTTATTATTTCTAGTTTGATATATAAATTTATTTTAATTAATTATTTGTTAAAAAAATATTTTTTAAATATTTTAATTGACCGACTAAAAAAAGAGATTTCAATTAACATCTAACTTGACTTAAAAGATATTATTATCATACAAAAAAAAAATAAAAAAAAATGATAATTTTACAAGGATTAATAAAGTCAATTTTTATTATTATTAGTATTTTTTTAATAAAATATTTATAAATATTACTATAAATTTTTGTTAAAATTTATAATATTTTCTTGACTATAAATTGAAACAACTTTTTTATCCTAAAATTTTGTCCAAAAAAAAAGGTGACTGGTACTGCAGTCGCCCAATCAATTCCAAAATTTACTTATATATATATACAAAATTAGATTTGAAAACATTTATAAATGAATTAAAATTAAGCCTACAATTCTACCTTATTTAACTCTAATTAATAATTAGAGACATAGTTAATTTGAAGACAAAAACAACCATTATTAACTTTTTTATGTTTATATATATAATTTTGCAGTTTAATTTGTTTCAGAAGAAATATTTATAAATGCAATTATTTTAATTAAAAATATTTCGGTGTCCATCCCAATTTTCTGGGCATACGGATTTTAGACGGTGCCGAACCAAAATGCGTTGCTTCCACTTTTCTGCCTGTGGCTAGGTTTTTGGAGTTCTAGGATATCTAGGTTTCAGTTTTGTTCAATTCGTAATTATTTATGTATTCTCGACGATATTTCTTTTCAAACCTCAATTTCTACTTCTAAGGGGCTATCCAATCCTTTACGAGATCCCAGTTTCTCCGATGGCGAACGTCTCGGTAGCCGCGGAGTGGCAGCTCCTCTACAACCGGTACTATCGGAAGCCCGAAATCTACCCTATGAGATGGAAGAACATCGACCTCGGCCGGAATAAAGTTGCCTGTGCCCCTTTTGGTGGTCCCATCGCCGTGATCCGTGATGACTCCAAGATCGTCCAGCTCTATGCTGAGTCCGCTCTTCGCAAGCTTCGAATTTTCAACTCCGCCGGCGTTCAGCTATCGGAAACCGTGTGGAAGAACCCCGGCGGCCGCCTTATAGGCCTGGCTTGGACGGACGATCAAACCCTTGTCTGCGTCGTGCAGGATGGCACAATTTATCGGTATAATATTCATGCGGAGCTTTTGGAACCGAACATTTCGATGGGCAAAGAGTGTTTTGAGCAGAATGTGGTGGAATGTGTGTTTTGGGGCAATGGGGTGGTATGCATTACTGAGGCGAATCAGTTGTTCTGCATTGCAGACTTCAAAAACCCAAATCCCACAAAACTTGCAGACCCCGGAATTGAGGAGTTGCCGCATTGTATGGCAGTGATTGAGCCACAGTATACAATGTCCGGAAATGTAGAGGTACTACTTGGAGTGGGTGATGCTTATGTGTTGGTTGTGGAGGAGGATGGAGTGCAGCAATTGGGAGTTGGGATGTTGCGGGGGCCATTGCAGAAGATGGTAGTGTCGCGTGATGGGAAGTGGCTGGCCTCTTTTACACATGATGGCCGGCTTTTGGTCACCACTTCGGACTTGAATGGGGTCATCATCGAGAGGGAGTGTGAGGTTTGTATTTGTTTCTCTTGTGTGAACTGGATTAGTTTTTATCAAATTAGGGGAGGGGGATTAGCTGGTCAGATAATTGGTTTTGTCATAAAATTCAAGAACATTTTTTTTGTACATCTATTTCAGCAAATTATTTATAGGGTTCCGTAGAATTCGACAGTTACATAAAAGTCGTGAAAGTTGAATGAGTTGCACCTAAAGAATTTGCGTTTGCATGCACGTTGCAAAAGATTGGATTATTCAATGTCATAAATTAGTTCTTATTTTGTGAATGGTATTGCAGTTAGTCTTCTTAAATGCTTAGCAGTACCTTGTGTAGTGACACAAAGGACAGTATTAATCTTAATCAGGCATCCAAAATGGTTATAGTCTTTGTACTCTATTTGATAGCCTTTTTCTACCTTGTTTTAACCTTTATATCGCTCTTTAGGATTGTGGCAGCTTATACGGTGCCTATATCTCAATAGTTACTCTCATGCATGCAGTCAGCTCTGCCTCCAGAGCAGCTTGCTTGGTGTGGAATGGATGCTGTGCTGCTTTACTGGGATGATATGCTTTTAATGATGGGCCCTGATGGAGACCCAGTTCGCTACCTTTATGATGAACCTATAATTCTTATACCTGAGTGTGATGGAGTTAGGATACTGTCCAACACTAATATGGAATTTCTTCAGCGGGTCCCTGATTCCACTGTTTCAATATTTACAATTGGAAGTACGTCACCTGCAGCTTTACTATATGATGCCTTGGATCATTTTGATAGGCGAAGTGCCAAGGTAAAAACTTTATTCCTTCTGTTCTTTTACAATTACATTACTAAGTTTATCATCTTTATACTATTGTTGATTTAATTTGTGTGGAGTTTTATGTCCTTGGCCCATAAAGTTGTTTCTGTCAACTAAATTATGTTGTCATTTGAATTTAGAGTCATGTATTGTAATTTAATTGATTATCTCTACAAACATCCCATTGTTAAACTAATCTAAATTTGTTTGATACTCAGTTGTAAATTACTAACTTAGGCTGTGAAGTAAGGGAAGGTCTGAGAGAAAGAAAGTTTACAGAGCAAAGATCTTGATATTCAATTTACTTGTGTTGCAGAGCCTAGTGGGTTTTCTTTATAGGCCGGTCCAATTACATTGACTAGTAGGATTAAGTTTTTATTTTGATCTCATTTCACAGACTTCTTTTATGAATAAAAATATTTGACTTTTTGAAAATTTCTGGCTTAATACTAATTTATAAAACCTTATGACATTATTATGGAAGAAAATCTAGATTTGCAGGAAGGGTAGTAGTTCTTATCCATTGATCTTACTATGGTTTTCCTTCTCATACTATGCTTGTGGTTCTTGTCACTAGTAGTTAGAAACTTCTACTTGGGCTTTGTACTCACAGTCATTGACATGTCAAGTCTTATTGGCAGTAGACTATTAAAAATTCATCTATTTATGAAGCATCGATACTTCAAAGGTGGATATGAATTGTATCCAATAAATGCCCGACACTCGTATCATGTACTACATAATATTTCAAATTGGATGTAGACACTAAATAGTTTGTTGTGTCGTAGTATTTATATCATGTCATATCTCGTATCTGTACCAGTATCCATGCTTCTTAAGTCTATGTTAGTTACTTGCATTCTTGTATTTAATTCTTATGTTCTATTGAACTATTTAAGGTCTGTTTGGTTTGCCTGTTTCCAGTTTTCATTTTCACTTAAAACTGAAAACAGACATAAAAACGCATTTGTTTACTGTTTTCTGTTTTTATTTTCAAATAATGTTTTCTGAATTTCTGAAAATTCTAAAAACGCCAAAAAGACGTTTTCAGAATTTTCAGTTTTGTAGTGTATTGCAACGATAAAATTTTCACAATTATTTTGAATTATATACACAATGTTTTAATCTTTATATAATTATAAAGTAGTAAAAATGAAAATACAACAATATAACTAAAAAATAGTGAAAATGAAAACACAAATCAAACTTATTTTCAGAAATATGAAAACTGTTTTCAGAAAATGAAAACAGAAAATAAAAACAGAAAACGTTTTCGCAAACCAAACACACCCTTATGCTCTGTCAAGGAATGTGATGCTATTGGTTTTTATGTGACAGAGATAAGGTTAAATGGTTATTTCCTATTTTTTTCTGAAATCTATTTAAGGAAATTCTTGAGTTTTTTTTTTAAATTTTTTTTATTAAGAAAATCGACTGTATAGGGCATTAAGTCATCAATGTTGCACATGCTCGGCATGGATTTCCATTGATCACATTATAAATTCTTACTTAGTTTCTTCTTTTTGTAAGGAAAAAACAATGGCTATCATTCTTAGTAATGGGAGGATGTAACATGTAAGTACACGTAGCTGACTGAATCTGGGTTAATGCAATTTCTTTAATCAAGTGTCGCAGAAGGGAAAATGATGAATTAAGTTAGCATTTTGTTAAAACTTAGTGACTCAAACAATTGCTAAATAAAAAGCAAGAAGAACTCTGCTTTCTGTGGATTGTGGACGATGTATCGGGCCATTTGCAATTCAGTTATGGCATCATTTGTAGATGAGTTTCTTATTTTCTTATCATTCACCAGGCAGATGAAAACTTGAGATTGATAAGGTCGTCCCTTCCTGAGGCTGTCGAAGCATGTGTTGATGCTTCTGGTCATGAGTTTGATGTTTTGCGCCAACGAACTCTCTTAAGAGCGGCGAGCTATGGCCAAGCTTTTTGTAGGTGAGTTTAATTTGGACTTACTGTGAAGAATGTTATAAAAATTTTGTCATCTTGTCTTAAGCACATTTTGCCCAATAGTTAAGGTCTTAAGCAGGACAAACATCTTTTTTCTGATTCTTGCTCTCGGTATTGATATCCAGTTGACTTTGGCAGCAATTTTCAACGTGATCGTATACAAGAGATGTGTAAAATTCTGCGGGTCTTGAATGCAGTGCGCAGCCCTGAGATTGGCATTCCTCTTAGTATTCAGCAATATAAGGTTTTTAAAGCTATTTTTTTTAATGTCAGTGCTGAATTTGCATGTGTTGAAGTTGTACTGAATTATCTTATTGCCATCAGTTGCTTACAACATCTGTTCTGATTGGGCGCTTGATTAATGCTCATCGACATCTGCTTGCACTGCGGATATCAGAGTATCTTGGAATGAATCAAGTAAGTGTATACACCTAGAATGAGTTTGGATATCGTCCAAATTTGCTTTTTGTTTTGACAAATGTGTACAGTATACCCACCCTTAATATACAAGACTAAAACATGATTTTCTTGAAGTTTCCCTCTGTTATGTAAGCAGAATTTTTGTTGTGTGCCTCTATCCAAGTGTTGGAGCTTGTTGCTATTATGACCTCATCTCTCCTGAGTTCATGATAATTTATGCTTCCAGCTACTTACAGCATTGTTGGCAAGCTTTATGTGTATACATGTTTTTCTTTAATGCTGAAGTTATTGAGTAAGCTAAATAACCCTTAATGTATTATGTTATAAATTCTAAGAATTTGATTGTGCAAACTCGAGAATTGAAAACCTAAAAGATAGATGGAAACATGCATTAGAAATTTGGTTAGTTAGATTGCTATTCAAAGCATTTGAGGGGACTTAGACTATTTAATCAAAGAAGGGAGATTGACAGAATATACATTTATTGTTAAAAAGTAAATTCAATAAGAAAGGCCAGGTCGCACTAGCCAGGTTTTCTTTTCCCCTCTTGTTGATTCCCTTGCATCTTCTATCAGTAGAATGTTGAAAAATGGCAGGTTCTTGGAAAATGATAAAAAATGCATTTCTCCCTGTGATCTAATTAGACCAGTTTAAATGCATAGTTTTTCCTTTCATTGACATTTGTGAAAAGAGAAGCAGCTAAGAAGATCACAATGGCCGTCATTGGGAAGACTGAAACTGCAGATCACTCTTACTTATAGGACCTTGTTTTAAGCTATGTACCTGAATATTGGAAATATTGAGAGGCAAAAATTTACTTACTGTTCCTTTTGTTGAGTCTGAAATCTCTGTTTTATTCCCTTCACTCAATTAGTTTTCTTACCTCCATAGCCACTGGACATTATCATATTCTCTGGTTTCTTATTATTTTCTGAATATGAAATCATTAGTGTGTTAGTAATCTTCTCTTAGTTTATGTATGAGTTTTTTTAAAAATTTTAGTATCTAACTGCTTTTATGTAGGAGGTGGTGATAATGCATTGGGCATGTTCGAAGATAACTGCTTCCTTGGCAATTCCTGATGCCACTCTTCTTGAAATTCTGCTTGATAAGGTTTTTGATGCTTGAATCTCTGTATAGTGTTTAATTATTCTGTTTATGGCAAAAACAACTCTTGAAATTATCCTTCCTTTCACTCAGTTAAAACTGTGCAAAGGCATATCCTATGCTGCCGTGGCTGCCCATGCAGACAAGAATGGCCGCCGGAAGTTAGCTGCCTTGCTTGTTGAACATGAACCACGCTCTTCTAAACAGGTATTCTGATTCCCTGGTTTTTCTAGATATATGTTGAGGTTATTGATATATTCTTGGAACAGCATCTCTATGCTTTTTAACCCCTCATTTCTTTTCTTGTGTCTATTGTCTCCTATGTTTTAATGAAGGATATTTGATTATTTCTATGGAAATTTTAACATCACACTCATTAACTCTTTTGTTTAGGTTCCTCTCTTGTTAAGCATAGGAGAAGAAGATATAGCCTTGATGAAGGCAACAGAGAGTGGTGACACAGACCTGGTTTATCTTGTCCTTTTTCATATTTGGCAAAAGGTATTGGCTCTAGAAAGCTCTGAAATCTGAATTTATTTAAATAGTTTTCATGTTTTTAGTTTATGTGGAGGAACTCAAGTTTATCTCATGCAACTATTCTTCTATTGATGCAGAGGCAGCCATTGGAGTTCTTTGGAACAATACAGGCCAGACCATTGGCACGTGACTTATTTATAACTTATGCACGGTGGGTGATCTAGAGCCATACTGCAAAATCCAAGACAAGGGCAACTCTTATGGTTAAATGTTAATAATTATAACTATTTAAATAAGCAGAGAAAGCTGCATGTGATAATAAGGTTTTGAACAAATAATCACATGAATAGGAAGTACATGATTTGCCTCTCTTGCAAGTGCTGTATACACCTTTTAGTATTGTAGAGTTAAAAAGGTATGTTTGTGAGCTAATAGCTGAAATATTTGAAAAACATGAGAACACACACACACAACACAGAAACATGAGAGAAGGGATGGTGGTAAAAATGTGTCTGAAAAAACTTTTAGGAGTTTATATTTCAAAAGCTAAATTTTCAGAAATAGATGTAGATCTGTAAAATTTCCTTTTTTTGGTTTGTTGCTTCAGCATAGGTCTGGGTATGACCATTGAGACTCTCCTCTTGCAGAGTTAAGCACTTATATGGGTCTTTTTTTAGAACATTGGCATAGATTTTTCTTTTTATTAAAAAACTTTTTTTCTTTTTTAGATGACCAAATTATAGACAAATGATTTAGAGTATTCAATTTTCTTGAGACTGTCTACAATCCTGGCATTATTAACTATATTTTGATTTCAGGTGTTATAAGCATGAATTTCTGAAGGACTTCTTCTTATCAACAGGACAACTTCAAGTAAGTTTTTAATCCTTTCAATTATATGCTAATTTCAAATTTGGAAACTGTATAAAAAAATGATGTATTATCCACGTATCATAGGTTACATAACTCAGGAAGTTTTTTAAAACACAACATTGACTGTGTCTGCGATTCATTCAATATTTTATATACATTTTATGTGGAGTTGACAATCTATCTGTGACTTTGTGCACATATTTTCTGTCCATCCATCATTTTATTAAAGGCCTTCTTTTTCCCATTTTTCTCTCTACGTATACTTTTACACTCATGAGTCTCCAGTCTACAACTGATTCTGCACTGCAATTTTCAAATTATTCGATAATTACTACACTGTCAAAAAGTTTATTATCATGATTGTTTGTCTAATTTAATTTATGAAATGCTATTGAGGCAAATCCTTATGTGCTTGATATCTAGTTGACTACAAGCTTTGCATTTAGATACTAGAAATTTATCCAGAATTCAATCCTTGTAGGATGTGGCTTTTCTGCTATGGAAAGAATCATGGGAATTAGGGAAAAACCCCATGGCAAGCAAAGGATCTCCACTTCATGGTCCTCGTATAAAACTTATAGAGAAGGCCCATAATCTCTTTGCAGAAACAAAGGAACATACCTTTGAATCAAAGGCTGCTGAAGAGCATGCAAAATTGTTAAGGTGTGATTATTAATTTTAGTTTTGTTATATCACTAGTGACTAGACTGTAAAATTAATCTTCTCAGTTACTGCGTCTGTATTAGGCTTCAATATATAGCATATCCTAGTGCTTTGATGTGATAATTCCATACAATGAAGAAACAATGATTTGGGTATTTCAATTAAACATTTCAGATTATGGTATGAACCCTTGTTAAATAACTATTAATGTCATGGAATAAAATTAAGATAAAGTTATGATGCTGTTGCCACACTGCAGAATGCAGCACGAATTAGAAGTGACCACAAAGCAAGCCATTTTTGTGGATTCAAGTATCAGTGATACAATCCGTACATGTATTGTATTGGGAAATCATCGAGCTGCAATGAGAGTAAAATCAGAATTTAAGGTCAGTAAATTCAACTCATATCATCACCATCGTACCTAAAGGGGAAGAAGTTTTTTTTTCCAGTAATGTTTTGATGAGAAGGAAATCCAAAAATGTGAATGAAATGGGAACAATTTTTATTTTCTCAAGTCTTGAGGGCTTAAGGTTTCCATTCCTTCTGTCGTTATTTTAATTCAGGTGTCTGAGAAGAGGTGGTATTGGCTTAAAGTTTTTGCTTTGGCTACAATCAAGGATTGGGCTGCCCTGGAAAAATTTTCAAAGGAGAAAAAACCTCCAATTGGTAAGCTTCACAACTCTTAATTTAATTTGTAGATCATTATAAAGAAATTTATTCAAAGAGCATTAACCTTAGCTTTCAAAGTGAAGTTGCATTTCTTTCTTAATAAAGAATTTAGTTATATGCTTTGTGGTTTATTGATTTCTTTCTAGGGTTAAACTTAAATAGATATAAATCAAGCATTTTAATTCTTTTGCAACCTCGTTTCTTCATGTTCATCACAGATTAGTCTTTGTATAGTTTTTTGCTAGTCTAGCTAATATGGGATTACTGCTCTAAAGTTCAATATCTACATGGTCTGCCATCTATAGGTTACAGGCCATTTGTGGAGGCATGCATTGAAGCAGATGAAAAGGCAGAAGCTTTGAAATATATCCCAAAACTTGCAGATCCTCGAGAAAGAGCCGAGGTATTTTATAGATACATTGATTATGATATGAACTCTATTAATTTTACTTACATGTATCTATACAATATGATGCTCCTTGTTAAGTCTGGTAGAATGAAAGATTGGAATGTTACGCTAACCAGTCTCAGAATCATCGGTTTCATGTCTTGTATTTTCACCTACCAGCATGGCAGACATGGAACCAACTTCCCTTTTTTTTCAATAATTATGTCTCCATGTAATGAAGTTCACAGTATGTACAGAAATTGTGCTACAAAAAGTTGACAAAACTTGAGCTCGATTAGTAGTTAAACCAGATTTGTGAAGTAACAAAATGCTAAACTTAGTCCAGGAACTGTGTTTCATAAAGACCATGGAAGAAGAGATTTTGGCACAAATTAGAGCTTTTGCCTGCAATATTATTTGCTTGTATAAGACGTGATGTACTTGGTGCAGTTTTGCTTAATTCTTTCTGTAATTATGGACAGTCATATGCTCGGATTGGCATGGCAAAGGAAGCTGCCGACGCAGCTTCACAGGCAAAAGATGGTGAATTACTTGGTCGATTGAAATTGACGTTTTCACAAAATGCAGCAGCTTCATCAATTTTTGACACTCTCCGAGATCGGTTGTCTTTCCAAGGTGTTTCGTGATTTTCTTTCCTAGTTTAGTTTTTCTGTTTCCTTTTACTGTATCCCTACTTATATTTACCCTTTGAATTTTCTTTTTGTGTGTATATCCTCTTGAAAATATAAGTTATCTCATAATAGTAAAGGCAAATGAGCTCAAATGTTCTATCTTGTTTTCTCATCCCAAATTTTCAAGATGCCATTCTCTTTTTCATTTGTAATCTTAATCATACAATTTGTGAATGAGAAATGACGACAGCTGTGTTTGGTTCTTGTACTTGTATAACTGCCAAGTACTATTTTCAAGCATTTTGTCTCATAATAACAATGACTTTGGAGTACCTATGGGTTTGTTTAATTCTGTTTTTATTTTTTTATTTTTAAAAATTATTTTTAAAAATTATATTTAAAAATTATTCTGCAGAACAAAAATATTTGAGAAACTATTTAAAAAATATTATTTTTTATATTTTTTTATTCTGAAAATAAAAATAAAAAATAAAAATAATTTTTTTTATTTTTTTTTCTGTTTTAAAAATTTATTTTTAAAATAATAATAAAAAATAATTATCAAACGAATTTTTTTATTTTAAAAATAAAAAATAATTTTTAAAAACTCTGTATTTCTATATCTTACCTAATTGGCGACTTTATTAACCATTGGATACCGTAAGAACTTTTCTGATGTCTCAGTTCATGTAATATTAATAGGAACATAAAACATCATTTTCCTTGACAAATCTTATGATATATGGATATATGTGTGAACGCGTGAATGTGCCTGTGAGTTCGCTGAGCTTGAGGTGGCATTTGATATGAGTACTCTAATTTTTCAGATACTTTAAAGCTATTGCATGAGATGTATAATTGTGCCTTGTATAAATCTATTAACACTGGGCAGTGAAGGCCCACAGTTAAGCTTTTCTCGGCCTTTTTCCCATTTCCATTACTGTTTCATTATCCTCAAGTCGGAAAGGCAAAATTCCAAAATAAATCAGCAATATGCAAATATTTCCACCAAATTTGGAGAGGGAAAAAACTTAATTGTATTTGTTTCAAATTTGAGAAGCTTTCTATCATTTTTTTAAAAAGAAAGAAAAATATAAAACTACCATATTAAATTATTAGATATTACTTCCACAATTACTTAAGTAAATTACTACTAAATGCACCACTAAATTATCAAGCGTTTCCGTAATAAAATAGCTATGGGTTCAAAAACCATGCCCAAAATTTAAACCAATTACCTTAAGTAATTAACAAACTGTCATTGAGCGAGTTTATTAATGCTGTTTATCTCACTATTAAATTATTATTTATTTACGTTCTCCCTCTTCTTCTGAATACAGGTGGGTGCGTTTATAACGCCATGTGATTTACCTTATTTGCTTGATTAAATGGCTTAATGGCCACTTCCTGGCCCTTTAAGAACTTCAAGGAGACCAATTCTTAACAATTCATGAACCCTTTTATTTTATTCTAATTATACAGGAGCATCAAGCAATAAACAAGCAGATTAACTAAGATAACTGCACCACTAAGTGGTGAAACCAGAGCCAAGCAACATTTAACCAGAGGTTTTTACTGCTTCATCTGTCACCTTAGGAACTGCATAAGCTGAATTCTCATATTTACCATCCCACCTGTTTTGAATTAGAAAAAAGGCATTTGATTATAATGATGTATGAAGTTCAGGAATACACATTTAATGAATTAACACTCAATTAAGATGCACCCAACCTGCATTCCTCCTTTTCTGGAATCTGTAGCTCAAAATCCTTTCCAAATGGCTGAAAGACCACGTTCACCTTTACATCATCTACTTTGTCAAGTGATGGAGGTCCCCACTGAAACAAGTTGACAATTTGAAATCAAAGAGAGAAACAAAAAAAAAAAAATCTCTTTTTCTCTAATTAATTAAGGACACAAGATTGCCAGAAGTTTTTAAAATTTGAATTACAGAAATACAGATATTAACAAAAATTCGAGACACAATATAATATAAATATAATGATGTAATAATATATGTAATATTTAAGTGCAATTTGTAAAGTTGATCACATGTTCGACATAATAAGGCTCCAATTTTGAAATACCATTGTTTTATAGTTGAACTAGGTTCATATCTTAGGAGGACAGGATATAACTGCCTTTCCTATTTTGGCTTTCATGTACAGAGTTTCCTAGCTGAACTATGCGGGTCATAAGTAGATGTCCTTAGTCAAGGTTGGAGATGTAAGAAAGCCAGTAAAGAAATATAAGCAACTTTTCAAAATATTTTAATGTAAAATTTGCTCTTCTGTCTTAGTTTATTTTTATTTGTGGTACCTTTTCCATAAACAAGCTTGTAAACTAACAGTCCATTCTAAAAAGTCAAGTTATAGGACTCAACTCATAGAAGGGATTTGTCCAACAGCCTAAATAATTCTATATTTTGATTACTTGAGTTTAGCATACAAGTAATAATAAGGAGGACTGAATAGAATGATCTAGTTTTGTTCCCAATTTTAGCACCAAAAGACCCAACTTAGGCTAATATTAATACGCTTAGAAGGAGCATGCATGCGCTCAGAAGGGGAAGAATACAAACTTAGACTGGGAGAGGAAGAGGATGAGAGAATACCTTTGGAGCATTATCCTTGTCAATGGTGAGAGCTCTAATACCCTGTTCATCAGAAGACAAGAGAGGTTTGCATCAGATTTAGTAGGGAATTCAATTGGCAAATTCTTCTACAAAAACTGAGCTTCCCCATATCAAAATTTTAGCAAGCAATTAGAGTTCAATAATTACCTCATACATATCCTCGGATATTGTAGTTCGTAGTATATTCATTGTTAATCTGAATTCCTTCTTTAGACATTCAGACAGTGTCTGATTCCTCCCTTCACGAATCTGCATTTATCTAATTGGTCAATAGCAGCTTGAGTTGAAGAAACAGCACGTCTATTTATTTTTCGTCCTTTTAAGGTAAAATGAAAAATATATAAACCTTAGCAAAAGGAAGATGTCTGGGTTTATGTACACGGCCAATATAAGTAAGATCAGGATATTTCAAATTATGCATGCTATCATAGTTAGAAAAAAGAGGATTCTCATCTCAAAAATTCAGGAAGAAAAAGTTGCAAGAGACGTGATATTTATGATTTTATCATGGGCGGAGGCTTCAGTTTTGAATTTTATCTGCCATTCACAATTTGAAGTTCACCATAGCTCATAATTTGCAAATAACTCAATGTAGTTCAGGAACACAGTCTAAGATCTTCTAAATCTCATTTCCTAAAATCCTTACCGATCTTAATGTTATTTTCAATCCAGTAGGCGATGACCTTTTCATTCCTTTTAGTGCTGCACCAATCCATCCATTTCCTTCTTTGTTTGCTTCAGCTTCCTTCAGACAAAAGCACAAGTCATCTATATAATGGACATGAGCATGCAATAATAACACCATAATTCTCCTACATAATCAGAGGAAAAAGGAGACGAGTGGGGAAGAAACTTACTAATGATTTTATAATTTCTTCAACAGTATCCTTTGAGAAGAACTCATCAATTATGGACTGCCTGAAAATCTCCAAAGGTTACAGGCGTGAGTACTGTGCAATTTACTAGTAACGGAGAGAATCAAAATAGGAAAAGAGATTGCACATCATTGATCAAAAGTGATTACTTGTTTAAAATACTCTCTTTGTCAAGTTCAACTTCTGAAGAAAATTCTTCTATTACTGATCTAACAGCATTCTCATCGCCAGAATTTAAGCTAATCAGGCGCTTCTCTAGCTCAGCAATTTTCTGAAACATAGAAAATATTGTTGTCATCAAATTTCACTTAAAACCAATGTCTACTGGTAATTCTAATGTATATAACAAGATTTATCTTTGCCAAGGCTAACAGGGCCTTCTACTGCTCATGCATTTTTCAGTAGATAGATGTACTAATACTACAGAGTTTTCCTTCACATTAGAACTTCCTAACCCTTTGTCCTCTATCCAAATAGGCCAAAATACAATTTTCCTTAAGTTAAGATCCTCGGATATACAATATACTAGATAGATTACTAAACAGTCTTAGGTCACATGACTATTCATTGATAAAACCATGATCTTCTTAATAAAGTTGAAACTTTAAAGGAAAAATCCTTCAAGTAGATAGGGTGTAAGGCCTGTAAACAATTAATTGTTACCGAGACTTACAGAGAAGAAAGGACTTCCTATATTGTTATGAAGCAAACTTATAGAAAGGTCATGCCTTTACATCTCCAGAAGTATAGAAAGTCTTGCGGACTAAGCGGTCTAGGCTTAGACAATAACAGTTTTAATACATTAAAATTTTCAATTCACTTTATTTTGTAGATTTATTTTATATTATTTAGAGCAAAATACACTCTTCTCTCTTGTGTATTATTTTTATTATACGACCCTCTCTTTTATTTTTAAAATATACACGGTTCTCTGAAATTAAAATATATACTACAACTTAAAATATACTTTTTTAGATCAAAATACCCTCACCTACATTAAATATTTACCAATAAAATACACTTTTTGTGTATTGTTAAACAAGACTTTCTTAAAACTAAAACATGTGCTAAAATGTAACTTGTACCTTTTTTTTTACCAATATGCCCTCATTTATATCAAGTATTTATTTAAAACAAAAAACTACACACACACACACACACACATATATAATGACGTAAATAAATAAAAATTGTTCTTTATCTTATTTTTTTCATTCTCAGCATATATTTTTAGTGCTATCTAATTAAATATTAAATAATTGTAGTTTAACCTGTCCCTCAATTAAATTTTGTTTTGCTATAATGTCTCACAAATTACAATTAAGTTGCCCATGTCAAACATTCCAAATTTTCTACAAAAATAAATATGAAATAAATTTTAGATATATATAGAAATTTAATAATTATATTTTATTTATATATAGAAATTATCTTATAACTTCACACTTATATCTATTTTAATACTATTAATATTAAAATATCAATATCATACCTTAAATAAATATTTGATGTAAATAAGAGTATTTTGGTCAAAAAATAAAATATGTGTTAAGTTATAATATATGTTTTAATTTTAGAGGAGGGCTATGTAATAAAAGTAATACATAATAAAATAGTATATTTTAATCATAAATAATTGATGTAAGTGAGGGTATTTTGGTTAATAAAACAAAGTATGAGTTAAATTATATTATATATTTTAATTTTAAAGAAAATCTGTGTATATTTTAATTTGAAAATAAAAAAAAGAATAGTATAATAAAATCAATACACAGGGTAGAAAAACATATTTTATTCTATTATTTATGGACTTGTTCCGATATATCTACGGTTAACTGTGACCATTGACTTTAGCTATATAGACATAAATATCCTGAGTGGTCAAGCATGTCTTAATCCATCAAGAAAATTTTTAATGCTTCCCAAGTGTGGCCGAACATTTAACGCCACAGCCTGTATGTGCATCTATTCTTAGATCACAAACAAATTTAAAACAGGATTTGAGACGCATCCCATGTGACTGTCGTACATCAACTACCATGAGCCTCTTGCCGAATCAATACTCAATTATAATCACAATAGCATGTGTGAGCAGATTCCTTCGAGAGAGAACCACATATTGAAGATAAACTAACCTCAGAAGGGACAAAATGGGTTGCCAATCCAGCTGCCACTAACTCCTTCCCATTCAACCGTCCCCCACTCAGTGCCAAGAATTCCCCTGCATATTTACATTTACGAGTTCATCTCCATCCTTTGTCTTATTGGATAAATGTTTCATGCAAATTCAGGAAATAGTTAAACATTTCTGCTGTCATGGAAAATCATACAGCTTGAGGAAAGTCATTAGTGATCCAAAATGGTGAAAGAGGAGGAGAATGTAAAGGAAGTGTTTGTTTTTTAGTGATTACCCAATCGCCCAGGTAGACGGGGATGCATGTAAGAGAAGCCACAATCAGTATGAAATCCAAAGCTTGCTTCGGGAGTGGAGAAAACCTATGTCAAAGCATTGGTTTTAACACACCAGAAAATTTAGCATGACAGTATGTCATTGACAATTAAGCCATAAAACTAGCCTGAAATGGGTTTAGACAATAATATATAACAAGGATAAAGTACCCACAGTTTTTTCAGTAACAACCGAAAATTTCATTGGCACCATGAAAGATGCACCTCCACCCATTGAAATTCCATGAACAAGAGCAACCTGTCATAACACAATAGCACCATTTTAGAAGACACGAGACTGCAGAAAATTTCCGTAAGCATAAATTCTTGGGAAGGTTTAAGGAAAGAGTGGGATGAAGATCCTCAATTGAACCTGGGTTTTCTTATAGGTATGAATGTGATAGCAAAGCCAGTACATTCTGTAGACCACCTCAAGGCAGGAATCCCCTGTCAATAAGAAACTCGTTACTACCTTCAACAGTGGTTAGGTAATGCAAAGATATCCTCTAACTTGTTTCTCTCTAGATATCTTCTAATGCGAAAAGTCTGTGCCCCATACAGAAACCCCTATAAATCCTACTAGAGAATGATTCAAATTCGCTTACTTGGTTTCCTGCCATCATAGAACACTTTCAAATCCCCGCCGGCAGAAAAAGCTCGACCAGCTCCCTGAACAAATTTTATTGAGGAGTTGAGTAATCGCAAATAAGTGTAGCAACATATGTAGTTTGTTCTATTTTGATTGGTTATAATCAACCCATCAATATTAACATTGTGTGACATTTTCAGAAGCTATGCCAATCAGAAACAACCAACCTTTATGATCACAAGCTCTGCTTTATCATCTTTCTCCCACTTTTCTAAATATGCTGCCACCAGAGAAACCTGATTGCATTTGAAAGAAAAGGACTTAATTAACCTAGTGATAAAAATAAGTATAAGCCCTCAAGATCAATGAGAGAGGATTTAGTATCTGATAAAATTCAAAGAAAAATTTAACTATAATACAAAAAAATTATAAAAAAAATTCATAAGTAAATAATTTGATCTACTAACAATAAATTAAATTTTATGCGAATAGACGTTTAAAAATCAAATATTTTATCTATTATTATTATGATATGGGTAAAATACTTTTTCAGTACTCGAAGTTTAATGCAAGTTCTTATTTTTATCTCTCAAAGTTTTACTTGGTCTGATTTTGTCCTGATCTAGGTTCAATGTCACCATTTTCCCTGACAGTTTTAACGAAAATGCCTCTATGATATTACTTGACTTACCAGTTCAGGTGAGATGGCATTCAATTGCCGTGGCCGGTTCAAAGTGATCAACCTCACACGATCAATCTCTTCTCCAAGAACAACCTTAAGATCAGTAACAAAAAATCCTCAATTACTCGTTCATTATTTACAATAGTCGCTGAAACCCATCATGAATAATAACAATTTCATCCTCAAAAAGTGTGATATCAGAGAAATATCAAAGGAGGACGAGAGAAGCTAATTACAAAAGGAAAATTAGTAAAAGGCTTGCCTGTTCATCTGGTTTTGCAACATTAAGTGCCATTTGGAATCTTCAATGGTCACTCTGCACAGATTAAGCAATCAACAAAAACGAATTTATAACAATGAAAAGAAAATCTAAAAGAAGCGACTTGAATTCGACCTGTAAGAGGAAGAAGAGAAAATACCCAGAAACCCAGAAGAAACGTAAAAATGGAGAGTGAAAATAAATGGAGTTGGGAAGTGAGGTATGACTTTAAAGTCAAAAGGAAGTAGAGCATTCTTCACATTCTCAACAAACATCATAGGTAGATCCACCTACCAACACACTAAAAGTTGGCAGAAACACAGCTGCACAATACCTACAACCCCGACTACCAACAAGCCAATTTAGGATTGTATGAGCTGGAAAAAAGTCAACGGTGAATTCGGTTTGTATTTAAATGAAAATGATTGGAAAAGGGAACGTTTGACTTAATTTTTTTGTTGGTGAAGATGTTTGACTTAATTTGATTACATGAAACAAATGAACATAATTATGTTCTTCAAAATATACTATATTATTTTTCCTTAAATATGGAATTAGGTGCTTGTGTCAAGACAAGAATTAAATGAAAAATATATCAAGTGAGTATATAATAAATTGTTAGGTATTTTGTGATATAAATTATTATTTTTTTGAATTTTAATTTTATTAATTTCTTTAGGAGTTAGACTGTAAGACTTTTTTTTTTTAAATCTCAAATACCATTGACTGAATTTCTTTCGAGGTTGGCAAAAATTAATTCAAATGCGCCGTAATATTAGTATATATAATCAAAATTTGGAGACGATAATGTCACTTAATTCTACAACTGTGACTTGAAATTGGGTGACAAACCTTAATTGTGAAGTTAAGTAAATTCCATTTCGTCTCATTGCTCAATTTGCTCCTCTACAATTTTAATATTTTAAATAAGATTAATTTTAAATTCAACAAAATATAAAAATACTAATGGCAAGACCAATAATATTTGACCAGCAATGGAGGTTACTAACGACTTCCAATGGATGAAGAATGCTAATTTACTACCATTTCACATGAATTTCATAAAATTATAATTGAATTTCAAAAATATTGGATCAGCTTGAACATTATATTTTAAGTTTCAACTCTTTAAAATAAAACTCGCATGGTCATGATAATGCATAATCACGAGCGATCTTAAACCATTATTCACAATTCTCTTCAATATTTAGGAAATGTTAAAATATTTAAAGAACAAAGATAAAGTTACTTTAGTGTTGAGTTTTTTCGCTATTAAGTTCTGTAATAAATAACAGCAATACATTATGATCTCTTAAAAATGACAATTATATATTGAAAAAAACTAATAACAAAAAACTAAAAAATTGCACTTAAAACTTTTTTCATTATTTAATAGTGCATAAGTACAAGACATATATCCATTATCACCTCTTCCACGTTTGAAAAACATAAGCCAAAGAAATGATGAGACTATTTGTTAACTACTTTTAAAAAAAAAAATTATATTTTTAATTATTTTAAAAAGTTGTTTAAAAAATATTTTTTATTTTCATTTTAAAAATAAATTTTTTTTAAAAAAAAAATTTTTTGTTTTCTTTTTTTTTTCTCAAAACACCAATAAAACAAAAAAAAATATTTTACAGAACAATTTTTAAACAATTTTTAAAAATAAATTTTTAAAATTAAAAAAATAAAAAAAATAAAATCAAATAAGTCCTATATCTTTCTCTCATATAACCAATTTTATTTGTCATCTCTAGTGTGAAAACCCAATTCTTTCACCACAAGGAAAACGTCATCTTGTGAGAAATAATAAACTAAAAAATTGAAAGAAAAAAAAAGCCCCAAAAATCACTAAATTCAAAACCAGCCTCAAACAAATTCATGTGAATGAGCAAAATATGAAGTCCACAAAAATAATCAAAACATGAAACCAACTTCCCAAAACTAAATATTCAATACTTGAAAGCATGAAACTGTGGTTGCAATTAGCTTCTCTAGCTCTTCCTAAGTTTACTAATAAATCAATCAGCTTTTAAAGACAAGCAGGAATTGTGACCAACTGAATCACATAAACAAGTTGGGCCTTGATGCCTTGTATGTTGTCTTCAGCTTCCTACTTGGTGGCCTAACCTTCTTGAACACCAAGGGGAACCTGATTTTAGAATTGTGGAACTGCTTGGTGCACTCCCTTTTGCACAGCTTTGCTGGGATGGTGGCAGTCTTAATGATCTGGATGCACGGAAACCTCACCCGGTGACGAGATGCCATTTCGTTGTACATTTGTTCAACGGCACCATTGAGAGTGGTGTCTCGATATTCCTTGTACATGTTGTGATAACCAGTTCGACTCTGATATCGCAGCCAAATTCCGTAGTTCTTAATCTTCGTTGGATCTTTCTCAAAGATCTGCAACCAGTGAATGTTAAAAGAAAACTATATTGTCACACAACTGGAGCTAACAAGTGGCAAAAATCCACCCCTCCCAAAAAGTGTTTTCTTTCCATCATGGAAGTACTCAAAATTTATTGTGCATGAGTTTCAAGAGACTATCAGGTAGGAAGCATGTACGCTAACATTGACATGGACACAAAACAACAAAACATGACGTGCACTGCTATACGACAAAATCTAAACCTTTTGAGTTTTGACAACTTTAGACCGCAGCACTTGGAGGCCAGACGATTCTGATCCCTCAACTTGCAATTCAAATATAAACCTAGTCTCCAACATTACTGATTATTAGGAAGAAATTAAGAAATAAAAACTATCTTCAAATCATACTAATTGGATGATGAATTGACCTGTTTGACTCGACAAAAGTGGGTACTATATTGATCTGTATATAAATTAATTAAATAATATAACAAATAAAAGTAGGGCCCTTGCTGAGTCAACATGCCAACTAATCATCCAAATACAATAATTTGAACATAATCTTTGCTTTTTGAATTATTTCCAATGAATAATGATTAATAACTTGAGCGACTAAATGTGTTCAAGTTGAAAGTTGAGCAATTAAAATTGGTTGGCCCCCAAATGTAGGGGGCTAAAATTGTTAAAATCCCTCCCAAATCTAAAGTGTTGTCTGATACGTTCCAAACATAGACAACAACTTTTTTTTTTTCTAAAAGTCTATCAGGTGACAAAAAATAAGAGTATCCATTCACCTAATATCCTGATTCCTGACTTCAATTTTCTTCCACACCATTATACCCTGCCCACATTTTCCTATAGCTGTGGATCATACAATTAAACAGCACAGAGGGAGTGAAAAAAAAAAAAACAAGTTAATCTGTTCAACTACCAAAATATTTTACTGATTTTATGCTCAAAACCTCCATTCTTCACAACTTATAATTTTATAATTTCCCATTTCTTCCTATGATTTCCCTAGCCTCTCCATAGACTACTATAAATCTCTAAGTATACAATAAAACATTGACAAAGCACTTGCTTCAACTTATTTAGCAACAGCATACAAAAGTGCAACGATGAAATGAAAGGCAGAATTTTCTCTCAAATGCAGCTTCCACTGTGTCACATGTATCTTCTCAACTTAACACTAATGGTCAAAGTAACTCATTTTACTGCGAAATAAGTCTGATTTGATGTCAAAAGGGAAGTTGCAGTAGCCTAATAGGATAACTCAGGTGCATACCTCGTTGATGGCTAGCACTTGTCCATTGCTTTTCTTGACCTTCTTCAGCTTTCTCAAGAAATACCTAAAAATTAAAAATTAAAAAATAACCACTTTAGGAAATTCTTTACAGAAAGAGAATATATTTACAATTTTACAATTATTTAACAACTATATAAAACAAGCAAAATTCTTATTGCACCAAAAAGGATGGATGGTGGCCATCCACAACCAAGGAGCTGTTAAAATTGTTAGGGAGGAAATTCAGAGCCTGCCGATGTCATTATAAGTTCAAGAAGAAGGTCAAAAGGACGCTTTCATGAGAATCCAAAAGCTGGTCGAAATTTTATTCTCCAAAGTTTAGATTCCAAATAATACTTTGGGGCTTCCAAATTCTTATGACATAAGGCATCTTAATACTTTCTGAAGATCGGATGCAGTATCTATGCCTGTCTGCATGATTCCTAACTGCGCATATACAGCCATGCAAATTTTCATGACGAAATTTCATAATTTTTCCCGCATTTTCTCATCATCCAAACAAATGAAAATACAATGTTAAGATTATAACATACCAGAACTTGGATTTCGCGCGGACCTCATTGGTGGCCCAAAGCTTCATCCGGTAGATCTTAGGATGCTCGTCGGTTTCAGTGGGAAGAGCTCTCCCCACGACCTGGTACTGGTGAAACTGTTTCCACACAACAAACCCACCATTGTAAACACTTCAAATCTTCACCCCAAATAGAAATTGAAACGAAAATAGTTTTCTAAGAAGCAAGAAAAAACAATTTAAAAACGAGAAATTGCAAAACGAAAACAGAGGGAAAATGTGGCACAAAATCAAAGAGGGAAGAATGCTATGAAACGAGTACTGTCTTACCCTGAAGGTAACCATTTGGGACGAAAGAGGCAGAGAGAAGTAGCAACTGCCTGAGCGTGTCTTCAATTTTTGTCCCAAGCGGCCACTTCGTTCCTCTCTGGGAGTACCAACGAAGTATGATCGGATCAAAAAGGAAAACCCTAACGGGTGGGTGCGGCTTCAATCGGGCCATTCAAAACCCACTTGGATCAGCCCAATTGAAAAGGCCCATAAATATAAAAAGAAAATTTCATTAAAAAAAGGATAAATTAAAAAAAAATTATATACTAATATATATGGCTTTGGATAATTTGTGTCTTAAGCGCGAAAGAGTAGTTAAGAATTGAATTTTGGTGTTTTGAGTTTTTGGAATAAGAGGGGGGTAATTATTTAGTATTTTATGATATATTATTTAATTATAAAAAAATATGAATAGCTTACAAAATTAATATAAATAACATTATTAAATTGTTTCAGAAATAAATTGATTTGACACTATAATTGATGTCAGGCTTCTTCTTTTTTTTTTGATAGATTATCGAAACAGATAATTTTTGGGCAGGACATATTTATTATTTTATTTTTAATCATAATTAATTAATTAGTAACTAAAGAGAAATTAAAATATACTGATTGAACTTATATTTAAATTGGTAAAAAAAATGTAGTAACATTTTAAATTGGTATATTTGGATGTGCTAGCTTTTAACACAGATTACAAGAATTATATATCAACAACTTGAAAAAAAAATTATATACACTCAATACATTTAGATAAGTGGTTTTTCTTTTCTTCTTTTTTCTTTTTTTAATAATAACGATAATTGTAGTTTAATTTGTACGTCAAACAAGATTAAATTCCTCCAATTCCATATCAGTTAAGCACTTCACAAGTAGCATTAATCCAAACTTACATGGACATGGCTAGTTTGTTCTCCTTTGGAACTTTCCATGAAAGAAGAAGAGGTCTCTTACAAAAGAAATAAACCAAATAGGTTATATTTGATAAAAATAGCTGATAAGTTAATTAAAAATTGAAAAGTTAGTTGAAAATTAAAAAATTGATTTTTAACTGAAAACTATTAAACTAATTTATTGAATTAGAAGTGTTTAATAAAATTAACTATTGAATTAGTTAATAAATATAAAATGACATAAAATAATATATTTATATAAAATTTATCATTTTTTATTAATAATTACATTTCATTACATAATTTTAAAAAATAAAAAATAAATATATTTTTTAGAATCCCACAATAAATTAACAATATTATTGCGAATCTCTTTTATTTAAATAGATACTTCTAAATTTTTATTTCTTGTGTCACTATCAATAATATTTGAAAGTTCATCATAGGATATGTAATTTAGATATTGTTCGAGTATAGTAAAAATAATATCATCTTGTAAATAGAATAGTGTTGAAATTTAAATAAAATAATAAAAATAAAAAAAATTATAAAAGTTATAAGTTACTTAAAGTAACGTATGATAAAAAATTATAAACTACTCAAATAAATTTATTTACTAAATACTTTTAATTTAGTTAAACAAACTTATAAGTTAATCAAATAAATTATAAGTTAACTTATTTGATTTATCAAACATACTCATAAAAGAAGGTCAAGAGCGAGCTCCTATTTTTATAAAATTTCAAAGATTAACGGGCGTGCTTATTAATTCATGTTTCCCTCAAAATACCAAAGATAATTGAAAAAGATGAGGAAATATGAGATAGGCGACACTCTTAACAATAGAGTTGACCTATTCTTTGTTTTTTTTAAATAAATAAATAAATAAAAAACCGTTGTCAAGTGGTATCCAAATTTTACTAATCTAT
Organism: Gleditsia sinensis; assembly: GCA_037074535.1. Classification (NCBI taxonomy): domain Eukaryota; kingdom Viridiplantae; phylum Streptophyta; class Magnoliopsida; order Fabales; family Fabaceae; genus Gleditsia; species Gleditsia sinensis. Next base: position 17,566,304 of record CM073472.1, read on the forward strand.
TTATTTGGTCTGATAAAAAAACAAACCATTCACAATGAAACTAGATAACTCACAGAGAAATTTTTTATTGCTTGTCTCTTAACAATTGGTATATGTAAAAAGATTTAAACTTGTGATTATCCGCCTATATTATATTCTTGTCCCCACCAACATGCTTGGATTTCTACTCTTTTTATGATATACTTAACAAATGAGCTACTTTATAATCAATTCCCTGCCATTTGACCATTTTCTTTAATTAAAAAAATATATAGTATTAATTAAAAAGGGATGGTTACCAAAAAGGTAGATTACAATAAATTTTGCAGCAAATCACCTCCTATAAATGCCTCCTTGGTTTTCTTGGAGATTATGAACCAAAAGCATATCCACCATGAACCATATTGTTAAAGACAGCACCATATAGAATCAAAAGAGATCATCAACTCAGAATGGAAGAAAATGAAAATGTGTGCAAAACAATGAAACATTTCTGTATGATATGATCTTGTTTCTTTAATTACCTGAACCCTACTGCTATAATAACCTCCATAAACAATAGCTAATTATCATTTTTTTCTTTTCCAGTATATATCACTGCCAGAAATTCTTCGGTACAATCCTTGCATTGCCAGGTATGCAATAGACCAATAAAAACTTATCAAAGTATATGTGTCGAGTAGATTCCACCACCACTAGACTAAAGTGAGGTTTTATTCACTCCTTGTGCAGACAATCATACACTATATGGCTACTCAGAATTTCTTCTATCACTTTCTATCTAAAGGAAAATTCCAAAAATTAAAACCCTAAATCGCCATGTTTACAGTTATTTTCCTTTACAACAAAATCCAACTCCAATAAAGATGCTAAACATCAGCACAATTCATCGGAGCATATCCCAATCTAGATTTCTTCATATCATAAAGGATGTGAAAGTTCTGCTGCTGATAGTTTCCAATTATGGAAAGAGCCGAATGAGGAGTGCCGAGAACTGCCAAACAAACCAGATCACCTGGCTCAATCTGGATGAAGTAATTCTCTACTGGGAAGTTCCACACAGACCCATCTGCAAACAAGATCCCAAAATCCGGCAGCTCTATTTGTTTGACCCCAGAAACATTGTAACACGGCTTTAGAGGAGGAAAGCCTTCGACGACCGGGTAGCCCTTGATCTTCTTTATGAATGCCTCCTTGATGATCTGATAAGCAGGCTCTGCAAAATAAGTTAGAGTAGTCCCAGAATCAATGATTGTTCCACCTGCACCTTCTGCTGAGACATGCCAAGTCTCTTCTGGTATTTTTAGTACTTCATCGCCAACCGTGACAGATTTTATCTGGACATAGTAAAATGTATCAACTGGGTTTTCTTTCCCAGACACAAATGAAGTGAAGTTCAAATTGGGGTGGCTGAGAAGCTCCTTGTCTTCCCCGAATATCAATTTACTGCTAAGGTTGCTATTTCGGTCCACAAGGCAATAGGAAAACGAATGACCATAAAGAGATTGGAGCTGAGAAGCAAATGACAATGGTCCTCTCCCCAATCCTAGCAACCCAGCAGCCCCATGAAACAGGCCTCTATTCCAATGGCCACAGCCAAACATTACATTCTCCACACGCCTGAATTCAGACTTCCCCGTAGGCGTGGTGAGATTAACTGTGAAAGTCTCAAGGGCAAAATCCCCAGTTGTGTTGGAGCTATCTCCATACCAATAGAAGTAGGGGCAGCTCTGGTTCTCAGCCTTGCAAGGATGGGGTGGATCCGGTGATGACACAAATTGGCAACGACGATCATGGCAGCTTATATTCTTAAAAGAAGTGGAATCTTTAGGATCATAGTAAGGTCCGTTTTGCTCGAAACAAGCATGGCAAGGTACACATTGAATCCAGTTAAGATCACTACCAGTATCAAGTATCAGAGAAAAATGTTTAGGAGGTGTACCCACAAACACATCCATGAAGTACTCTCCAGAGCCAAGACTGACCCCTGATTCCAAAGTTGCCACAAGCTGGCTGGAATACCCACTTGCAATATATTCCGTTGAAGCTGCCGGAGCAATAACCTGCTTGTATGGTTGCTTTGATTGGTCCTGTGCTTTCTGCAGCCTTGAAAGGGTATTTTGGTTCTTCTTCTCTATGACCCTTCGATGAAGGGTCTGAATTCTAGTTAAGTCGTGAACGGTGAAATCAACCACAGATTTTTTAGGCTCAGCATCTTTGCTTACCGACCGGTGTTTCAAATGGAGTTTCACCGTTTGCTTGTGTGGTTTTGCTGCTAGAAAAGCCTCCCCATCTTCTTCATCACCATCATCAGTCTCTTCATTTGATGCCATGGTCACTTCTGAATGCCCAAATTTCTCTGATTTTGAGAAGCTACACCCAGAATCAGCAGAAGAAGATACGGCATTGAAGTTCGGATGATCGGGTAGTTTGATGACAGCAAGAGAAGAGCCATTTTTATCGAGACAGTTGTGATTGTGATTCCCAGAAAAGGCATCCACGGCACAGGAATATATTACAAAGAGAACCAGGATGAGAGAAACATTCAAAACCATAGTAATAGTATCTTCCTGCTTGGCCCCGAGGAAAAGCCTAACATCAAACACCTTGCAAAGTTTCAGAAGAAAATCTCCAGGATAAAACGCAGAAAGAGGAAAACTACACCAAATTATCTTAACTTGAAAAAGAGATAAAGGTTCGAATTTCCTCTCAATTCCTTTTGTACAGAAATTCCCAGAAGGAAGCAATCAAATGAAACTTAAAGTTTTGCTGGAACAATGGAAACAGAAAGGGGAATAGATAAAACCAATCAGGAATTGTCTCGGAACACAGAAAGTAAAAACTACCAAAAAAATGTGGACTTTCAAGGCCAAAATGTGTGATTGGCAGATGGGAAAATCTCACAGAAAGAAGGAAACAATCAAATGGAATAATGAAAACAGAAAGGAGGGTCACAGAAAACCAAACAAGAATTGTATCAAAGCCCAGAAAGCAAAAACTACCCAACAAAGAACATCAAAGATTGCCGACACTAAATGGAGACAGAAATGAATAAAGGGTATGAAACACAACAAAAAACGTGAACTTTCAAGGCCAAAATGAGCGTTTCGCAGATGGGAAACAAGAAAGGAAAACTCTGAGAAAGACTTTGAAAGCCAAGCGTCAGAAGGCACTGGGAAAGAAAAGAACGCGGTTTCAGAACAAAGCTGCAATCCTTAATCCTATCATAATATTGAAGATTCAAACCACGAAATCATTTTGGATACCAATAAGATTAATGAATGCGGGCTAATTTAATACCTGGTCTTCTGCTTACAGGGGAATTTCCTCACAATTTCCTGTTTCGTTGGCTTGAAGAAAGTTGAAAATCACCATTTTAATTTTATCGCCATAGCCTTGACGGATTTTATTGTGTTTTACACTTCATCGATTGTACCAATCCTTCTTCTGCAAGTTCATAAAGTCAGAATCGATTTCTTCCCCATTTTCAGTTGTAGAACTATCTGGTCACTGGTCAGAGGTTTTGAATCTATTGTACTCAGTGGAAGTAGAGAGAGAAAAACAAATCAACCTTTATGACTTGAATAACGAAAAGGAAAGGCAGGGTATGGGAGGGACCCAGAGTTACGCGCTGAAAAGTGAAAGAGATTTATGACTTTTATATATATATACACGATATTATAAATATTTAAGATTTCTGTAAATTAAAAATTGTCCTAAATTGATCATGTATAATATTCAAGAAACTTAATTGATAATATAATTGATTAAGTATATTGTTATAATTTTGAACTCTAATTATTTTAAATTTTTAGGATTAGGTGCAAATAAATTTTTTTATTGACGTAAATATTTTATCTTTTACTAAAAAAAGAAATAAATTAATTACAATATGTATAAATTAATTCAAACATTATATAAATATAACATTAAAAAAATTAAATTTAAACAAAATTCACATGATTTTTTAACCAAATGAAAATGTGAATATTAAATATTTTAAATATTAATCACTCAAGTTTCCTTTGGTTAAATGCCAAATAGCTATATTAAAAGCTTGTCAATTTTTTAATAGTATTATATATGTGTTTAATTAATTAATTTACCATTAATTATCTTCGATAATATTTAACTCATATAGAGTTTGACTTTATGATTATTACTTTAATATTAAACTTTGAGTTTTCTTGTAAGACACTTACATATAGAGTACTAAATTCTGAAATAATTTAAATTATCATTATAAAAATGTCAAAACCTTTTATAATTATCGAAAGGTGATGTGTTAAGTTATGACTTAGATTATTAGATTTTGTACCGGAGTAACGTAATTCAACGCTCTATAACTACTCAATAAAGAAATGATTATTGAGAATTTTAATATAAATTATTATAATTATAAAATACTTTCCTCCAATACTATTTGACTTAATATTCGATTCCGAATTTTTTTTATTAATGCAATTATACCGTTATTTATATAATTATGTAATAATTGATAATGAAAATAATATTATCTACATAAAATAAAATGTAAATTAACAAAATGGCTTAAATTCCTTGAGGATGATTTTGGGGAAAAAAACATTAAAAATAGTTTTCATCATGACACTTTACAGTGTTTGTAGTTTTCTAAGTTATATTCGTATGCTGGTAAAATAGAAATTATATATACTATTCACACTAACTCAACATATTATGTAAAGAGTAAATTAATAATTTAGTTTTTAAATTTATAAATTTCTTTAATTTAATTTTTTTATTATAAGAATTAATCCTTAAAAATAACAAACAACAAATTTAATATTTTTAAGAATAAACAAAAATAATTAACGTATAATAAATTAATAATTTTATATATTATTTTGTGAATTAAAAAAATTTAAAGACTAAATTCAAATAAGTATATAAATTTAAAGATTAAACTATTAATTTAATATTATATATTAAATTGTGGGTTTTCTTTTTCCCCATTAAGCTTCCAAGTTCCATCAACTTCATATTTGACAGCTTCAAATTTTGAAGTTATTATCAATGATAGGCTGGTTAGCACTAAAATAAAACAACATTAAATAACCAAATCTATGTGATCCTCATGTTTCTTTATCTTTTTAGAAAATTAATTTCATTTCTATTTAGTGTTGAGACTTGGTCCCAAATCAAATCTTATGAGTATTAGATTATGCAAAGACTTCTTCTAAAGTTTATAAACTTTATGTTCACATTGTTGATTGAATTATTTATTTATTTATTAAATTTATAATCCAATCTCTACATTTGTATAAATAAATTTATATTATTAGTAATTAATTTTTTTTATTTGGTAAAATTTGAAATTAGAGAACTTTAAGAGGTAATTCAGGTTCCAAAAAATAAATGAATGGTAATTAAGTAATTCAATTCTTGTTTAACATTTTTTTAAAAATAAATACAATTAATTTGTTATATAACTATTTCTGATAGAAATGCATTAAATTATGGTCACCTATTTGTTTTATTCTTAAATTAATATTTTTTAAATAGACATAATAACAAAACAAAAATAGTTTAATGTTTAACCACAGCATATAACAAATACTTTTAGCAATACTGTGAGTATTTAAGATAATGCTTATAACAAATCCACTTTTTTTTTCATCACAAAAATCCAATTTTAATTTTATTATTTTAAAAATTAAAAAAATATTATTTACAATTATTTATTTATGTAAATTTAATAAATATAGTTGGACATTACAAAAACTACCCATCACTATTTATAATTTTAAAATTAATAACTTCGACTTACTTACTTTTTTATAATTAAAATCGTTAACGAAAAAAGACTCCAAGACAATAAATAGAGTTAGCCCACATACAAATAATTACTACTTTCAATTCTACCCTACAAAAAAATTTCAATTATTTTCTTCTCTGGAATAACAAATAATAAAATAAAATATTACGGAGTCATTTAAAAAAATATGTGTTAATAAAAAAATCATATACAAAATAAAATATTAAAAAAATTTCCCAAACACAGTCAAACAAACACTAACTTCACAATTTTCAGCTTGTCAAACTTTAATTAATTTTAATTAAATATTTTTATATTTGTTAAATATAAAACTAATTTCATTTATTAATATTATTTGTCTTGGTAAATTCATAAATTTTTGAAAATGTGAAATTCAAATTTTTTTACCATCACAAATTATGGGTAATTAAAAATTTTGTATAGTTCCCATTTTTCTGCGACCAAATAGTGTCTACCTACCCACCCAAGAAACACCAAGTCAATTAATATTATAGTAATTGCTGTACAAAAGTCCGAGTGAGAGAGAAGCACGTGACCACATCGTCATATATTGGTATTGTAATTTGCAAACCCTGAGACCAAAAGTCCCAATCACTATGCAAAAAGAGTATTAAGGAAGCTTTGAGAGAATAGAAAAAATGAGCAGAGTTGTTGGAGTTTGATGCAGACGTACACACATGCCAATTGAAAGTTGCAGCCTTGAGTTCTCTTGAAAACTACAATTTGTGTGGTTGGATTGTTTGGCTTCTTTTTTGGGTGATATTAATTGTTAATTTCCAAATTAACATTATATTTTAGTATTTGCTTTTTTTATATAAATTTTGATTAATATCAATGTTGATGCAACTGAGCCAAGTGATAAAGATGAGTTATGGTGTATAATTTTAGTTGATTAAATTCAATAAGATAACTCGTCAAATAACTTTGGTCTAATAAGAGATTTTTGGAGGAGTTCACTCTTGACTATCTCATGCAAGTATAATCGCATTCTAATTAATTGTTTGTGAAATTCAAATGATTTGCATAAATTAAAAAATTTGCCATCGACTGCGTTTGATAATAAGAATTTAGATAATGAAATAGAAATTTAGATTCTATTCCCTCGTTTAGTTAATAAAATCAGTAAAAAATGTGAATTCTACATAATACTGATTATCTTTTATAAATGATTAGTATTATTTAAAAAAAAAGGGTAAAAAATGAATAATACAATAAAAATAAATGAAAAGATTAAAATATTTTTTATTATTTTATTTATTTATAAATTTTATTAATCAATATTAAAAATTTAAATTTAAATATATATATATATATATATATATATATATATATTTAAATTTAAATTTTTAATATTGATTAATAAAATTTATTATATTAATAATAAATTATTTTATTTATTATTTATAATATTTAAAATAAATTTTTAAGTTCAAATAATTTTATTTTAATAATTTTATTTTTTAATAATATATTATTATTGTTTTTTTTAATATAGTACTAAATATAATTTTAATCATAATATTTTATTTTATTTCATTATATTATATTATTAATTTTTATTCACATTCTCATTAATATGGTGAAAAAATCAAGTCATCATATCATTGATTTAATTGTTGGGTTACTAATTAAATCAGATAAATTAATTAATTATAATTAAAAATAATATATTTTTTGAATTAAATTAAACATAATAATTAAAAAAGTTATATTAATAGATATAATATACTTTATTTTGATAAATAATATATAAATATAAATTTATTAAAAAATTGGTATCAATTTATAAAAAGTATTTATATAAAATTAATTTTACAAAATAAAAATCTAATTTAGTTCAATTATTTTGAATTAATAATACTTTATCAATTTAACCATCGAGTCAATCCAACTTATTTACAAAAACAGTTCAATTTTTAAAACCGACCCAATTCGATAATTAAGTGGGGTTAGTTGAACTGATTAAATCGGTCTAAATCCTAACATCGTGGTTGCCAACCCACAGACAGAGTGAGGGAAAGGAATGTACGACGCTTCGAAAGGGGGAATTCTTTTCATTAAAGTAGTCATCTTTTGTGGCAGTGCTTCTTCCGAGCGACGCTCTCTTAACTTTCCTACTTTGAAAACTGCAAAATACGACTTTATAGGACTCCGGAGTTTTCGAAAGAATGATCGTGTTTCAACATTCTCAAGCACGACCAAGATGCCGTATTTGTTTGATTAATTTTTTTTTATGAGCACTGAGGCCACCGCCTCATGGGTTTGCGTGTTAAATACAAATTTTTACTACTACGATACGAAGGAAACTGAAAGCGAAAGACCCTTTTTGTGAGTCATGCTTTCGGATTCGGTGAAGAAAATAAACCCAATTTCCCAAATGGTTACTTCTTTAGTTTTCCTTCTGACTTACAATTTTATTGGTCACTTATTTTCTTTAATTGCTCAAGTCAAGTTGAACCTTTTAAAAAGGTATAAATCTACCTTTCAAGTTTCAACTACTACGGACTAAACTTTGTCTTTTCAAAATTTTTGAGTTAATTTATGCTTATTTTCATTAAAAATATAGTAAAAAAATAAGAATGAAATGGCCGATTTAATAAGTAAATTAGCCTTGTTACTGTTCCGATTACATTGCTCGAACTGATGAGTCAAAAATTGATCAAACTTGGTCAAAAATCAAATAAAACTTATCTAAACCAGATGATTTTTCAACTGCAAAAACATTTAAATGTAAAGAAAAATAATATAAATTGTTTTAAAAAATAATTTTTATAAACAGATATTTTTAAAACTCAATTAACACAATTCATCAATAGAAAATTTAATAAATTTATTTTAAAAATATTAATATTATGATTTGATTATTATCCACGTAATTAATTATTTACTTAATTGTTATATATAATATTTTTGGCATTTTTTTTCTTAGAAAGAAAACTGAAAAGGAAATACCCTTTTGATTAATAGTATAGTTAAAAAAAATTAGATTAAAATAACCGATTTAATCAATAAATCAGCCTTGTTATTAATATGATTACATTGCTCAAACCGATGAATCAAAAACTGATTAAACTTGATTAAGAATCAAATAAAACTGATTTAAACCAGACGATTTTTTAACTACAAAAAAAGTTAAATGTAAAGAATAATAATATAAGTTGTTTTAAAAATTAATTTTTATAAACAAATATTTTTAAAACTTAATTAATACAATTCATCAATAGAAATTTTGATAAATTTATTTTGAAAAAATTAATATTGCTATTTGAATATTATCAGCTTAATTAATTATTTACTTAATTGTTGTATATAATTTTTTTGTATATATTTTTTTCTTACAAAGAAAACTGAAAAGGAAATACCCTTTTGTGAGTCATGCTTTTGGATTTGGTGAAGAAAATAAACCCAATTTGCCAAATGGTTACTTCTTCAGTTTTACTTCTGACTTACGACTGCTAAGGTCTAAACTTCATCTCTCTAAAAATTTCTAAAATTTTGGAGTCAATTTATATTATTTTAATTAATCACTTCTCTAATTAGATTAAAAATAAGTGATCCCGAGAATTTCAATTTATGCGTATTTCACTATAAGTGACATACACAGTTAGAAAGGAAATACCAACTGAACATATAAATTTTACATAAAAATTATCAAATTTTAAGTGTAAAATATATTTTCAGATCAATTTATACGTTAATTAAAATTATATTTTTTTGAGTAATTTTAAAAACATATATTTTACATCAATGTAAATACACTTAAAATAATAAATTCTCTTAACTGTTAGTCTTAAAATTTCAAATGGAGTAATTATAGTACAAACCGTATCTTCTTCATTATTAAAATAATCTCTTAAAATTTTAAATATAAAAATTTAGAGTTTAAAATTTAAAATTTAAAATTAAATATAAAAATAATATAGTAAAAGAACACGGATATCTTTTAACTCTATAAAAAAAATATTTTTCTGTTATATTTTTTAAAATTTTGAATCAACCAGAAAAAATACATTATTTTCATAAAATATTTTTAAAAAATCTATTTTCATTCCGTGGTGTACACGGTCCCTCAGAATTATCCATGACTACGTTTGGTGACTTACGCCATTGAACCATTAAATTAAATGTTTTCACAGCAACGGTAGACTAGATTTTTTTAAATAAAATTATTCATTAATAATTTATTGCATAATTTGAATACGTAAATTAATTATTATATTAATTTAGTCTCTGAAATATTTTTAGCATAATTTGAATATATTAATATTTTTTCCATATTATCATTTTTTTATTTTATTTAATCAAATTTAAATTATCAAAAATCTTATTATAGTATGAATTAATTTAATTTTTATATTTTTAAAAATAAAAACAAATGAATTTTTCTTATTCTACTTAAATTCATTGTTTCTTTTATTTTTATTTTTTTTAATAAGGAAGATAAAAACATATTTTATCTCTTTTTTTTTCGTTAGAAACATCAGATTTTATTTATAATATTTTATAGAATATTTTATTTTTTTTCATTCCATTTAATTAAATAAAAGAATTTAAGATTTTATTATTTATTTATTTTTATTTCATTCAATCAATGATGTCATAATTTTTTTTTTCGCTCAGTCATCTTCTTTCCTTCATGACACGTTAATTTGATGACCTGTCACACACTTTGATATTCAAAAGGAAATCGACACCGTATTTTGACATTGAAATTTTGGTGCACAGGGTTGAATTACAAGCAGATAACCACTTGACTTGACATGTCATCAAATCGCGTATTAACTAGACAAGATGGCATTGTTAACGTACACACGTAAAATAAATATTCAACTTATGTTAATAAATCTATTTATAAAATTATATTCACACTTTATTTTACATAAAATTATCGAATTTCAAATTATAAATCTACAAAAAAATTTGCAAAAATTAATTCAACTTAATTTATTTAAAAAAATAAATTCTTTAGGCGCCAATCTTAAAATTTAAATTTGAGTAATAATAATAAAATATATATATTTTAAACTTTGAAGATTAAGGATTAAAATTTTTAATTTTTTAATTTAAAATTTAAATTTAAATAAAAAAATGATAGGATAAAAGAGTAAAAATATATTTTAACTTTATACAAGATATTTTCTTCTCATCAATTTTTTTTTCACCTCCTCCGGTAGAAATTTTGTATTTCTAAAAATATTTTTTTAAAAATTGAATAAAATATAAAAATATGTTATTCCTATAAAATATTTTCAAAAATTCTATTTTCATTCGTGAAGTATACGCTCTCTTAAAATTTTCCATGATGACTTACACCGTTGAACCATCAAATTAGATGTTTTCAAAGCAATGGTAGACTAGGTTTTTTATTTATTAATAAATTCAATTCAACAAATTTTAGTGGTAGAAGTCATTATTTTTAAATTTTAAACATCTTTTATCTAAATAGGAAATTCTTAATTTATATATGAGTGAATTAATTGGTACGTTAATTTTCAGTCTGTAAAAGATTTTTACCCAATTTGAATATGTAAATATTTATTTTTTCATATTAATATTTTTGTTATTTGATTTCATCAAATTTGACATTTTATCCTACGTGTATCCCTTAGTGATGTCATCCTTTTTTTGCCAGTTCATCTTCTTTCTTTCATGACACGTAAATTGGACAACCCGTCACATATTTTGATATTCAAAAGGAAAACGACACCGTATGTTGACATTCAAATTTAGGTATGTAGGGTTGAAATGAAAGAAAATAACCACCTGACTTGACATGTATCATATATTAACGAGACAAGATGACATTGTTAACGTAAACACGTAAAATAAAATATTTAAATATGAGAAAAAATAAATTAAATATTAAATATTCAACTTATGTAAAAATAAAAATAAAAAGAAATATATAAAGGATTATATTCAACTCCAAAGAAAATTGCTATAACAAGAATTAAACTTTGTTGTAATTATTTTTATTCAAAATATAAAATATGACTGAAAATAATATTTTTATAATTTAAAAAAATAATATATCATAAATATTAAAAAATAAAAAATATTCTTATAATTATTAAAAATCAAATAATATTTATAGCTATTTACGTTAATTCGATTTAAAAATAAAAATGAACTTATTCTTATTTTAAGAAAATAAATGAGTTTTTAAATAATAAAAATTTACAAATAAAAATAATCAATGTAAAAGAAATTACTCTTTTATTCAATTAGTAATATGTTTGATAAAATAAATAAATTAATTTATAAATTTTTTGACTGATTTATAAATTTATTTAACTAAATTAAAAATATTTAGTATACAATATTATTTAAATAATTTATAATTTAATTTAATTAATTAAAAATTTTAAAAATTATATAATATTTTAAAAGTGTGTTTAGTAAGTCAAATAAATTAATTTATAATTTATTTAAATAACTTATATGTTTATTTAATTAAATTAAAGATGTTTAGTATATAATAATATTTAAATAATTTATAATTTATTTAAATTATTTAAAATTTTAAAAATTATATGTTATTTTAAGTAGTATATAACTTTTAAACTTTCAGTTAATTTATAAATTTTAAATTAATTTATCAATTATTTTTGTTAAGTATAATTTAAGTGGCATATAATTTTAAATTTTTAACTATTTTATAAGTTTTAAATTATTTTATTTACTATTTTTTACTAAACATAATGAAAGAGATATCTTTCATAATTATTAAAAAAATACCACTCCACTGTTAAATCTATTCAGAGATTTGTAATTTTTTAAACAATTAACGTAATAAAAATGCATATATCTCATAAGAAATTCAACGTAAAGAAGTCGAACTCTTCGTATAAAAGTCCAAACTAAAATTATTTTAGAAACCAAATACACTGAAAGTATTTTAATCATCTCCACTTAAACCATCCTCCATTGACATTTAAAGGATTATATTAATGCGGATGCTATCTTTTAGAAAGCAAACTAATTAAAAAAATGAAATTCAAGACTGCGAGAACACCTTCAACGAGTGCGAAGAGTTTTATTTTAACACACAAAAAAGTGGTGCGAAGATCTCTACCACCGTATCTCCCCAACACGCAATCAAGTTAGGCAGTGGCTGAAAGTGGAAACATCGATAGAGTTCTATTGAAGGAAGTAAAACAGACTCCAATTGTCCAAACTCGGCCCACAAATTGTCAGTTTTGGATGAGAATCAATTAAACACAATGAATTCTGTGTTTATCGTCTCTCCTTTGTCAAACCACACTACCTTTGCTTGGACTGGGAAGTTCCTTCAGTATAATTTGGACTTTACTTCTGTGTTTCTCCCTTTTTTTCATCCATTTGAATTGATTAGTCTGTCTGTTCATTTTTCAAAGGCATTTTTTTCTTGTTTCTATTATCCATTTCCGTCATGAGCATGATCGTTATTCTGTGCTGGCAAACAGTGTAAGGATGGCAATAGACAGGTATTTGGTCATTCTTTTTAGACCAAATTATTTTTTTTATTTTTTTATTAATATTTTTATTATACAACTCTTTTTTATTATAAAAATATAACAAGTTTCTTTTAAAAATAAAAGTAAAATTATTTCCTTTCTTCTGATTAATATTTTTATTATATTGTAATTTTTTCTATTAAAAAAATATATGCAAGTTTTTTTAAAATAAAAGCAAAATATTATTTTTTTCTATTAATTAATATACTTATTATATAACTCTACCCTTTATTATAAAAATATTCATAAATAAAATATATTACAATTTAACATAAATATCTTAAATTTTTTTAAAAAGAGAAACTGACAAAATTTAAATAAATAAAAGAGTCTCAAAATTTTCTTTTTTTCCTACAATTTTCAATAAAATTTTTAAATTAATGAAATTAATATTTTGATAGTTCAAATACTTTCATAATTATTTTGACAGTTATTCTGTGCTGGCAAACAGTGTAAGGATGGCAATAGACTGGTATTTGGTCATTCTTTTTAGATCAATTTATTTTTTAATTAATATTTTTATTATAAAAATATAACAAGTTTCTTTTAAAAATAAAATGCTCTCATATCTTTTGATTAATATTTTTATTATACTATCTTTTATTTTATTAAAAAAATACACACAATTTTTTTAAAAAAAATGAGAGTAAAATACTTTTTTTTCATTGATTAATATACTAATTATGTATCTCTTTTCTTTATTATGAAAATATCTATAAATAAAATATATTATAATTTAACCTAAATATTTTAAAATTTTTAAAAAACAGAAACTGACAAAATTTAAATAAATAAAAGACTAATCTCTCAAATTTTTCTTTTTCTTTCTCAATTTTCAATCAAAATTTTAAACCAACGAAATTATTATTTTGATGGTTCAAATACTTTCATAATTATTTTAAGAATAAATCATTAATATTGGAGAGCATCAACTTAGAAATAAAATTTTTGGAAACACTATTTCATTTCATTTTATTATTTGTTTCTTTTCTATAAAAAGTATTTAAAATATTTATATTAAGTTGTAGCAATTTTTTTTATTTTTAAGAGATATTTATGTATATATTTTTTATAATAAAATAGAAAATAGTGTAATAAGTGTATTAATAAAAGAATAAGATATATTTTTTTATTATGTATTTTTAGCTTCAAATAATATATATGTATATTTTTAAAATAAATAGGAAGATCCTGTAATAAATACATTAATTATGGTATGTGAGAGTAATTTATTCTTATTTTTAATATGTGAATTCAAAACATATATTCATTATGTAAATTTTTTTAAAAAAAATTCATAGTTGCACTTGAAATGTCAAAAAGTTCATATAAAATTTGTGGGAAATGGATATTGGACCGTAAATATTATGTATAAGTAGAGATATATTTAAAATATCCAATACCTATATTTACATTTCAAAATGCATTTTATGAAATAATTTTGAAGTTTTGACACTATAATTGTTAATTACTCTATGTAATGTAAGAAATTATTAATTTTAACATAAAAAAATAAGTCGTGAACGTAGTTTGTAATATATACTTCAATATTTTCAAAAATCAGTTCAAATTAAAAGTTTAAACTAATAAATGATAATGTATTAATAATTTTTATAATTTTTAACATGTCCCATTGTATGGTATTATTTTAAACTTGTTTGAGAATTTTTTATTTTTCTATTTTCTCTCTGTTTAATTTTTTTTAAAAAAATGAGAGTTAGTATAATTGAACCTTGATCATTTGAATACAATAATATTGATACTATATTAAAAATTAATTTAATTCAAAAATTTAAAATGATGAATGATAATCTATTAACGGTTTTTATAATCAACAAAACAAAATAAAAGAAAAAAAATATATATACATGTCATCTCTCTTGACCGCAATTTTGAGAATTTGGTTCCAATTCTATGTATCCTTAATTTTTCCAATTGATTTGTTCAACTAGAGGCTTATTAGCTTCAATTAACTCCAATATACGGCACCATGACCACGTAATGGCTGAGCTTAATTACAAGTGAACTTGACTCTTAGGTCAAAGGTCATGTGTTCATAGTTCAAGAAAGACAGCACAATTGACCTATGACTAGTGACTCAACAATACCTATTAATCTACGTGTTAATTCATTTTTTAATAATTAAATAATTTATTATTAATCTGATCTCTTCTATTAAAAAAATAATAAAAAATTACAAATTATGGAATAATTATTCATTACTATTTTTTCATAATTGAATAATATATTGTAAACTACTATATATTTACTCACTCTCTTATATCAAAACACCAAATCTTAAATAGAAGCGTGGTTTAACTTGACTTTGAATTTTTAAAAAATTGTATTGAACCAATCAATTTATTAAAAAAATGAATTTATTTATTTATTTATTAATTAAATTAATCAACCAAACTAAATAAATAATTGACAATTAACTTATATTGATTCAGTTTAACTAATTTTTTCTTTAATTAGTCTTAATTAGTTTAGAATGTAATTGATTATATTTTTTACTATATATACATATATATTTTTTTCTACGGTTTACATACAAAAATTTGTAAAATTTTAAATATCTAAATTTAAAGTTAACATTTAATAAATAAAAATAACAAAAAAATTATAATAAACATATACATGTAAAATTATAAATTATAAAATTATGTATAACAGTCAGTTTAATTCATTCTTTAAAGATTAATAAGAATTAAGAACTGCTAGTAACATTTTCTCCGCGGCCTTTAATATAAGACAAGCTTAATATCAAAACTTGTTCACAACAGTTTTAGTTTTTTTTTGTTCTCTCTCTCTCTCTCTCTCAATCTATCTATCTATTTGGAGCCCTTGAATGTTTCAGTGGGAGTTTTAGACGATGGACTATCAAATAGACTTAAATTTTTTTTTTTGGACAGGCATAAAATAAACTCAATTGTCATATAAAAATTCACGAAGTTCGACCTTGGGCCATTTAAATTTAACAAAAATGGGCTTGCGGCCCATCAATAATCAGGTCCAAATAAGATTTCCTGGGTAAATCTCTTGTATTCCTCACGCGAGGCACCTATTTTTTACCGTACCCATAGTTATTTTTGCATTGTACTATTGTCCTTTTTATATATATTTTTTTTCAAATTTTTAAATAATATATTTTTTAAAAATTTAGCACAATAAAAATATAATCATTATATTATAAAGAGTTATTATTTCGCTTTAAAATTAATTTAATAGAATTTTTTATAAATCAAATGGTCATTGATATTTCATATAATTAATAATTATTCATGATTGTATTTTTAATTATAATCATTCTATAATAAAATGGGATTATTCAAATTGTAATTTTATAAAAAAAGCAAGATAAGGATTATAAATGTGAATTATTTTTTCATTGTATTTGATACAATTTGAAAATTGTGTGTAATAATAGATAAGAGAAAAAAGAAAGAAAAAAATACAAAACTTTCCCGCAGTCTCTCTCCTAGCTGGGTCGCTCACGAGTCGCGCCTCCTCCACTTCGCTTCTTTGAATGAAGAAAGCGAGGGACTTGCTCAAAACCCTTGGTAGTTGCAGTCCCCGCCGAACTTCGAACCTTGCTTCTCACCAGATGGAGGATTCATCAAAGCGCTATTCTTACAACCCAACACTGAAATGGAACCCTCAGGTTGAAGACTACTTCGTGAAAGCTTACGGCGCCGACCATTTCTCGCGCATCTCTCAAGCTTTGACGTACACAAATACCCCTCCTCGATAGTCCACATGTTTCTTTTTCCTTCCTTCCAATGCAATGTGTAAAAGTGTATCTGTTAATGGACATTGCGGTTACATTTTTATCAGCTATGTTAGTTGAAGCTGAATTTGTAAAGCGCTCGTTGTTTAAATGCAATACGAAAGAAAAAAAAAGTGGTTTAGTTCTTAGTTTAAGGCACGTGGTTTAAAAATATTCAATTATATATCCTTTTTAGTATGCTTTCATGATCACGTTGTTGAGAGCCGGTGTGCACCTTCATTGATGTTATGGTGCCAATTTTAAACTTATTTTAGTGACCCAAATTTGCTTCTGTAAATTTAAAGTGTACAACTTATATGAGTTTGTATGATTTTGAATTTTCAATATGCTGCTTAGTTACTGTAGAATCTTTTTTTAGTGTCTGAATTTGAGTGATGATTGAGATTCGTGTATGGCTTGCAGGCGTCCATCTTGCTACTCTTGCGTTCGAGTTAATAGGCTCAGGTCTACAAGTGATACTGTTATTGAGAAGCTACTGGCAGTTATGAATGAAACGGGGCCTGATAATGATTTGGACTCAAAGCAGCAAGTTTGTTCCAAAGAAGTTGATAATTCCCAGGATTCAGAATTCAGTGGGAATATAGCACCGGGACAAACTGAAGATGATGCTAATCCTTTGAAGGAGTGTTTTGAGGCTGGTCTAGTTTCCAAGTGTCAGATTCCCGGCCTAGATTATGTTGTGTTCGTACAGGGTTCAGGACCACACAATATCAATTATGGTAATGCACATGATCAAACTCCTAAGGAGGTCCTTGTTAGTAGGAAATGTGCTGAGGCAGTTCTTCGGGGTGCTCAGGTTATTTTCTTTCCATGTAAAAGTAGCAAGCTTAATTACCTAAGTAATTGTGAGGGGATGTTCCTATTTTACAACTTCCTAATGTTAATTTTCCTTTAGGTATATGTTCCTGGTGTAATAGCTTGCAGTGCTCATGTTGAGAAGGGGGATACAGTTGCAGTCTCAGTTGCTGTGGAGCAGCCTGGTGTTGATGGGGGATGGGGTATTGGTATGACACGTGGTACTGTTCTACAAGGATCACAAACAGGTAAGGAGTGTTTTTCTACCTCAATTCTGGACATAATTTGCTAGACTTATTTTTTTCAGGCTCTGTAATACAAAATTACATATATTGGGAAAATATAATTATTTATATTGTAGTGAATCTAGCTGTTAGGGTGCTTAATTTGTTATATTCAAGTCTAACTTTTTTTTTCTTAAAAAATTCTTTTGATCTTGCAACAATGATTTTTGAATTAAACCCTGTTTTAGATAATAAATTACAAGTAGCTTCTTTCCCGGGAAATTATGGTAAATTTGCTTTTTATAAAATTGATTGTTTTTGAAGATATGATGAGGTTTCTCGTTATCTTACAGATCCTTATTATTTTGAACGAAATGGGTTGTATATTGGCCGAGGAACAACAATGATGTCAAGGGCTGGAATGTTCCGGTTTTCTGAAGGAGTTGCTGTGCATATGAAGCATAGAGTATATGAACTTCCTTCTTTTCATAGTAAAATTCACCTCTTCTCCATAAGGAATATTATGTTGTATAATTATTTTGTGCAGTTTTTCTTTTGTTGCTTCACATTTTTGTGGTTTATCTTTTTCGAATCTTTGTTATGGCATTTTGGCATACTAAAGTATGATATTCATAATTCACGTAATGCCTTTGTAAAATATTCATTTCTCTCCGTAAGTTCTTTTAACAAAGCATGGCAGAAAAAGCATTAAAACCAAATATCTTTCCAATCTTCCTGTATGTTTGACAGGGAAAATCTATCAAAGAAACCAAGTGAAGAGTCCCAAAAAGAAGTCATGAAAACAATCCTATGCCAGAGCAAATCTAGGTGGTAGGATTTTCCCCAATATCCGAGCATTCCACTCCAACCAAAGACACCACAAAACTGCATATAAAGCACACTGCCATAACACTTTGTCCTTGTTCTTTCCAAAACTTCTGAGTTTGATTTTTTCCCCTCTTTTTCATTTACTGGCAGTTAGTTGGGTGTGTTGCTGACCCAAATAAGATACAGGTTTAGTTGAATTAGCTTGAGGCTTCTTTAGTTGAAATATTTTGGTCGGAAGATACAATGAGCCAAAGTTAAGTAACCTTATTTTCTCCTTGTTTTTTCAATAAATTTATGCCACTGAAGACATCATTACCTGCGATCTGATAGGTTCCATACATGATTAGATGGAGATCATCATCATCTAATCATCTCATTAATTGATGTTACTTTATTTAGATATATCAGAGCTGACTAGATGCAGCAGGTGGCTTTAGTTGGAGCTGACAAAGGGAATTGAGAAGCCACGGGATTACATTTTCCATGAAGAGAGTTGAAACTCATTTCTGTGCTTTTGGATTCCTAGTCTCAATTTTTGTCTTTTTCTGTTGGGAATGGGCCGAAGAAGATTAGACACTAGTTTGATAATCGGTGCTCCAAGATTTTCTGAATGATTTATGCTTGGATCTTTCCCATTGGTAAAAAATGGATTCTTCTATGCATGTCTTAGAGGCGGGAGTTCTATGAGATGTTAGATATTCTAAGAAGGTTCTTGTTTGGGAAGTGGAAGGAGTGGAGGCTTTGTCTAGCTCCTGTG
Source organism: Gleditsia sinensis (assembly GCA_037074535.1). NCBI lineage: Eukaryota > Viridiplantae > Streptophyta > Magnoliopsida > Fabales > Fabaceae > Gleditsia > Gleditsia sinensis. The sequence goes on from CM073472.1 coordinate 17,585,970, forward strand.
TGAAGCCAACAGATTTGTTATTGTAGGCTTGATGCTACAATCTGGTGGCTGGGGCAACTTGGATAAATTTATTTTCAGTTAAGACTTAAGAGCTCCAGTTTCATATTTTTTGGATTTTATTCTCAGCCTAGATAGTCATTTCTGTTTTTACTTTCCTTTCTTTTGGTCATTGCCAGAATTTATTGTTAATATTGTTTTCCCCCTTCTTTGCTTTTAGAAGGGTCCACTCTTTATACTCTAGATTCACCTCTTTGGTGGCCTTTGGTAATAATATCTTTGCTCTCTTTCCCTCTCTGTGTAATTGTTGGAAATGGTCTGTGCTTATGGTTTTGATTGCATGTGGATTGGTAGCAGCTGTATCATTTACTTTTGGTTTTCCAGATGTGCTTGAGGGAGAAATATTTCTTCAAAACCTGCCAAGTATTGTTGCTGCTCATGCTTTAGGTACATAAATTACATTCTCATTTTGCCCCCTTTTTGAGTGATTTACAAAATTACAAATATTGTCACCTATATGTTATCCTTTGTTGTAAGTGCTTTTACTATATTCTCTTCATCTATGTATCTCATATGTACCATTTTTTTTCAATGCAAAACATGTCTGTTTATACAGAATAACTGGCTTATAGTCACTGAAGATCATCTGAACAGAAATGTATTTAAAATACTCCGTATTAGAAAGATTAAGATAGACAGGATCATGTCCAACTTAATTTTGTCTGTTTTTTGGTTCTCCAAATTTTCTTTGCTCAGACAATTCTATTTTGAGTAAATATAAAAATATTAATCTCGATTTTCAGTTGTTTCTCATGTAATTTTTTTGTTGATTTTGTAGAAATTTATAATTTTCAGATGTAGTTTATTGTTGGATTTTCAGTTGCTTAAAGCTTAATTAATACTTTGTCCTTAATTTTGTGGACTTTTCCCAATAAAATTGAATGATGATATGTTTGTTTTTCTACTTGTATATGGCATTTAAATATTTAGTTTCTTGATAGCTATCATTCACCCTTGTGTTCTTTAATTCTAGTTTTTTCCACATTTATTTTCTTCTTATATGTCTTACATTGTGATAAATTGAGCCAAATCTTACCCGTGCTCCTCCTTCCCCCCTCTGCAGACCACTCAACCACCCACTCCTCCACTCTCCCTCGTTCCCAAATTTAGCCTCTCATCTCCTCTCCACCCCGAGCCCCATCCACCTCCAATCTCCACTAGAGCCCACCACTATTTAAAATAGGATAGATAATACCTGCATCAAGTAGTTTGAGCACCTCCTTCTTTATCACCTCTTTCATGTTTGGATTCAATCTTCTTTGGTGCTCTCTAGAAGGCTTATGGTTATTATCAAGTAAAATACAATGCATGCACACAGATGAACTAATCCCTTTAATATCATTTATGTTGTATCCAATTACTTTTTTAAACTTCTTGAGTACCTCTAATAACTTACTAGTCTCATTAGCATTTAACTTAGCATTCACAATCATCGGATACAAAGAGATTGGACCCACAAATTCATACCTTAAGTTAGAGAGAAGTGATTTAAGTTCTAACTTAGGTGTCTTGACTTCCTCTGCAGTTGCTGATTCTTGATTGAGGTCCAATTCCAGTATTTTAGTTTTTACTTTTAAGGTGAAAGTAGGACTCTTATCAAGCATTTTGGTATATGCAGCAGCTTAAACCTACTTAACACAAGAAAAAAGACTATTCACAAGGTAAAGCTTAACTGGGTCAATAGAACAAATATTCAATGCATCATCAACTGTATTCTATTCAATTAAGTCTAACATGCAACAAGATTCACTTAAAGATGGACATTTCATTGCATTTACCAAGTTAAACTTAATTTTCTCATCCCCTACGTTTAGGGTTGTAGTTAGGAAATGCCTTTTAAGAATGATGAGGATTTAGTTATCTTTCTCCATCTCTAATACAACAAAAATCTACAAGTATGAAAAACTTCTTTAGAAGAACATCCTCTAAAATATCCATCAGATGCTTGAAAGATCTATTTGCCAACTGAAGAGAAAAGATGGTCGGCTTCAGATCACCCATTTGGAGCTTCTTGCAAATAGACAAGGGTATAAAGCTCACACTTGCTCGAAGATCACATAGTACTCTATCAATTTGCATATCTCCAATAGAATAAGGGATAGAAAAGCTTTCAGAGTCCTTAAACTTTAGAGGTGGTTTATTTTGGATTAATGTACTGCACTCTTTTGTTAATGCCATGGTGGCATACTCCTCAAACTTTCTCTTATTTAAGAGGATCTCTTTCAGAAATTTAGCATAGGAGGGCATATAAGAGACAGCTTCCAAGAATGGGATGTTGATGTGTAACTTTTTCAGAACATCTAAGAATTTTTCATATTGTTTTTCTAACTTTGTCTTAACCAGTCTCTTGGAGAAAGGTATTGATGAGTTGTATGACTCAGGAGACACATATTTGGGCTCATTTTCCTCTTTTTCCCCCCTTTTTGCTCATCTTCCTTTGCTTGTTTAGGCTTAGTTTGGGATTCATCTTCCTTCCCCTTCCCTTTTTCCTCCGGCTCACCCAACTGCTTACCATTTCTCAAAGTAATGGCCTTGCAATGTTCTCTGGGTTCTCAGGTTAGCTAGGAAATTTGTCAAAATTCTTATTTGATGAGGTAACTTATTGTGTAATTTGTGTTTTCAACATCTTATTGTGAATAGCTAGCAAATCAATCTTTGAGGCTAATTCCTTTATAACCTCGTTCATGGAATAATTTTGGGCTCTAAATTTTTTATTTTGTAATTTTTGTTTTTAACATCTTATTGTGAATAGCTAGCGAATCAACCTTTGAAGCTAATTCCTTTATAACCTCATTCATGGAATGATTTTGGGCTCTGAATTCTTTATTTTGCTTGGACTAAGTTACTATAAAGTTTTCCATCAAAACCTCCAAATTGGACTTTGAGTGGGGTGGAGGATAATAGAACCTCTGATTCTGAAATTCAGGCGGCTGCTTAAAATTGTTTTGAGGAGGCTGATTAGGATTAACCTTATAGGAGAAGTTGGGATGGTTTCTCCAACTTAGATTGTAAGTGTTGCTACTTATTTTTTTATATTATTACCCACAAAATTCATTTGCTCACAATCATATGTAGGGTTTCCAAGCTAACAATCATTGACAACATGGCCTATATATCCATAAATCTCACAAGTAGAAGAGACCGAAGAAGAAGCAACATCATTTATGCTCAATTTATTAAACTTCTGAAACAATGCATCAACCTTAGAAGATAGGTGATCTAGAGTATCTACCTCATACTTTCCTACTGACTTCCTTGATGGCTACCTCTCACTAGCCCAAAAATAGTGATGTGCCATATCCTATATCAATTCATAAGCCTCATCAATAGTCTTATTCATCAGAATTCCTATTGTTGTAGCATCAAGAGACATACGGGTGTTGTAGATCAGTCTATTATAAAAAGTATAGACTACTAATCACTGCTCTAACCCATGGTGTGGGTACAATTTTAGGAGTTTCTTGAATATTTTCCAAGTTTCATATTAGGATTCTTTGTCTCTCTATGTAAAAGTGGTAATATAATTGCGTAGGTGGGCTTGCTTGGGGAAAAATACTTGACTGGAAAAGCTTGTGAAAGCTGTTGCCAAGTGGTAATCAATTCGGATGGAAGGGAATGCAATCGAGCTCTTTGTTCTGTAAAGAGAACAGAAATATCTCAAACGAATAGCATCTGATGACACTCCATTAAGTTTTAGTGTCACAGTACTCTAGGGATACTGATAGGTGGAGGTTTGGATCCTTAGTAAGGGAATCTCTGAATTGGTTATGTTGAACTATCTATAGCAGTGACAGCTTCAGCTCAAAGCTATTTGTCTCTGTTGCTAGCCTAACTATGCTAGGGTTCAGGCCTTAGATATCCGGAGTGGTAAAATCTTTCATTGAACAGTTATTACGGTCTGCCATTGCAAGTGGTGTTTGATCTTGCTTCCTAATCCTTTTGCATAGTGTACGTTCAATTTTTGGATCAAAGTTAGCAAGTTGTTTGCGGCCTCGTCGCACCAAAGAATATCACACCAAAGAACGTCACATCTGTTAAAGAAATCAAGGGGAAAAAATAAGTAGAGTAAAATAGAAATATGCAGAAAAATAAAAACGATTTAGTCTAGTTAATTCGTAAAACAAATTAATATTGACACAATTGATTTTTGGCAACGGCACTAAAAACTTGTTTGTCGTGTGTTTATTTAATTTTGCAAGTGCACAGCATAGTTGTAGTTAGTCTAACAAATACAAGTCATGTCCCACAGTGATCAATGTTTCAATTATTAGGGTTTTTTGAAGTAAACTATTCAAAACAATGCAATATAGAAGAAATATAATGAATCAAAACTGCACTCAATCAAATTAGAAGTAATGAGATCCAATTATTAAAAGTTCTAGGGTTAGGGTTTCACTGCAATTGTGATATTTAACATTCAAGTAACAATATTCAATTGCAATTATTTGAGTAATCGGAGATGGTTTAACCTCAATTTATTAATAGCCTCTTTCAAGGTCTAATAATTACCTAGATTAATCTAATTACCTACTTTCGTGATTTTTAGTTTAATTTTAACTTTTTAAGTTTTGTGCTAATCAACTGATTCAATTCCTAGAGGGTTTTAACCTACTTTCGTGATTAAAATATTTCTAATGAACTATCAAGATCCGGCATTAATCTTCTCCTTTCAGTTTATTATTTAATTACTTTAGATGTGACAAAATGATGGCCAAGCATTTTATCAACTCATATCATGCATAATAGTTAATCCGATCACTAATAAATAATCACAGACAGGGATTTAGTAATTCAATATCATCATATCATAAGTGGATTTTTCCAATCTTAGAATTGAATTTACTCATGCATATTTGAAATAAAAACCAAAGACAATGTAAAATCCAATCTAAAACATTAAGAATCTATAAATTTGCTCTAATCTTAGCCCTAGAGTATCCAGAATGCAAAAGAAATTCAAATTCCACTATTTATATTCTCTTTGCTGCGTAAACAACTTAAAAACATGGAGTTGTACGGACTCAAAGACCCCAAGTACGGCCGTGCTTCGGACTGGTTTGTGTAAGACTACAATTCTTTCTGTGTAGAACATGGCCAAGGCATGTTCTAGTCTTCCCAAACACGGCCTAGCCGTGTTGGAGGCTGCCAAGCTCCATTCTTGCCCTTTCGAAACCCATTTCTTCTGTGCTTCCTCCTCGGCTTGCTCCTAATCTAAAGAACTCTTCAAATGAATTTTCTCCCTTGATTTTTGGGCCTTTTTGCTCACCTGTAAATAGAAAATACAATGGAACAGTATCCAGAGTAACTGAAATAAAAAAAAGAACGGAAGGAAAGAGATAGTCACAAGCTAACTATGAATTAAGGGATGAAATATGGCAATTAAACACACAATTTTTCCTTTTATCACAAAGTATCAACTATTAGCTATTGCTATTTGTGTAGACTTCAAAGTAACACTCTTTTGCTTATCTTTATCTGAGATTCATTTTTTGATCCCAGATCCACAAAAGGGCGAGCGGATACTAGACATGTGTGCCGCACCAGGAGGGAAAACAACTGCAATTGCAATACTTATGAAGGATGAAGGAGAGATCATTGCAGCTGATAGATCTCATAACAAGGTGGAAATTCTGAACTGTGGTGAAATGCTTGATAATCTGATTTGATCATAACATTCCTGTATTGTGGAATAAGATATAATTTAATCAGTTGGTTTTGGCTCTATCTGTTCTACATTCTAAAGATTTCTGAATGGATGGTTTCTTGAGTTTGAGTATATTTACAGTGAGTGGACGTGCTGGAATAATAGTCCCACTTGCAAAATTAAACTCGTTCAATTTTCTGACTTACTTTCTAAAAGATGGCACTTTCCATGAAAAAGGCATCCCATATTTGTTTTTGTAGACTTTTGACATTTACAGACAAGGCAAATTACAATAGTTAAGGATTCTTATTGAAACATAATCATTCTCTGGTTGGTCATGCATAATTTAATATTCCAAAATCGTCATTATCTTGAAATATAATTCAAAACTCTACTTGGGTCCCACAAGTTGAGGAGTGTTTTAGAATATTTTGCTTTCAAGATAAAAAAAAAAACTGTGTTTGGAAGTCTTTAATTTATAAAAGGAATTTAGATTTATCCTTCTTTTCCTTGTGACCTATGTTTAAGGCAACTCTAGAACAAGTGCTGCCAAGGAGGTTAAACTTGGGTCCCTTGGCAGTAGTTGCATGGCTCTTAGCTAGTTGAGCTTTCAATGAGGTGTGCATTGCATGCTTCTAAATGTAAAAATACTCTCATATGTGTGTGTGCGCGTGTTAAATATATTATTTTAACTAAAATTTAATAAACACTTTCCTAAAGTTAAGTATTCATAAGATATCATTTTTTATGCATACAAAATATATATCTGTGTGTGTGTGTGTGTTATACTTTCAATATAAAGTATTCTTGCATGATCTTTATTTCCTAATTTAATATAATCTTTTATTAGAACTAATTAAAATGTTTTAAAAATATTAATTCAAACAATATCATTTTCTGTATGAAGCTTTAAGTTCAACAACTTCTAACCACGTCACAGCTCAAGGGGTTCAAAGCAAATTGCGAGTGTTCTCCAGCCATATAGAAAGTTAAACAGAGATTTACCTTGATTGGCAAAAACAGTCTGCCACAGAATTACATACTCTAGGCACATAACCACTCCCTTTTATTGACTCTTGTTAGAACTGGAAATCACCATGATTGTAGTAAAAATGTCCCCTCAGTTCTCAGTTTCATATCCTGATTTCTTTGTTTTAAGGATTTTAAATTTATACTTTTTTATGTTTGATGGCTGTCTAGGTGCTGGATATACAGAAATTGGCAGCTGAAATGGGTTTGACTTGCATAAAGACATTTAAATTAGATGCTCTTAAGTCTGTTTGTCGAAGAAATGAAACAGATAATTTGACTGGTCCATACTGTAGTGATGTTAACAATAGTGGGACAAATCAAGTTTCTGATTCTCCGAGTATACATGCAGAAAGAATGTCATCTATTGGCATAGAAAGGTTAAATACTACAAAGACCGTGGAGGAAAATGGTAGGTATGGTCTATCCTCTATTTGCTATTTTTCTGCACATTTTGTTGTCTAAGGAAGAAAATGAAGGTGAATGAAACATCTAGTGCTTTAGAAATTTATGGTATGCTTGCATGTCTAATGACATTTCGAGGAGTCAAAAAATAAATGATAACTTGTGCATATTGGATTGCTGATGATAACTATTGAAAACTGCTGACTCCAACAATGTGATCAGACATATTATATAAGGGGGTGACCGTGGTGGGTTTGGTTTTGGTGGGGGTAAAAATGTTATGATATATTATATCTTTATTGTTAAATATTTTTCTTATATAACCATTAAAACAAGAAGAACATAAGTAACATAATATATCAACGGACGAAAAGTATTTTATATTTATTTAATAGATTAATGAAGAAATAATATATAATTTTACATATATATTTTTGCCGGATAATTATCCTGCCATAGGCGACACTTGTACACCGGCCATTTTGAAGTACTGTGCAATGGTTGTACTTCCAAGTTCCTACCCAGATCCCCCCTATTATTCAATTTTGAAGAAGCTGATGATGGCATCATATCTTCTAAATCTGAAAATTTGAATGAAAAATTCAATAAACCAAAAGGGGTGCTGTGACAGTATACTATTGTGGCCAAGAAAGAAATGTGTGTCTCGGACTGTAAACCATATGGAGGAATTGAAACTTGATATATTTTTAAAGAGAGGAGCTAAAATAGCTTAACCTTTACAGTTCGAATGACTATTTCCTGTTTCGTTGATTTTTTTTTGGGTGGAACTGAAATGCCACTTTTAGTTGCATACGCATTGTTGTTCTGGTCATGGATTTTTTAGGGGAGTTTCTTTGACTGATATGAATAGGAATTTGGCAGCATTGTTATTTGCTTAATTTGAAGTGTTTTCTGATACCACTTGATGTAGGACCAGTTATGGGGGAGGGAAAAGTGGAAGAGAGAGAGAGGGAGAAACTGATCATTCTTACTAATTCACCAGAACTGAAAACAAAGTCTATGGTTGGGCTGTATATAAAGGAAACTAGAAGCACATGCATAAAATGAAAATAGGAAACTATAATAATAAAAGATCTCTAGCACTAAGCTAGCCCAAAATAAAAAGCAAACAATACTAAGTATAAAGAAATAATATAAACAGAAACTCTACGGTCAATTATTCTTCTTTACATGTAACATAGGTTTTCCATTCTTTATTGGGAGTGTCATCACTTATTCTCCTTTCTTGTAATTCTCTTTCTTTTTAATTAAAATTCTTTTTCTATCCAAAAAAAAAGAAAGAAAAATTGTATACCCATTTGCTGGAAGTGTGTTTAAATGAGGATAGCATTAACTCTGAATCACCTAGGATGCCCGGAAGTGGCGCTGGCATGGTGTTGGACATTAACTGCGAGTCTGTGAATAATGTCTATACGAGCTGCAGTTAAGAAAAATTGTATACCTACTTGCTGGAAGTGTGTTTAAATGAAGATAGCATTAACTCTGCATCACCTAGGATCCCTGGCAGTGGTGCTGGCATGGTGTTGGACATTAACTGCGAGTCTGTGAATAATGTCTATATGAGCTACAGTTTTGACATTATGCATGGTTATTTTACTTGCATTTCTGTTAGTTGTTTTGGCAGAGCTCAATATATCACCCTTGCCATCAAATTATTTTTTTGGTGTTAAAATGTGGTCTGAAAACTAGATAGTAATGACAAAACTGTACTTGCTGAGATATAGGAATTAGACATAACATTTTGTGCATAGAATCATTGAATATTGTGTGTTTCATTTCATTGTTGGTAGGGCAAAATGTATTTTGCCACCCTGATGTATTAGTGCAATTGCAATTTCTCCTCTTTTCTTTCAATTGCTGCAATGTGCTCCTGTTGTTTATTTCTAATGCAATTTCCCCTCTACCATCTAATTTTACTGTTAAAATTAACTTTTGAAGGTGTAAAATGACCAAACTACCCTTGATTTTTTTTTAAAAAACTATTGTTATTATGGTTTTTTTATGCCAGAATCCATTCCCCAATCTTCTTCACCCCCCGGGCCAAAAAAAAGAAAACAGAGCCCCTCGTCTTCAATGAGCACCTGCGAGGCAGTAGGTTGTGGTGGAGATTGGATACAGAGCACATTTACAAGAAGCATGTGTGCCCTCTATCAAATGACATGATTGACAATGGAAAATGTTGACATGAAAAGAAATGAAGAAAAGATAATAAAACAGAGTGAGGAGGCAATAGTATGCTGAAGCCTTCCCTCCCATTGGGGGTCATGTTGAATAATCGCTTCCCAACACATTCTAAGCACCAATCCACGCTAGAGGAATAATGAAAGCTGACAAAGAGTAGAAACCACAAAACCCTTTTTCCACTTTCCTTCCATAAAATAAATCTACAACAGAGAGTCTACCAACTATTTTAAAAGGGCTTCCCTTCTACCTCAAGCCATAACCAAAAATGGCCAAACTTGTCACCTCATTTCTGTTGGGGCTAAGCATAATATCCGTTGTCTACAATGTGAAACTTATAACACATGCAATGGCCATCGGAAGACCAACCAGGTTTGAAGACGGGGATTTTTTTTAACTTGGGGGTGGTGGGGAAGAACAGGGAAATAATAATAGGTTTATTTTCAAGGGTATTTTGGTCATTTCACATTTTTATAAGTTAATTTTAACAGTAAATAGCAATAGAAACAAATAACGGGGGCACATTGCAGCAATTGAAAGAAAAAGAGAGAAATTGTAATTGTACCAAGACATCAAGATGGCAAAATGCATTTTGCCCTTGTTGATGTGCTGCTTCTTTCCTATTTTATAGTTGTTATGATATGAATGGTATTTTCAATCAACAATTAACAAATCTTGTTGTAAATAATTCAGCAGTAGGTAATAGTGAAAAGGCAAATGAAGGACCTTATGTTAGCAAAGCTGAAATCCGGAAGAGCATGCGGAGAGAGAGAAATGGACCTGGAAGAAATCAGTGCCTGGGTGGTAGGGTTGAGAAGTCGAAAGGTTTTCCTCCTAACAACTTTGATAGAGTTCTTCTTGATGCTCCTTGTTCTGCCCTTGGTTTAAGGCCTCGATTATTTGCTGGAGAGGTAGAACTGTGAATTGAAATCCTGCATTTACTTTTATCTAAATATATATACGTTTCATAAAGACCAATATATGTACTTATCGATAGGAATGGAGACCTAGTTACCTTCTAGTAGGAGTTGCAATGCTGGATCCTTTGCAGTTTTATTTATTTGCTTAATAAAAACCATACTTGTCTATGACTGAAACTTTTCTAGCACAAGGATATGCAAACATATAACTGAAATTATCTGGATGAAAGTGTAGAAGTAATGGCTGTTTCAATGTATGTGATTGAAAATAATGTTTGTCTTGTGTAGTGAAATTAGCCCAAGTAGCCCAGAAATTGCATTGCCTTTTGTCCGCATTTCCTCTTTTGTTTCTGTTAAATGAATAACAAATCCATTACTTGAGCATTTAAAGGTATGTGAGTGTAATGTGTGAAGTTGCCATCTCCATCTGGCCAATTACTTTACTTATAATTGTTCTCTTACTTTTGCATGCACTTAATTATTGCTAGTGCATTGTGGGTAATTGAATGTGAGTGGTATTTTTACTCTGTATCTCATTTTCATGTTTGGTGTCTGAATGGTTAGATCATAATATCAATGATCTCTTTACTTGATGGCTTTAGCTTCTTGAGAACTGGAATTGTTTTGGGATTTCTCATCTGGTCTGTCTCTACATCCTTAGGAATGCATAAGGAAGTATAAAATCCCATGTGCTCACAATATTGTAGTTCTATGAAGTGTAGAGAGTTACCAAAATGTTTAATTGTTAGAATTCCTGATTTTATGGGATTAGAATCCCTGCTTTTATGGGATTAGAATCCCTAATTTTTATGGGTTCTCTAATCTCAGCACAAATCAGCTGAGATATGCTTGTTAGGATAGGAAATCTGGATTATCCTAATTGCTGATATTCTTGGGGGAAATTATGGAATTTATTTTCTCCTAGGATAGATGTATAACTACTGGTACATTCCTATACCTTATCAAGAGAATAGAAACAATATTTCTGCAGGGTTTTTTTTTTCTGTTTTCTCTCCTTTGGTTCTCTTTTTTGACATGGTATCAGAGCTGGGATACCGTTGAGGAGAGAAAATGGCCAGCTTTAGGCAGGCTTTAACCGGGTTAAGCAAGGATGGGCAAGGGGAGCAATCTGCTGAGAACTCTGCCACCCACAGCCTTACAATTAACCCCCGTGCATTACATCAGCCCATCTCAACTTCCTTCGATAACACCCCCATTCCAAGAATAGAAGAGTTTTTTGCAGAAATCCGGAGGGAAGAAAGCAGGAGGAAGATTATGTTAAATGATGGAAGGAACACTCAATCAGAAGCTGCAGCTCTATACACCTCAAGGAAGGATGAGCAGAACCGAAATAACACTAATGAGCAGAGGCGTTCAAAAAAGGGGAATCTCTGGTGTGTTTTTTGTCAAAAAACCAATCATACCAGGGAAAACTGCTGGAAGATACATGGAAAACCTGCCAACCAGCAAAACCGTGAGACTCAGAAATATTCTAGGCGCTACCAGAGAGAGACCTGTGCATATCAAGCCACCCCTGAAAACTCGGACCAGAAACAAGGGTATCCCATAGGCTGCCTCAATCTTAGCAAGGAACAATTAGAACTCCTTCATAAATTACTCAACCCAGAAAAACCCACTGGTACAGCTTTAATAGCTCAGCAAGGTAATTTTTTCTCTGCTTTGAACTGTAACAAGGAGGAACAACACTCATGGATTATAGATTCTGGAGCCTCGGATCATATGACAGGTTGCATCCAACTTTTTTCCTCATATACTCCAAATTTCAGTCAAACTAAAGTTAAAATAGCTGATGGGTCTCTATCTCATATTGCTGGGAGAGGAACTATTAAAATTAACTCAGCTTTGTAACTTAAATCTGTATTGCATGTTCCAAATCTTTCTTGCAATCTGCTCTCTGTAAGCAAAATTGCTAAGGATTGTAATTGTAGAGTCATTTTCTCACAGGAAAAATGTGAATTTCAGGACCTGGTCTTGGGGAGGAAGATTGGCAATATTAAGGAACATAGAGGACTATATTACTTTGATGAAAAAATGGAAGAAGCAGAACAAGCTCACACTACTGTTTTCTGGGAACCTACTACAAGACAAAGCCAAATTATGTTATGGCACTATAGGTTAGGTCATCCAAGTTTTAATTATTTGAAACATTTATATCCTTCTTTGTTCAAAAATAATGACAATTTTCAATGTGAAATATGTCAATTGGCAAAACATAAAAGGGCTGTTTTTAAACCAAAACCCTACAAAGCCACTAAACCTTTTGCCATAATCCATAGTGATATTTGGGGTCCCTCACAATCTCATAACCTCTATTCAAAAATGTGGTTCATAACCTTCATTGATGATCATACTAGAGTATGCTGGGTTTATTTACTCAAAGAAAAATCTGATGCCGAACAAGTCTTTATTAACTTCTACAAAATGGTCCAAAACCAATATAACTCAAATATACAAATCCTTCATACCGACAATGGGAGAGAATACTTCACACATATATTAGGCAATTACCTCAACAAACATGGTATTGTCCATCAAAGCTCATGTCCCAATACACCCCAACAAAATGGAATTGCAGAGAGAAAAAACAAACACCTTTTGGAAGTTGCTAGGGCCCTATTGTTTACCACTAATATGCCAAAATTTTTTTGGGGAGATGCTGTCCTTACCTCTTGTTATCTCATAAACAGAATGCCTGCCCAAACTCTCCAATATCAAACTCCCATTAACACTTTCAACAAATATTTCCCAGACCATAAAACCATAAGCAACCTTCCACTCAAAGTCTTTGGATGTACTGTTTTTGCCCTTAACCATGAACCTAATCGCAACAAACTTGATCCTAAAGCCCATAAGTGTGTTTTTATCGGGTATGCAGCAAACCAAAAAGGGTATAAGTGCTATTCTCCTGAAAAAAAGAAATTGATCATAACCGTGGACCTTACCTTTCATGAAACTACTTTTACAAAAAAAATTCCCTTCAAGGGGAGAGCAATGATGAAGGAAATTTTTTACCTTTTCTTCCTTTATCCGTGGACAACCCTCCCTTAGGAATTCCAGAACCACAGCCTACCCCAGAAAAAATTGAAACCGAAAACATTGATGAAGGACAAGGAGATAACCCGAGGAATGAGGAAAGCCCAAACAAAAACTTGGACCTAATTGAACCAGCAGACCAGAATCCAGAATGCTTTGATCAGGAACCTAAGATGCAGGTTTATACCAGAAGAAGAAGACAGCAGAGTAATATAGTGCCTCTTGTTTCTGAAACAAGCCAAGAATCTGACCCAGTTTCAAGCCAGGAATCTGACCCAGTTCCAGGTAACTTCTCTTCTGAAAATGTCTCTGATTTCTTGCCTATTGCATGGAGAAAAGGAGTCCGAACATGTACCCAACATCCTATAGCCAAATTTGTTCAATATGAATACCTATCTCCTGCTATGAAGGTCCTTGCTGCTAATCTTGAAGAAGTAATAATCCCTAAAAATATTGAGGAGGCTCTTAAGATCACAGAGTGGAAAAAGGCTGTGGAAGAAGAAATGCAGGCCCTAGAAAAAAATTGTACTTGGGAATTAGTGAAAAAACCAAGAAATATTGTACCGGTGGGGTGCAAATGGGTATTTACAGTAAAATATAAGTCAAATGGGGCTATTGAGAGATATAAAGCCCGCCTAGTGGCTAAGGGATTTACACAAACATATGGGATAGATTATCAAGAAACTTTTGCACCAGTGGCTAAACTTAATACTATCCGGATTCTTTTGTCTATTGCAGCCAATCTTGATTGGCCTCTTCATCAACTAGACATTAAGAATGCTTTTTTAAATGGGGATTTATCAGAGGAGGTTTACATGGAACTACCACCTGGCTTTACAAGTCCTACTCCCACAGGACATGTTTGTAAATTAAAAAAATCTCTCTATGGCTTGAAACAATCACCCAGAGCATGGTTTGAAAGGTTCACTAAGGCCATTCTCCATCAGGGCTATGATCAAGCTCATTGTGATCATACCTTATTTTACAAGCATGAAGGAGGGAAGACTACCATTCTTATTGTCTATGTTGATGACATCATTGTTACTGGAGATAATATAGAAGAAATAAATTCTCCGAAGAGCAGACTAGCAAATGAATTTGAAGTAAAAGATCTAGGTATGCTAAGATATTTCTTGGGAATGGAAATTGCTAAAAATAAAACTGGTATATCCATATCTCAAAGAAAATATACTTTAGATCTTTTAAAGGAAACGGGGCTACTTGACTGTAAACCTGTGGACACACCAGTTGACCCAACTATTAAACTTGGAGAGCAGAATACTGGTACACCAGTTGAGAAGAACAGGTACCAAAGACTAGTTGGGAAGCTCATTTATTTATCTCACACCAGACCAGATATAGCTTATGCTGTAAGCTTGGTTAGTCAATTTATGCATAATCCCTGTGAAGAACACTTGAATGCAGTCATCCGCATTGTGAAATATCTTAAAGGCAACCCAGGAAGAGGACTCTTCTTTAAAAAGGGAGAGTCACGAGAAGTGGAAAGCTACACTGATGCAGATTGGGCTGAGTCTATCACAGATCGAAGATCCACATCAGGGTACTACTCATTTGTTTGGGGAAACTTAGTAACTTGGAGGAGCAAAAAGCAGAATGTTGTTGACAGAAGCAGTGCAGAGGCGGAACTTAGATCTTTAGCAAATGGGGTCAGTGAATTAATCTGGATTAAACTTCTACTTGAAGAACTTCAAGTTACAAACAAATATCCTATGAAGCTATACTGTGATAATAAGGCAGCCATCAGTATAGTTCACAATCCTGTTCATCATGATCGGACTAAACACGTGGAAATAGACCGCCACTTCATCAAAGAAAAATTAGAAGAAGGGATTATTTGTATTTCACATATATCCTCAGCAGAACAGACTGCAGATGTGCTAACAAAAGGCTTGCCTAGACCTATATTTGAGAAATTGATTTCCAAGCTAGGATTGTTTGATGTATACAATCTAGCTTGAGGGGGGGGGGTGTTAGAATTCCTGATTTTATGGGATTAGAGATCCCTGAACCTGATTTTATGGGATTATAATCCCTACTTTTATGGGATTAGAATCCCTGATTTTACCCTGATTTTATGGGATTAGAATCCCTGCTTTTATGGGATTAGAATCCCTGATTTTATGGGATATCTAATCTCAGCACAAATCAGCTGAGATATGCTTGTTAGGATAGGAAATCTGGATTATCCTAATTGCTGATATTCTTGGGGGAAATTATGGGATTTATTTTCTCCTAGGATAGATGTATAACTACTGGTACATTCCTATACCTTATCAAGAGAATAGAAACAATATTTCTGCAGGGTGTTTTTTTCTGTTTTCTCTCCTTTGGTTCTCTTTTTTGACATTAATGATTTCCAATTTATTCTACAGTAACACAACATGTGATATTTTCTTTATTTGGCTAAATGTTTTAACATCTGTTATCACCTCTAGTAATAATGGAGAAGATCAACTTAGCAGTTAGTACAATGTTTTGTTTATGGCAGGAAACAATTGAATCCTTAAGAAAACATGCAAAGTACCAGAGAAAAATGTTTGATCAGGCTGTTCAATTAGCTCGACCCGGTGGAGTAATTGTGTATTCAACGTAAGTATGCGCACATAATTTTTTTAAAATCATAGTGCTCTGTGGAAGTTTAACCTCATTGTCGCAACTTTTGTACCCCAGTTTGTGATCCTGTAATTCTCCAGCATTTCAATCAGATTCATTGCCTTGTACCTTCATCTTTTGCTTTTCAGTTTCTCAGTATGTATAAAATAGGGAAATGAATCAGAGAGTCTCATCTGCCCTTGCTCTTATCTTTCTATATCTCATAATCTGCAATGTACTTTGTTCCTTGTTGAATGAATTCTTTCTCTGTAGTTGTTAACATTTATATGTTTTGCTGCTGCATTGGAATATAATAAAGGGATCCCTGGTTATGTATTTTCAACATATATATAACCATGTATATCTATTACTGCAAATTGCATTATAGTAATAGTCTGAAATAAATTTTATCGTCAAGTCTCGTAGCTTCTTGTTCAGAAGTTGTCCTAATTAAACTGTAGGTATAGTAGTATATCTTTAAATATTGAAAGATTTGTTTGTAAATTATCTTGAAGTTTATTGTGGCTATATGCTGCACTCAAACCATTATGTTTATATAAATGGACAGCTCTAGCATCTCTTTTTATTATTTTATCTGTTCCATGTTTTTGTTAAACTCTACTGTTTATTCTATTGTCTTTACGTTTGTTATAGGTGTACAATAAATCCTGGTGAGAATGAAGCATTGGTTCGATATGCTTTGGATACATATAAGTATCTGTCATTGGCACCACAGGTTTGAAGCCAAATATTTACCTTTTCAATTTCATATTCCTTTCCTTCAAGTGATAAGGATTCTAGAAACCTAAAGCTGAATTATCAAACAACAAACAACCAAACTGCAACTAAGTCTTTTTACATGAATCAAACGATACTATAGTGGCCTATTATAAATAAAATTAATAGAGAGATTATTAATTGTTAAGTTTTTCTTAATAGTTTTATCAATTGCTATTTTTTTTGTCCCTTTCTATCTCTAACTATCGGGTCGTTCTCCATCTGATCTACTCTTTGTAGTAGGGTTTTTACAGATTTTCTCCACACATGACTAAACTACTTTAAGCAAAATTTTACTATTTTCTCTACAATATGTGTTGTCTTAACTTTCTCTTTAATACACTAATTTTTAATCATATTTTTTTTAGTGTGTTTACACATTTAACGTAACATTCTCATTTTTGCGACATTGATATTATCTTTTAACTGGCTAACATTCAATACTATATAATATTGCCGGTCTTATAATTGCACGGCAGAGTTTTCCTTTGATCTTGAGCGACACTTTTCTATCACAAATGAAACCTGAAGTCTTTCTCCATTTCATCCATTCCGTTTGAATCTTATGGATTACGTCATCCTTTATTTCTTCGTCATTTTGTATAATAGATTAAAAATATTTAAAACTTGTGATTTATTTTATAAGATGATCTTTGAGTTTTATTTTTAATTTCGTATTTATTTGTCTTACTAAAGTTACATTTTATATATTTTGTTTTATTTCTACTTATACAAAAACTATATGTTTTCAAAATTTGTCAACATGATTCTAATTTTATATTTATTTCTTTTTTTAATTCACCATTTAGTATTATATCAATTGTAAAAATTATACATCGAGGCCTCAATTTTTTTATATGTTCAATAACTATATTTAAAATCAAGTTAAAAAGATATAGATTCATATATGAACCTTGATGTAGTCCTATAGTTGTAGAAAAATCATTTGTCTCCCCATTCTGTATTCTCACACAAGTTGTGATCCTAACATGCATATTTTTGATTGCTCGAATATAAACATACATATTTTTTTCTTCTCTAAAACCTCTCTCAACACTCTATCATACGCCTTTTCCAAATCGATGAAAACTATATGTAAATTTTTTTGATATCTCTCTATCAATCTCTGCAGTAAGTAAATTGCTTCCATAGTTGACTTTCTCGACATAAATCAAATTGATTCTCTGTAACTTGAATATTTTGTCTTAATCTTTGCTCAATAATCTTCTCCCATAATTTCATACTATGACTTATGCGTTTAATCCCCCTATAGTTAGCACAGTTTTGTATGTCTCTTTTATTTTTATAAATAAGAATTAAAGTATTTCTCGTCTATTCATCCGGTATTTTTTATATCTCATTATCTCATTAAACAACTCAGTGAACTAACTTATACTTTTTCTATCTAGATATTTTCACACCTTAATAAGTATATTATCAGGTCTTATTACTTTGCCATTATTCATTCTCTTCAAAACTTTCTCTACTTTAAACTCCTGAATTCTACGATAAAAAGTATAATTTTGGTTATGTTTTGCAATATCTTATCTATCAGAGTAATAGTAAAACTCATGTCCTTCGTTAAAAAGTTTTTGAAAGTAACTCTTTGATCGTGTTTGAATATCTTGTTTTCTTATCAAGACATTACCATCTTCATCTTTAATACATTTTATTTAGTCTAAGTCCCGTTTTTCTTTCCCAACCTTTTGCAAACTTACAAATTTTTCTTTCACCATCTTTAATTCTTAAAGATATATAGTCTTTTAAAAACTCTAGATCTCGCTTTACTCACGGTGTTTTTAGCATCTCTCTGAACAACTTTATATTTTTTTCAATTTTTATTATCTTTTCATAAGTGTCGCGCTTTATAACACTCACTTTTAATCTTAATTCTATCTTGGACCTCTGCATCTCACCACCAAATTTTGTATCCTTTAGTCTAATGTTTCTTGCTATTTTTCTAATCCCTTTGGCCACCTTGACCTACATATCATTAGCACTTCTTTATACTTTCCAAAACCCTTATTTGAAAGCTCCTTTGTTGTTCATTCTTCAAAAGCTACCATCAAAACTCTGTATTAAGTAGACAAGCTCTCTCCAGATATGGCTTTGCAATCTATGCAATACTTTCTATTTGCTTTCTTTGCCAAGAAGAAATCTATATGAGAGTTTTTCCCTCTTATATGTGATAAGGTGTTCTATCCACTTCTTAAAAACAAGTGTTTACTATTTTAAAATTAAAAATTAAAAATTAAAAAAAAATTCAAGATAGTTTTACCTTGTTTATTTGCTTTCCCAAACCGAAAACCTCCATGTATACTCTCATATTTTTTAAATTCACTCCTTACATGCCCATTTAGATCCCCTCCTATAAAATTTTTTTCTCCCAAAGGTATTTTTTAAACCGAACTTTCTAGATCCTTTAAAAAATTTATCTTGTGATGCTTCTCTAATCCTATTTGTGGTACATAAATACTAATTATGTTAAAAGTGTCATGCTCCACTATAAGCTTTAAAACTGTGATTCTATCTCCTAATTTTTTTACATCTATTATGTTTCTTTTTCACTCCTTATCAACTATTATATTTATCCTATTGTTAGTTCTTGTTTTACCAGTATACTAAAGTTTAAAACTTAAAGTATCTAATTCCTTTGCTTTTCTACTTAGTTTATTGTAAGCACATGATATTAATCATTTTCTTAATTATTATATCAATTATTTCCCTTGATTTATCTATAAGCATGCCTACATTCCAAGTTTCAAAATATATTCTACTCTCATGAACTAACTTTTTTACCCAAATCCGTTCACTAAAGTTTGAGAACCCTTGCATATTTTTCATTGCACTCAAGTGTCGATGCAGCGGTTCTTGCTCTTTTGACACTGAATTCGAGCTATAAAGCTAAATTATCAATCTTCTAAAATTGATTGATGTATAATTAAGTGGAGGGTGGTGCCTCTTCTTGACCATTGGCAAAAGAATGGGGTCTCGCCAGCCATCTGTAATAGTTTTCTCTATATAGTCTTATAATATAAGAAAATTATTGAACTCAGTTTCATGATTAAATAGATTAGTTTACTGATATTTCTAGTTATTAGATTTCACTATTGATATTTAGTTTTCCTTATATGAATTAAAAGTTCATATAACCTGGATGGATTAATCACATGCTATATTTGATTTATACCAGAACCCTAGAGTTGGAGGACCTGGACTTGTTGGTCGTTGTGAATTTCCTGATGGATATGTAGAGTAAGTACTTTTGTTTATTTATAAGTAATTGTGAATGTGTCTCCTTAGCGATACTATTTGCTTGGCTTAAAATTATATTATCGTAAAATCATCTCAAAGTATTTGTAGTATTATTGAGGATATAGCTTTCTGAACAATGTAGAAAATTTTTGTGGTCGATTTTAATTGATTTTAAATTGGTTTTGGATCACTTAGACGAATGGAGTATGTTAGGTCAAGACTGATCTGAGTTGAGTTTGATTCAAAACATGCTATTATCTCTGACGCTTTCATTTTCAAGTATTTGGCATTGTTCTACAACATTCTCCTTTTTCTTCTTTCCCCCTCTGCCTCTCTTTTCTTCCTTCTGTCGCAACAATGTGAAGTTTACTGAAGGAATAGTAATATAGAAGAGAAGAGCAATTAAACAAAAGGGTGTAAGGCCGTGTAATTGGGCACAACATTATCTCAACGTCAATTATATAGAGCAACCTAAAAAGATGAGGAATTTATGTGAATAACTCTTCTTTGCTATAGTATTTGATCTGTCACTCTCACTTTCTCTGACTGCCTCTTGCATGCCCGTCTTTCTCTTATTTTCAAATTCATGCTCTCCTTGTCTATTGCTGAGAAAATATGGAGAGCATAAGATAAGGAGAAAAGAAAGGGATTAAACAAAATATATTATTGAAAGACTCAATGATTTTGTCTACGTAAAATTGGCTCCTCAATCTTAATTTGTACTAATACTGTGACTACACAAGCCATTTATACACGAGTAACTCTTTTATGCAAGACTCTCTTAAATCCTTAATAATTCTAAATTCTTAATACCGCTTAATATGGTAAGTAACTCTTGTCTTAATGCATTTTCTAAACCCTTAACACCTCTTAAGACTCCCCTCAATCTCAAGCTTACAAAGCTTGCAACAACTTGTTCCAAATAAAGCTCAACTGAAAAACGAAGATGAAACTTGGCAAGCTTTGGTGTTTTTCTGTAACATGCGTTATTTATATTTATTATTTCTGCACATGTTGGCTGTTTCATCTGGATTTACCAATTTGTGCTCATTCACCACTTTCAAATTTTAATGCCAACTGAGGCTAGCTCAGGTGGTCAGTGGGGGGGAAGGGGTTTGGGATTGAGTAGGGTTCGACTCCTGCTGATGTACCAAAAAAAAAAATTTAATTTACATGTGGAAAACCATCCATTTTCCCCAACGATTGTGTGCTAGGAGATGGTGTGATACTTAAAATGATAAATAATAGATGGAGGAGCTTTGCATTCTTTTGTCCTTTGTTTAAGTTGTAGGAGGTGTCGTCGGTGTTGTTTGTGTCAGCATAGTATACTCATATGTATACATATATGAGGCAGATTTCCATAATACTATGTTTCCATTTGTATTGCCTTGTGATTTGCAATTCTTTTTACCATAACTTGGTGACCTAAATATGGTAAACTGGTTCCTTTCTTTGGGAATTCTATAGTATGTATGTAATCAGCACGTTTGAATATAATTTATAATAAATCACTGTGATGTTGTTTGATTCATTTAGCAGATTTTATTTAATGAAAAAAGACTTAATTGTTATTATTTGTAATCAGCACGTTTCATCAATAGCTTATCGGATAAATCATTTTCCTGCTTAGTATTATGATCCTTTTCTCAATATAGGTTTTCATTGGTTTTCTATGCATGCATGTATTTAATTGACTAATCGTCGTAGCATATGATAATATTATAAAAGATAAAAGAAATATAAAATGCTAATCATAATTCTTTGTTTTTCCTGTATAGGGAGTGGTTAAGACCTGGTGAGGAAGAACTTGTGCAGAGGTTTGATCCATCATCTCCTCTTGATACAATTGGATTTTTCATTGCTAAATTTGTTGTTGGATCTAAAGATACTTTGTGATTGTTTGTGAGATGTTTAGCCTGGATCTCTATGTTATCTCAGAATTGCCACCGAAGGTGGTCCGCTCCTAGGGAATTAGGAAATATCTTCATCTAGCATCCTAGATGCATATGCCCCGGCTTATGGCTATATAGTTTCAGCATTCTCTTCGGCTTAGGTCCCTTCTTTTAGTCCATAAAAAAGAAAGAACTGCCACTGAAGGTAGCCAGGGAAATTTTTTTTATGACAGTGGAGAGCCTGCATATGCCCATACAAAAATTGTTTCAATGAGTATCATTTTAAGCCCTCGTTGAAGCTTGTAGTGTACTCTTCTGGCCTTGAAATAGGATACTCTTCCTTCACCCTATGCTTCTTTTTTTTTTGTACTGAAAAAAATTTGTTGGAATGATTCAAGATACCATGAAGATATACATTCTGGAATGGGCAGCTAATTTCCTTGCATTTAGTTTATATGTATAATTTTGGGTGTTACCTGTGGGAAGGGGTTGTAGAGTTAGACAGAGGTACTTTTGGTTAGACATTAGTCTGCTTTGAAGATATTATAACTTTGTTGATATTACCTATTGTAGCTCCCAGTTTTACATCTGAACGGACGTATTCTAATTTGCCTAGGTATTTACGTAGTCTTGCCCTATGCTTGCCAAGTTGCCATTTTCTTCAGAACTTTGCTTCTGTCTGTATGCAGTATGCTTACAATGTAGTACGGCATATGGGGTAGAAATTTCTAGAGTAAATTAAAACAAGAACTTCTCTTAAAAATTATAAAATGTACACTCACAACCCTTAAGTCTTAGAAATATTAAATTATTTTTTTATTTTAAATTTTCATAAATAATAATTAATTTTTTGACAATTTATACTGAGTTGGGTTATTTATGAGTTGTTTAGAGTAAAAATTTATAAAATATAAATTTTATTAACAATTTTGTAAATAAAATAAAAAATTTCGTATAAATTAAAATTGGAAATGTGAATGTATGTTTTATAAATTTTAAGAATAAGTAAGTGTAATTTATTTAAATTTCTAATATATGCAGCTGTTGACTCGGAGAGAGAATGGTACCAGTTTACTATAGCAACTGCATGCTTAGAAACTATGCTAAGCTTCCACGGGAGCATGCTTGGCAAAGCTGGTCAAATAGCTTGCCTAAATATATTAATTATATGTAATAAGTCAAAATTTAAAATAATTAAATATAATGTATAATCTATAAATTAAAAGAAATTATAAAAAATTATTTATAATTATTTTTTATATTTTTATTGAATGAAATTGAATTACAAAAGTTTTAATTAAAATAACTTTTAATTGAGGGGTTGAGTTATAATATATTTATATTTAAATAATAAATTATATATATTATTAAAAAAAATTGAAAATTTTTTGGGGGCTACAGCCCCTTCAACAATGCACTACACTCTGTCCCTGATTGGTTTGATGTTGGATACACACAAGGAAATTTTTTATGTAAATTAGGTCAATAAAAAATTTATAAATTAAGTTAATTATAAAAAAATATTTAAATTATTGGACACAATTTTCAGTAGAACTTACGTTATATTTATATGCCAGATTTAACATGGGAATCTATTTGAGTCTCTTTTTTGGCCCTTGGGTTTCATTTACCTTGTTAATTTCCTATTTCTTTCTTTTAGTTGATGAGGGTTCTAGAAACATAAGCATGATTTGCGGCTTTTTAAATGTTAATTGATGAATGATATGAATAAAAATTATATTTGGGTCTCTAGCAAATAAGTAAATTTTTAATTTAATTTTAATTTATAAGATGAAAGTGTTTACAATATTACTTTTCAATTAAATTATCATTTAAAATTTGATGTTATATTTAATTTATTAATGAATGACATATGAGTGTCAAGTTAAAATTAGGTTAACATTAATTTATATATCAAGTTAAATAATTATTATAAAAAAATTGTAATTTTAGTAATAAGTTGAGTGTCTAATTTTAGATTGTACTTTAAATGAAAGATAATATTATAGACACTTTTATTTTTAAGAGATCAAATTAAAATTAATTTGACGGATTAAATTGAAAGGTTATCTATTTGTTACAAACCAAAATATTATGTTTTTCATTGATATTAATATAACCAATTGGAGGGTGGTGTCTTTGTATGACTGGCTAGATTCGTGTGGCAAATTAAAAGGCGAAATTTCAGCTATTAAGAGTTCTTTGTCGCATTGTCTTTTATTATTCTAGTTTAATTGTTTATCTTCAACTTTGAAGTTAGTTATTAATATTATTCAACTCTAGTTGCCGTGACCAAATCTATTTGCCGTATGTTTCTTTCTTATGGTATTTTATTACTTTTTCTCAAAATTTGTCTCCCAATTAGATATATTTTGAAACTTGGTAAGTGCTATATATTAGAGACTTATTTGAGGATTAGATCCAAAGAATATGAACACGAAAGAAGAATTATTTTAATCAAAAGTCTTGTGTGTTATTAAGAATTTAGTTATTTATAATTGAAATATGTTTTGAACGAAAAATACTACGAAGAAAAGATAAATTTTTTTAATAGAATAGTTAAATAGTATTTAAAATTATCGAGAGAAAAACGAAAAGAGACCGATAATGCATCTTAGTCGGATGTGAAATGGTAAGAGTCGATCTGTCGATCGATTCAAGGCACGGACCAATGCAAATTACAGTGACAACTCAAACTCGAGTTGTAAACATGATTTTAGAGATAATATCACTGTAATCGTGGATGGCAGAACGTGTCGTTTGATATGCCTTTTTAAGTTAAAAAAATTTCAAATTTTTTGGATAGGATGATTAAGCAAACAGGTTCTACATTCACTAACACCTTAAAATTGCTTTATTTGCCTAAAATAGGCAATCCATTCTTTATGGAACATAATGGAGTGGGGAAGGGGAAAGGATTTAAAAGTTGAAAAGAAACCATTAAGCTTTGATTAAAAATAGCTATATTATTATCCCATGTTGACTAGTCGCAATATTAGTGATTATGTTCCTGGGAGGAGAGATCCATTCATACCAATGCCAATCAAAATCAATTGCACATAATTGAATAATTTTCTAAAGAATAAGTTTGATTTTAATCTAAAATTGTTTTGTATCCCATCAACGTATTATAAAAATTAGCATATTATAATACTAATTATAAAAAAAAATAATTATTACACATTGGCACGTGAGTTTACTATAATAATAATTTTGATAATAAATTTTATCCACCTCTCCTAATATTTTAAAAACTATATTTACCCTCTTTAATTTTAAATTGAGATAATTACTTTTCTTAAAGTTTACATTAATACCCATTCAATTTTTGAAAAATACACTAATTTTTTTTAAAAAATTTTATAAATATTAATTTGACTTTTTGCTAATTTAAATTGTATTAAATTAAGTTATTAATGAATTCTTTTAAAATAATGTATAAAATAAAAGTTTATTAATTTTTTTAAATAGACAAGATGTTTTAATATAAATTAAAATTAAAAAAAATGTGAGCGTACCAGAAAAGGTGAATATAACCTATTCTTACTTCTAATTCAATGTTTTGATAAATAAAAATCACATTTTATTACAAGATTTGAAAGGTTTAAGTGTGTCAAATTTTATTTCGATGTCAAATCCATAGAAAATACCCAGATATTTTAGAGTTAAGAACATCTATGATTTTCTACAACTTATTTGCATAAAAAAAGATAAAAAAAATTTATTTCAAACATTGTATTTTTCCATAATTTTTTTCATCACCTTAAATTTGTTTCTCCCTTCTAATAATACCATCTAAGCAATCTTTTTAAGTATGAAAATCTTGAGATAAAAGAGGTTGCAGAAAAATAATGAAAAGTGTCATAACATTAAGAGGGAATTATATTCACCTATTTTGAAATTTGTGAAAATTACAGTGATATCTCTTTTAATTTTAAATCTAAACAAAAATTTCACTTAAAATTTATAAAATTTATATTCACGTCCTCTTTTTTTTTTTAAATTATACTAACCTTCTTTATTTTAAATTTTTGTATGAATTAATTCGGTATTTTTAATTATTTGTGTTATATTAAATTATGCTATTTGTTTTATTGACAATTTTATAAATAGAGGAAAAGACTGAGGGAAGATTTAAAATTTTTCAAAAAAATTAAATATAGTTAACTCTAATATTAAAATGCTCACACTCTCCCACACTATGCTACTTGCATTTTTGTTTCTTCTTTCTAAACCTTGTAACTGAACTTGCATACTGAAGCAAATTTATTTCAGACAAAATCCGAAAACACCAGTAATCATAATACTAAAAAGACTACAAATTTTCCCATAAGCAGCCATAACTTTCCTCATTAGAAACAAGCCCTTCACAAATTTGAGAGAAACAATCTTCATTAACATACCCAAAATCTACCATTCCAACCGTATCCTCTGGATACCAATTCTGTGTCACATCATTTAGTGAAGTTGGCTCCATCTCCATCATATTATTCACCCACCCAAAGTCGTCACCATTGCAGCATTCATCCTGCTGCTCCTGCTTCTCGTGCTTTTGCTCCTGATCTTGCTCGGTATCCACCATGTTGCTACCCTTAATTCTACCATTCTCTACGGGTTCTACTACACATTTTTGGTCACCACCACCATTATCGTCCTCACCCTCTTGTTCTTCTAGCAATTCTCTCAGAAGAGCTCCATCAATCTCAAAGACCTCCAACTCCTCCAATTCTACCAGCTCCATATGAATATTTTCATCTGGGGCCATGGAAGAATGACCAGACATGAAAGAGAAACAAAGAAGAAAGAAAAGAGGAAGAAGATAAACTTGTACAAAATGAAAAGGGTTATCTTACAATCTCACAATGAACGGATATGTTGCTTATATATAGGGTGAAGGGGCCATGTCACGAAAGCTACGTGTACCTAATATTTCTGAAAAGAATACAAACACAAACTGGGGAACGTGAAAGACCAAACAAAAGGTTAATGAGAAAGGGTGGGAAATGGTTCTAGTTTCTGGATTCGCGTTCTTCGAGTGTATCCTACTTTAGAAAGTAAACTACAAAAAAGTAACTATTGATGAGTAAATCACGAAAACTTACCTTACACCTATTGGTAGTTATCATTTTTCTATAACTTCATAAAATTCTAAATGGTTAATTTTTCCCATCCAAAGTTAACCATTTGCAATTCACTTTTTAAAATGCAATCTCTTAATTTTTTTTTGGATGAGATTTATTTTTAGAGTAAATTAACAATTTGATCTTTAAATTTGTAAATTCATTAAATTTTAATTTTTTAAAGCTCATAAAATTACCATCTCATTACATGTTAAGTATTTTGTTAATTCTTAAAAATATTAAATTAGTTACATATTAGTCTCTCTCTAGAGAGACTAATATACAATAAATTTAATATTTTTAAAGGTTAATTAGTGTATTGTAAAAAATGTAATAACTAAAGTTAAGTAGGTCTATTAATTTAAGGGTTTGTATTTTTAATTTATTCTTTATTTTTATCAATTTAGATTTGATTCCTTTGAGAAATATTTTTAATTTACTCTTTATTTTTGGATGAAATTTATTTTTAGAATAAATTAATAATTTGATCTTTAAATTTGTAAACTCATTTAATTTCAATTTTTTAATTTTTTTTAATACATAAATTAGTTTATGGAATTATAATCTCATTACACGTTAAGTATTTTGTTAATTTTTAAAAATATTAAATTATTTACATATTAGTCTCTATACAATAAATTTAATATTCTTTAAGATTATTTCGTGTATTGTAAAAAATTCAAGGACTAAAATTAAGTAGGTTTAATAATTTAAAGACTGTATTTTTAATTTATTCTTTATTTTTATCAATTTAGATTTGATTCCTTAGAGAAATATTTTAAAAATAATAATTTAAATGCATACACTAACCATCTAAGGGTAACATTCTTAAAGTCATTTAAAGAAAAAATTGAGTTTTTAATAAAGTCCGACGATATTCGTAACTATAATACCAGGAAAAAAAAAAAAAGATCTCTAATTTCTATGTATAGATGTTTATCAACTAGAATACGGCATCGACGAGTGACAAAAAATAAAGAAAGACAATTTTGTGTGTGTGTAGGGTTTTGAAGATGGATGGGTTGAGGGATATCCTCAAATTATGTATGTAGCCAAGAAAGGAAAAGAAAATGGCGATGTTGATGTTGATGGAGGGCCAATTTGTGGGGGGGACAAGGGAGTGTGTGGCCGTGGTAATTGCTATCCTATTGTGGGATGTTTGATTGCCCATTTGCTGGAAGATCCTGTATTGCTTTTTTGAGGATGCTGGCGTGGTGCAACGTATTGGTGTCATTTTCTTTCGAGCACTGTCTCACCCGTGATTTGTGCACAAATTTTGTCAGTTTTGTGGTGCTTTCAGAGGAAGTTTGTCTTCATAACGTTTCTCGTACATTGGCGCCGTCTCAAAATGTAAAAGGAATAACGTATCATTTAAATAATAAATAAATTTAAATTTTAAAGTTAAAAAATTTCTATAATATCAGTATTTTGAACCTGTAATATATATATATATATATATATATATATATATATATATATATATATATATATATATATATATATATATATATATCTGTGTGTGTGTGTGTGTAAAGAAAGGTGAATTCATTATTTAAAATAAAGAAAGGTGAGTTCAGAATTTAATAAACTTAGATAAACAAATTATTTAAGTATTTATAAAATAAAATTTTTTTTAAAAAAATATTTAGATATAATTTTGATGGAAGGAGAGAAGTAAAATGTATAATTTGATAAAATTTTAATTTATAAAAATATAAAATAACTTATTGATTATGTAAATTTGAATTTTTAGATAAATTTTTTAAAAAAATTAACTTATAAAATAAATTAAAATTAATTTGTTAAAAATTAATAAATTAATTATTTAAATTTATTTAAATTTATTTAAATACTATTTTTTTAATATAAAAATAATTATATTGATAAAAAAACTCTAATAAATTATAAGTAATTCTATTCAAACAGAGTCTTAATCTTATATACAAAAAATGTGAAAATACTCCTATAAATTGAAAAAAATTAATTTATAAAGAAACTTAAAATTTATATATAAAAAAAAAAAGTTAACGTGTTTTTAAAAAAAATCAGAGAAGTAGCGTATATAAATTTTATAAATTTCATAAAATATCTTAATTTTAAATTAAAACAAAAGGGATTCTGTAAAATCTGAAAGAAAATAAATTTAATTTACTCTAAAATTTAATAAGAATTTTGTGTCATTTTTACCCATTTAATGCATATATTTTTAATTTATACAGATTTTATAAAGTAAAAACTCAAAAAATAAAGTGCATGCATGGTTTTTTTTTCTTATAACAAACATCTCTGAGCATTACACTTTTACTTTTTTGTATAATTAAAATGTTGGAGTTAGTGTCATGCAGTAAAAGCTTCTTTAAATTTATCGGAAGAAAAAAAAAAGAAAAAAGAAAGTGTCGGTGATATTTAGTGTTATAACTAAAATAAATAAATTAAATTTTATTATAAATTTAATAAATTAAAATAAAATTTTAGTTATTTTTATTGAACACTGATTGAAATTTAAACTTAAAACTCAATTTTAAAAATAATTTAAGCACTACTAAATCATACAAAGAAAAGATATTTTTCTAACAATATCTTTTATTTTTAGATACCACTCTAACATCAAACTTGAGACAAAGATGTTTATCAACTCTAAATTTCTTACAACTTGGGATCCACGCCGGTGGGTTCAAGTTGCTTATTAATCCTTAATTTGGTGTATGATTCCACGTTGATTTACATTCATTGATACGAAAAAGCAATGTGGATGGGGACGGCATTAAATTCAGAGATGACTCCCTTAATTTATCTGAAACTTATAATCAGAATCTCTCTCTGTGGTGAATATTTTTCATACGTGGGACGCCATCAACCGATAACTGATGCTAGGATGAGATAGTGTCTGCCACTTTGCAACTACCTTTATTAATGTACAATTTTTTAGTTGATATTAAAAATAATGTCAAAAAAATTTAAAAATAAATAATTATATTAGATCATTAATTTATATTTTTAATTGAGTCAAAAACATATTTAAATCAAAATTAAATTACTTAAAAACATTTTGCATGTAAATATGAGAAATTAGCATAACATAATATTCAGATTAAACTTGATTATGCCTTAAAAAAATACCTAAACTGAATTCAGACTATCATTGAAGGTCAACTTAAACTCAGTCTTGTTTTCACAGTGGACTAATAAATTATGGCCCAACACAAAAAAGAAAAATTACACTATATATATATATTTAAAAAATAAAATTTAATAATTTTTAAGAAGCCTTAATATTTAAAATTATATTATTTTATTAAAACAATTATTTTTTTATTTTTCAAAATTTTAAAATATTATTTCGAGTAATTTTATTTAGACTTAGGCGTGGGTTCGAACATTTTTTTTTATAAAAAAAAAAGGTAATCATGTCAAACTTTTTTTTCTTTACTTTTTTTTAATAAAAAATGTCTAACTATGATAAAGTTTAATTAAAACATGTGTAAGTGAACTTAACCACACATATCGGTTGGCAAGAGTAATCTTCGGTGTTACATAAACCGTGTTGTAATTTTTTCTAGACGAAATAAGGCACCCGAGCATACATATAAATGCTGTATCACTTCAATGGGTACTCAAAATTTCTACCCCTTTGCCCGCTAGCACTGGAACATACCCTCTGCGAGCTTCTTCTACCCCCTCACTGCTCGTTACTCTCCGGGTATATCTGTTTTTCCGAAGTCTATTGATTCTGTTACCGCCTTCCAACTGTTTGATGAATCTAAGTTAAGATTTTTTATTTTTAAAAATTATGTTTTTAAAATATAATAATTATTAAAAATATATAAAATACGTTTAGTTAATTTTAAATATTTATCTAAACATTTTATATTACTATGTTTGATTATAATAAAAAATTTTAAAATTTTTAATATTTTTAAAAAATATCATTATTTATATTAAAGTGAAAGAGAAAAAATCTGTATAAAAAAATGATATATAAAAAAGAGAGAATGACGAAGAGATAAAATATAAGAGAGAAAAAATGAGTAAAAAAAAAAGTAAGAGAATGAAATTTTTTTTTTATATTTAAAAAATATTCACATGTCATGAAAAATTTAAATTTTTATTTAGTCACATAAAAAAATTTTGATGGAAGTTTTTATAAAAAATAATAATCAAGAATCTATATTTATTAAATTCTGTTTTAAAATTTATTGAGAATTTTTTTTTTAAAATTCAATTTTCTCAAAATCCATAAAAATTCTCTGTACTGAATATCCCCTAAATTAAATCCTCGTGGCACGAATGGAGTTGTTATTCTATGGATATAATATATGTGTCCCCACAAAGTCCATATCCTATTCAATGCTTTTTGAAAGTCTACGGATGCTATATTTATAGAATGTCCTCCAACTGTTCGATGAAATGAATTTAAAAAAAAATCCTTGAGGCGTGAATCGAATTGTCATTCTTCTGGGTATTATATATTTGCCCCTCCATTGGCATGCATAGTGGCGTTGTTTTACTTTATTAATGTTGTTTAGAGAAATGGATTTTGGACCTTAATTCATTCAAGATTGACTTTGCTTCGTGATAAGTAGCCATGTTTCTGTGACTCAACATTGTGGCACCTCATGGTCCTTGTCACAATCTAATCCAATATTTCAAGTATATACAATCCAATTGAATAATTTCTAGATGCATTCAACTCAAAAAAGAAGTAAGAATCCCCAGTTGCAGAAAACGAAAGGTTGAGGAATACAAAAGGAATTACAGAGAATATACAGGTTATTAATTTAGAAGAACAAAGATAGAAGCAGAATCATATGAAATTTTTCTTGTTATTTATTAATAGTAAACTATAATTGTATAGTTATGCTTTGGCCATCTTTTCTCTGACATAGTAGTATTTCCCTGCTCTGAATTTTGCCATGTTTCATGCTTACACTGTCTGTAATGCAGCCATTGGTGGCCTTGAATTTTATGTCACATGACCTTTGTTTTTTAGACAAATGAAAAAATTACATTCGTACAATATCAATAACTGAAATTAATAAATAAAAGATAAATATAGAATAAATAAATTTTATAATTTTTAAAATTATAAAATAAAAAATTAGTATTATGACTATAAAATAAAGAGACAACACATTTTTTAAATTTTAATTTATCAAATATTATATCTCAAAAATTAAAAATATAATTGATATAATAATAAAATAAAAATAAAAAAGAGACGCATTTTAAAGAGACAACACACCTTTAACTTTCTTCAAGAATTTTTTACACAAATACAAGTTCGGTATTGTAAATTTAATTTCTTTCACTTATATTCAAACTCAACTTATAAAATTGAATAAATAAAATATATTTTTTAAAATTTTAACACTTCTTTTTGTAAGAGAAAAAAAATTTCTTAATAAAAGAAAATATTTTCTAAAATAAAAAAATAAACATTTTAAAAAAAAAATTTACAAGTAAAAAAGAATGAGTAAAAAAAAATGAAGAGACAGCGGCGGAGATGGCTACCATGGCAACCATCCTCCATTTTTTGCTGTTGCGCGGGGCTCTAGGGTTCACTACCTAATGGCACCTCTTCTGCTATGTCATATGACCAAGAAAAGTGGCCCTTGCATCATTGGATCCTTCGGAGATATAATGCAATCATATCAAATTTACAAACCTATTAATACTAAACCCCGGCAGTCCTTTTTCTATACCTAAAGCTTGTTTTTATTAAGATAGAATTTAAATATGCTAGCAATAAAGATAATTTGATCATTAAGATAAGCTTAACGCCTGAATGATAATTTAGTATTCTAATTAATAAGCAGATTAGTAAACACTTTTTGGGCTTTTGTCCCTTTGTCTCACAAAAAAATAGAGCATATATTAGTAAAAAAATTTATTATTATCAAATATTTAAAATAATTTCAAAAATATAAATTAGCAAGTATTAGTTTAGTTCTATGTAGATTGAACCACCCAGAACCGTTCTTTTCTTTTCTATATATTTATGCAATATCAAACTTTTGAGAAATTAAGTTTCAAGCTAATTAGAATTTAGGAAGATCATTGAGAGTTAGTATAATAATTTTTTTTATTAATATGGGTTGTTATATTAAGGATAAATAGGTATTATAATTAAAAATTAAAAATTGTTAAAGATTATAATAAAACTATTTATAAGATTTCATTCAACTATGAATAGGATTTCAATTCTACCGACTTCCGTTCTTTAAATCTATGCTTTATAAAAGACTTTTGTGTGAAACCACGATTATAATAAAGTCATTCGTAACTTGCTAATCAACTGCTTAAGCTTTTCAATTAAAGTGAGTAAAATAATAAATCAAAATACAATATACTTTTATTGTATATGAACAAAAGTATAGGATAACATCATTATATCTCTTTTTTTTCAGTGCTCAACAAAATTACTAATTAGAACCTTACTGCTTGAACTCAAATTATGTATGCAAAACTACATTTATCTGTAGTATGTGTGTTATGTAAGTAGAATTACTTCTTGGTTATGTTCCCAAGCATCCTTCTGAAGCTGGTAACATAATGTGAAATCCGAAGCAAGCCTTGCTGGTATCCAAACTCATCTTTTGACTTCTTCAGTAACTCAAGCATGGTAGGATGGTTGATCACTTTGATTGGAACCCAAAATTTTTCAACGTCACCCTCTTTGCCCACTGATACTGGCACCAGGCCCTTGCGAGGTCGCTCTTTCATTTTCTTAGAACTACTGCTCAATCTCATAAAACTCCCTTCCGTTCGTCCATGCACTCCAAATTCTCCGTGCAGGCTACATATATATAGATGGCATGAAACTATGAAAGTCACTGGCATGGTTTCTAGCTATTAAACTAAACAATAGCATGGTCTATAAGTGGACTTTGAAGTACTTTGGTGCATGATCACCTAATCATATTATATCTTCTGAAGTGGTGTGAGTCCAGTTTCCCTCATGATTCAAACCACACAAGATCCTATCATTTTAATACATAAGCAATTTACAATTAGTAAACGGTAGAAATTACCAGAAAATTAAATATTGCTAGATTGATCAATACACAAGTCTCAACGTCAGAGTTTTAAACATGTAGTTTCTGGAGGTGACATCTCTATTTGTCCATGCGAGAAGTGAGATCTGTTTGGAGAGAATTTTAAAAGTAAAATCTTAAATGTATCAGGTTAGCTCGGAGAGTGTATCATTAAAATTGTTCAAAAAAAAAAAATTAAGTTTTGGACAAAATCTATGGGCAATATAAAAAAAAAGTAAGCTGGGAAATTTAGAAAATTATATATTTAAGATTTAATTACTCAGTTAATTTTTATAATTTTAGCCAATTTCTAACTAGGTCTATATAATTAAAAGGTTTGAAATTGAATCTCAATAATTTTAATTTTTTAATTAAGTCCTTATCATTAAACTAATGTCAGAAGTTTGTTAATTGATGTCGAGTTAATAGAACAAGTACAAGTCATATATAATCTTTAATGGTTGAGATATATATATATATATATATATATATATATAAGGTGTTAGATATACTTTTTTATATATATGTCAACAAGGGATTAATGACAAAAACTTGATTAAAAAGAAAATTGAAACTATAGAAATGTAATTCTAAAGTGTTAAATTATAAAAAGAATATTTAGAAATTGAGAAAAATTATAAAGACTAATTGTGTAATTAATCTTATATTTATACAAAATCTGAGGTTACGCTTGACTGTATATCAAAACTAAAAAGTATGCTGAGATTCTTCAACTTAGAAAATCATATATTTAAAGCTTAATTACTTAGTCTTTGTAGTTTTAGCCAATTTTTAGATAAGTCAATATAATTGCAAAGTTTGAAATTGAATCTCAATAATTTTAATTTTTTTAATGAATTTTCTTATTGTTAAATTAATGTTAACAATTTATTAATTGATGTTGAGTTAGCAAAGTCTCCATAAATTTAGTGATTGAGATTTATAAATGTATACATATATGATATTAGATATATTAACAACAAAACTAACTTTAAAAACTTTATTAAAAAATGAAACTATATAAGTTCAATTTTAAAATTTTATAAAATAGCTGAATGTCCAGTAATTTGTTTACAAAATTTAAGATTTAAAGTTTAGCCTGAAATATACTTACCTATCTTGATGAGCTTGGGTTCAAGCTTAATATTTTGAGCTAAATTTAAGCCTATAAACCTTTAAACTCAGTGGGTTTAGCCTGAACTTAATTTGGATAGATTTAACAATATTATTCACTAATTTATCCACTCTTTAAATTTTATATTTTATATATATATATATATATATATATATATATATATATATATATATATATATATATATATATATATATAGGTCCATAAGCTTAAACAATTACTTAATAATTGGCTTAAGTTGAAATGAGTTTAGAGTCAACACAGAACAACTTGTTAAACTTTGGTCTCTATATCCTTTTATGAGAACAAAGAAAGTTGATATACTCCATACTGAACAATTATTAAATCTTAAAATAATACTCCAGTTATGAAATTCTTTTGGTCAATAAACTAATATTTTGTTTGTGTTCTTTTCATGATTTAAATGATATCAATTGGTTTTAAAAGATAGTTGCACAGGTTGATTTTTTAGAAAATATGCAATGATATGTTTCACATTAAACAAAAAATAAAAAATGTTTTTTTAGTTGTATATAAAAAATAAAAATAATTACTCTTTTATTATTGATAATTAATGTACAATTTATTTAGTTATTTCAAAAAAACAAATTTATTGTTTGTCCTTCCGGCATCTAAACTACTTATAAATATATAATTTTAATAGTAAATTTAAATTAAAAATTACAAATCACTCTTTTCACTTCTGATACAAAAGTTATATTTGACAAAAATAGCTGATAAGTTAACTGAAAATTTAAAAGTTAATTGAAAGTTAAAAAATTAATTTTTAACTGAAAGCTGTTAATTGAAAGTTGAAAATTAATTTATTGAATTGAAAGTATTTTGTAAAATTAACTATTGAATTAGCTGATAAATATAAAATGACATAAAAAAATATATTTATATAAAATTTATCATTTTTTATTAGTAATTATATTTTATTATATAATCTCAAAAAATAAAAAATAAAAATATTATCTAGAGTCTCATAATAAATTAACAATATTATTGTGAATCTCTTTCATCTCAGTAGATACTTTTAAATTTTTATTTTTTATATCATTATCGATAATATCTGAAAGTTCGTAATGGGATATATAATTTAAATGTTGTTCGAATATAATAAAAACAATGTAATCTTTGTGAATAGGATAGTGTTAGAATTTGAATAAAATAATAAAAATAAAAATAAAATAAAATTATAAAAGTTATTAGTTAAAAAATATACGTTACTTAAAGTAACGTATGATAAAAAATTATAAGTTACTCAAATAAATTTATTTATCAAATAATTTTAATTTAATCAAATAAATTTATAAATTAATCAAATAAATTATAAATTAATTTATTTAACTTATTAAACCTATTAAAAAATCATTCTTTTCTTCCACTGTCACCTTGTCTCGTGAAAATAAAATTTAAACTTATTGCAAAAAGTTTTAGCAAGAGAACTAGCTCACTCTTCAACGGTGCTCATTAATGAAAAGAGCAGTACCAACTTAACGAAAGCCCATTCCCTCTTGAGGAACCCAACTGCCTGAGCATTCATTCAACCAGAAAACCCCAGACGAAGCTCTTTGGCCGCTTAGCAGGCAGCACTTTTTATTCCAACCACTACAATTACTCTCCCATTAAAACCATGCCAATAAAAATATGTCAACTCTACTTCAATTTAGTCTTTTTGATTCATTTTTAAATATATTTTTGTAATTTAAAATTTTAAAATTTTAAAATTTAATTTTTTTAATCAAATCTCTGTCATTTGTGTGTTTAATTCGGTAATAAATTTGATTCTCTTCTTAAAAAAAATAGCACCAATTTGAACTATTAAAAAAGAAGTCAATATTATTAGTTTGCTGTCAGTGTAAAATCATTACGTATGCATACATATTTAAATTCAAAGCACTAAAAATCATAGATTGAAGAAATTAAAAAAGAAATCAATTTTTTTTTGTGTAGTCAAAAGAAAGTCATTTATTTTAAAATAAAAAAATTACAAAAAAAAATTTATAACTTGATTTAAAAAAATTGACAAAATTAAAATATAAAATTGTAACATTGCTCTTAATTGTTGGCACATGCTACTGCCAGTCAGACACGGGTGTTTGTTGATTCATCTCCAAACAAGTTACTTTTTGTATGATGCCAATATATAATGAATTGTTTATTCACGATTGGAGGCTACCAATCTATTTATGGTTCCTTTTAAAGTAATAGTAGCTATATTCTCCCTGCTTATATTCATATAGTCGGTCTCAAACTCAGATAAAAGAAAAAAAATATATTAAGCATGCGACAATCAACGTAAAATTTTATCGTAATCGCATGAACATTGCTCTTAATTACATTACTTGATAATAATATTAATAAATGAGTAATTTATTATCATTGCTATATTTTTTACAAATAATAATAATAATAAAAATGATTAAGGTATTATATATTTATTTTGTTCGCGCACTTCAAGATTTTTATCTTCTCTAAAAATATGTTTAAAAAATTATTCAGAAGAGGTCGTAATACACACAAGTCTATGTAAGCATTTTCAGTATTTAAAGAGCCCGCCATGTGTATAAAGTTTGCGGTGGTTTAAGAATTCAATGCCTGCAAATGCCAATAAATACAGTGAGAAACTTTGAAGGAAATTAGGTGTATTATAGGACTGTCCACATTCATATCTGTCCCAGATTTTGAAACCCCATGATTTTAGAAGCCATTGCTTGACCCTGTGTTTGTTTTCTCGAGGCCCAGAGAAATTCAATTCCCTGCAAAATATCTTGGTAACCTGTCAACCTCATCATTATAGCTTCCATTATTCTTCTTCTTCTTTTAGCTTAATTTAATTATCTTTGACTCCTTCGTCTTCCTCCAAAATTCGAGTATTTATTAACTCTATCTTCCACTAATAAAAATATTTAGTGTTTAATTATGAGTTTTTATTTTTCGCGAACAATCTTTGACATATGTAAAGTAAAAGAAAATCATCTTAAGGATGAGAAAGCTCAGAAATAGTGCTCTCCATAAAATTATGAATAAATTATTATTTTTTCATTAATATTCTCTTAAATAACTATTTATTTTATTATAAAAATATACAATTTTTTTTAAATTAATTAAAATATTTTTTTCTTTTTTTTAATTAATCTTCTATTACAATTCTTTTTTTTTTCTATTAAAAAATATATGCAAATTTTTTTAAAAAAATAAAATACCTTCTACTCATTATAAAAGAAGAGAATTTTATATATGATTGGATTTGTTGCCAAAAGTTTTGGAATTTATTTTTGGATATAAGTTTATCGGACTTTCTAATTCAAATATTTAAAATTGCTTGCGTTCTACTCATAATAACCTCTAATAAAGAAGAACTATTTAAAATTGACAAATATGCAGCTGCAAACCAAAGTCAGCAAATAATATATGTTGGTTTTCCAATATCCCAGCAAGGGAAGCCATTCGTACGTGGAACTCTTCCCGAAATTTCTTTTCACGTCTAAATGCCTCATTCATCCATGCATGCAAGTTAGCAAAGCGCCATTAATAATCCTTAATGGCTAAAACTCCCACCTAATTTCATCGAAAAGATTGCCCCCTCACTTTATCATTTCTCTTTCATACTCATATAGAACTTAAAATAGAAAAAAAAAAAATCCTGCTTGGTTGAATGCATCCGTATTAAGACTTAACATAACATCCAAAGTTTAAATTATTCATTGGACTAATATTTTTTGCTTCACTTTCAATTCATTTAGAAAGATAATAATTTTTATAAGTAATATTTTGAATAAAAAAATTATTTTAACCCACAAATAAAAAGATTATTTTTAAAATTTGAATCCGTAAATTTTAAATTATAAAATAATAATTTTAT
Organism: Gleditsia sinensis; assembly: GCA_037074535.1. Lineage (NCBI taxonomy): Eukaryota > Viridiplantae > Streptophyta > Magnoliopsida > Fabales > Fabaceae > Gleditsia > Gleditsia sinensis. The sequence goes on from CM073472.1 coordinate 17,624,976, forward strand.
CATTGCATCAAAATTAATTTTTTTAAAAGATAATAATTTTTTTGTTATTCTTTTAGAATTTCAAGCATATCACTGACTGATAGTCTATTTTTTGTATCATTTTTTCTCCAAAAAAAAGAAAGAAAGAAAAAAACCCTTCTTCCAGCGCATTATATCTGTCATAAACTCTTTGGGCTCTGCAGTGTGTTAACAACACCAATCTGCAGAGACCAAGTGGGAGCGGAATTAATGGGAAAAACCTACATCTTCTGGCTCTTCTTCATTGAAATCCTACTCCAAATTTCCTTATCAAGAGGTGGCAAAGTTCCTGCAATTATAGTGTTTGGAGACTCCTCAGTGGATTCAGGAAACAACAACTTCATTCCAACCATTGCTAAGAGCAACTTTGAGCCCTATGGCCGTGACTTCTTTGGGGGGTACCCTACGGGGCGTTTCTCCAATGGCCGCATCGCCCCCGACTTCATCTCTGAGGCCTTTGGTCTTAGACCAACAGTTCCTGCTTACTTGGATCCTGCTTATAACATATCAGATTTCGCTTCTGGAGTTTGCTTTGCCTCAGCTGGAACTGGCTTTGACAATGCTACTTCAAATGTTGCAGTAATTTTCCAGCTCTATCAATCTAAAAGCCTTTTTCTTTTTCTTTTTCTTTCAGTTCAAGTTAGATACAGACACAACTACGTACTTTTTTTTTAAATTATCCATGCTTCTTATAAATTAAATCTTTATGTAGAATTTGAAGAATTATATTATGCCTATAACGTGTTTTGTGTTTTATAAATTGATTGGGTCCTTATAACATATCAAATTTTGCTTTGCCTCAGCTGGAGCTGGTTGAATGTTGCTGTAATTGTTCAGTTCTATCACTCTAAAAGCCTTTATCTGATAAAGATGACAATGTCTTTCTCTTTTTGGTTCAATTCATCTTTTATTATTTAACTTTGAGCTTATAGACAATCTGTAAAATTCAATAAAATAAAATTTGGAAAACTGGATTATGTTTGACATGAGTGTAAAATACGAGTACAACTCACTTTTAAAGTATTTGTATCTTATGAATTAAGTTCTTTTTGAGACGAGTTTAGTTTATTTCTATATTTGATTATATTTAAAATTTACGTTAAGTCTTTGATACAGGCACAAAATATAAACGCTGCAACACGATAAAATTTGAAGTGTTCTTGTATAAGAAGACACATTATGTTTTATAAAATTTTAGACAAAGATTTAATTTATATTTTAAAATATTATTTTATAAATTATGTCTTTTTTAATTGAGTTTGTATTTTGCAGGATTGTTTACCTTTAACTTTGAGCATATAAAAAATTTGCATTAGAGATATGATATAGACAATGTCACTGCATATCGAGTTGTCTCTAACACAAGTATTAAATATGGATATAATTTAAAAAAAAAAAACATTTATGTTTTATAAATTAGGCTCTTTTTTAAGTTTTTTTTTTTTGTAGGACATCTTATCTCTAATTTTGAACATATAAAAAATTTGCATTAGGTGTCTAATACGGAAACTAGTAGTATAATACAACAAAATATAAATTATTTATATACAATATAAAGAGTTATATTATTTCTGACACAATCCATTTTTCTTCCAGTGTCGGGGGTTTATAAATTGAATCCTTTTTTGAAGCCAGTTTGTGTTTTGCAGGATGTGATACCTCTATGGAAAGAAGTGGAGTACTACAAGGAGTACCAGAAGAAACTGAAGGAAAATCTTGGAGAAGAGAAGGCAAATGAGATAATAACAGAGGCTTTGTATTTGGTTAGCATTGGAACAAACGATTTCCTTGAGAACTACTACACTTCCCCAGAGCGTCAGTGCCAGTTCACTGTGCAGCAATATGAGGATTTTCTGATAGGGCTTGCCGACAATTTCCTGAGAGGGCTTTATGAGCTCGGAGCAAGGAAAGTTTCCTTTACAGGGGTCCCTCCAATGGGGTGCCTGCCCTTGGAAAGGACCATGAATATGCTGGACTACAATGGCTGTGTGGAGGAGTACAACAATGTTGCTTTGGAGTTCAACGGGAAGTTGGGTTGTTTGGTCACAAAGCTTAACAAGGAGCTTCCCGGGTTTCAGTTGGTTTCTGCAAATCCATATGACCTCTTGGTGCAAATGATCACAAAACCTTCTCGTTTTGGTAAGTTTCTAATCTTGATCACCCTTGTATCTAACAGCTTTGTGCTCATCAAGTTCTTTTAACATCTTGTTTTCACTGCCAAACCAATTTTTTTCATTTTTTTAGTTAGTACTTTATTTTCTAACAATTAGTAAATTTAAATTTATCTATAAAATAAGGTTTAAAATCACAGATGGATCAATGAATTCAATGGACTAGTTAATTTGTCAGACCTGCATTTAAGTGGACCTAACTTTAAATGTCCAATTTTTAAAATTGTAGATGGACCCATTTTATTTTTCTTAATACAACTAAAATGATCTAAGTTTACAAGTTGACCCATTTTAACTTGTTTATTGAATAGATTTAATTTTTTAAAATTAGATTTATTTAAATATAATCCTGAATAGATTGACCCATTTCAAAAACAAAAAACATATATTAAAGGGGCTGTTTAACCACATGTTCATTATGTGAAAATAAAATAAAAAAGAATGAAATGACATTAGAAAGGACTAAAATATTATTTAAAAATATTTTTTTTATTTTGTTTATTATTGATAAATAAAATAAAATAAATAATATTTAAATTATTTTTTAATATTATTAATATTTTTAATAACAAATTTATATTATTAATTATTTATTTTATTTTTTATTTATATTGTTTTTAAATAATTTTTTTATGTCAATATAATATTATTTTAAAAAAATATTTTTATTAACTTTTTATTTTATTTTTATATTATTTAAGACATATCAAATATAAAAATAAAAAATAAAAATTTTGTTCTTCTTCATATCAAACTAAACATAATTTTAATAACATTAAATTTTATTATATTCAATTTTTAATTTTTATTTATATTTTTTCTTTCATCAACAATCAAAATGATAGAAATTTTGTATCTTATTTATTTTTTTATTTATAGCCACGATTCTGATTATTGTTGTTTTACACAAGGAACGTGAAAATAAAAAAGAATAAAAAAAATGAAAATTTTATTCTTAGAGATAATTAAAACACTGACATTCTATTTCAATTCATTCTCGTTACCATCCTACTACATGTTTGAGATATCGAAAAATAATAGTTAAATTTTAGATCTTTGATTAGGGAAGCATGGGTCCAATCATAATTTTTAGAATAATCCTATCAAGAGCTCAATTTTTTAGAAACCAATTTTATTATTGTTATTACATTTCAAATTTTTTACTTTTGACATTGAAACGCAAACAAACCAATATCATGATGCAAATATTCCTTTTCTGACAGAAGTCTAACCTTTTTAAACAGATTAAGTTTTCTCACCATTATATGTACTTTGAAACTTGCACTCTAATTTTTTAATCAGTAAGATGAAAATATCAAAATATATCTAATAGTAAAACAGCTTGATCTCTTGAGAGAGAGAACTTACATAGAATGGCCCTTCCAAGTTAAGTGAGCAAATAGGTAGAACCCAGGTCAAAGATAATAAATGTAGGAAGTTTGAAGTCAATCAATATAATAATTGCATAGTGTGTTTTTTTGTTAGACAATAATGTAAACACAATGAAATTAAGTACATTTGACACATAGGCCAATAACATCGAAAAATTAAGGCTGGCATACAAGTAAAGAATGCTAAATTTATAATCTTGCACTTCTGAACAAACAAAAGATGATAGATAACAGAAAGTATACTGTGTTATTTGATTGCCAGGTTTTGAGGATGCAAGTGTGGGATGCTGTGGAACTGGGAGATTTGAGATGGGTTTCCTATGCGACCCAAATAGTCCATTTACATGCACAGATGCAAATAAGTATGTATTCTGGGATGCTATCCACCCCACAGAGAAAACAAGTCAGATAGTCTCAAATTACCTCATTAAAAAATATCTAGCAATGTTTCTTTGACATGTTCATTCATGGCCTTCCTGTGAATTATATAATGAGCAACTTCTCATCGATAATTTTTTATTTAATTTTTCCTATTGTTTGCTTGAGATATTTGGCTAACAATAGGTTACCCCAAGTTTGTGGATTCTCAACAGAAGCACTTACTGGAAAAGTTTATATAGTATATAAGAAGCCAATAATAATGAGCAGTTCTCCCCGCAAAATTCCAAAGCAGCAACTCCTAAGGACAGGACTCAAATAAAGTTCCTAAAGTGCTAGCTATGAAGTTCTCCAATAAAAACATAACAAGTAGATTATTTTAAGACTAATCATCATGTTATTGACTTCTTCAAGAAAACTTTTCCAATGTGTTCATAATTCTATTGGAGAATCTCGCAATAAACACCTAGAAACTGCACCTAAGTTCAACGAATCACAATTCACAACAAATAAGCCTAATATAATTCTACTTATCGTGATTCTTCTCTTTCAAATGCTCATGTTTGTCCCTGCCTCATGAAAGTTTACAGGTTCTGCCAACTACATGGCTGAAAAGAGGCAGTCTTGTAAAGTTCTTTCTGTGTTGGGTATGTGGAGAGTTAACAATCTGACATGAATACAAGACACGACTCGATATAGATATTGCAATACACAAAATATGTAGTGTCTAACTGCAATTTGAGGTATTTGGCCATTCGATGTGATACAACTCAGTTTTTGAAGTATCAATGTTTTATAGGTGAGAGATTTTTTTTTTGGAGGGGGGCTTGAAAAAATATGTACAAGCTCCATGAAGGACATGTCAATATAATATATGACCTTAAACATGCTATGAAGTAAGGGTAATAAATTGCAGCTGCAATCAATAATAACACTACTTCTTTAATCTAGAGTAAGAATCAAGGTTTGGCAAGTTTCATGATGCAAGGGGAGAAATGGTACCAATGTAAAACTCATCTTTTCTGCTAAAAGAGTAATACAGAAGAATTGCATACAGAAAATTTAGACTTAAAGCAGGAGCAGAAACAATTAAGAGAAAGAAAGGAATGGGAGAGAAGGGCGAAGGCACCAATATCTCATCATATGAAACATCATCTCTTATTCAGTTCAACTTATTTTATACAGAAAATAATTGCTATAGGTGTGATTTACAAGTCATCTCTAAGGGTATGTTCGAAAGTTGGGAGGGGAAGGGAAGGAAAGGAATCCAAAGAAAATGAAGAGGAGGGGAATTTAAATGACGATTTTCCTTCCCTATGTTTGGATATTTATAATTAACAAGGCAATAAACTAACTAAGATTCAATAAAAGAAAATAGTTATCAATGTACAAATTTATCTTTCATTAAAATGATTAACTATAATAATTTGGTTTATTGATATGCAATTTGAAGAAATAATAAATAACATCATGCCTAATAATTGGTTTCTCCTCCAAAATCCCTCAAAGTTGGGGAACTTAAAATTAAAAAGGAGGGGAGATTTTGATAGTTTAAAATCCTTCATTCTCCTCTTCTCCAAATGACAAATTTCCAAACAAGGTGAAGGTTTCTCTGAAACCTCTCCTTCCCTTCCCTTCCCCTCCTTTACCCTCCATCCAAACATAGCTTAATCACAAGTCAACAGTATGGCATGCTAATAGGTTAGGGATACAAAATCTCAAGACTCAGAAGCATTCAGCGCAATATATCTTTCCTTTCAGTTGGTTAAAAGAAAGAAGGGAAAAAAAAGAGGTGAGCTACGTTTACTGGGTGAAGAGAAAGGTTAAAGGAACATTGGAACAAAAAAACTTCTACACTTTAGCATTTCCCATCATCAGAGGTAGAAGGTTCTAGCAACAATCTACGCCAGAATTGACTCCAAATGCAAATATCATTTACTGCAAAAAATATTCTATTTTCAGCTTACTTGCAAATATTCTATTTATCATTTACTCCAATTTCTCTTGCAATCAGATCCAAAGTACAGTACTGGTTTATCTATGGACTGAGTAAGGACTGCAGAAATTGTTTATTGATACAGATTAAAATGTGCATTGATATTCTACATTTGTATAATTGTATCATTATAAAACTATTGAAATCTATAAGTGAGGACAGTGTTTATCAGACACAATATCTCTTCTCACTTCAGCCAATTGCTAAGACAGTAAGGGGACCATTACAGCTTCAGCAAATACCTCGTGTAGAATAAGTCACTTTGTACTTTCATGCAGTGCTTGGTTCTGCAACTCTTTTAAGTTCCAGAGTCTTTTCATATTCTTCAATGGATTTGAAAAGCTCTGAGAAGTTGCCTTTCCCAAAGCCCCCACATCCACCCTTTTGGTATACCTTCCCTTCCTCATCCTTGAGCATGCACCCAACTCTCTGAATTATCTCTATAAACATGGTCGGCCTGCTCATTTGACACAAGAAAAGCATATCAACTCAAGCATTGCTACGTAATCATCCTCCAACGAAGAAGCTCAGTGGCTTATATATTCAACAGAGAATAATTTGATAATTAATATATAAAAAAGGGTAGATGAAAAGGATGCTTGATATATGAAATACTAAGGAGCGTGAAGATGAATAAAGGGCCTATATCTCCTCCTTCAACCCCTTCCTATCTATTTTGTCCCCATCAAGCACATCCTAGAAGTCCAGCTATTCAACAACCAAGGAGATAGAAGTTTGTTGACCAGATTTTTGTCGTAATTGCAGATAGGTGGTGTTCGAACCAGCTCAGCATTTCAACTAATCCATTTATCAGGTCCGGTGCTATCCACACCAAGACTTGCAGTCCAACTCCAAGAAATTATCACAGAACTAGGATTTGAATAGCACAATGCACCCAAGCACGTCACAAATTTGCCTCCAGCACCACCAAGGCAATCCCTTGGGGTTGAGCAGATGTTTTACTAATGCAAGTTTCAATCTTCCAATAAAATTTCATATAGATCACAAACATCACAATGAATACAACACTAAAATATCAGATTATTCTCAAACAGAGAGGGATACGGGGAATTACCTATCTCCAACGGGCTTAGTGAAAATTTGAAGCAAAGTTCCTTGATCATCTCTATCCACCAAAATCCCCAGCTCCTCACAATGCTTTATCTGCTCATCCGTCAATACATCACCAACTCGATTCTTCAAGTTCCTGTAATACGTTGGAGGGGGCGAAGGCATGAACTCGAAGCCACCCACTGCACTTCGCTGCCTCATTTCCCTCAAAGTCCTGAATATATCCTCACTCACTAGCGCCAGATGCTGAAGCCCAGCTCCCTCATTGTGCTCAAGATACGTCTGTATCTGACTCTTCCGTTTCGTTCCAAACACTGGCTCGTTCATTGGCAGCAAAACCATTTCGTCATTGTTCGCTAACACCACTGAGTTCAGCCCACTCTCGCTCGTACCCACATCCTCCGCCGTGAACTCGGCGAACTCGTGAAACCCAGTGAACCCTTTCACGTAATTCACAGCCGGACCCAACTCCGGCACGTTTCCCACAGCATGGTCGAGCCGCCGGATTCCGTACTCCAACGACGGGTACGACGAGAGCTCCTCCATGGATTCGAATTTGGGCAAGAACCAACGACCAGGATTTGGGTCGGATACTTGAGACGGGTCGTTGTAACTGATGTATCGCAAGACGACGTCCCCATAGAGAAGAACTTCAGCGAGAACGACCCGGTTATCGAGTATAACCGGGGAAGATGATGGCTTCGCGCCATGGGTCACGCTGGTGTTGAAAGCAATCTCAGCATTCTCGACCTCAACCCCAATGGCCCGAACAGCTAGGCCGTGAGAGGCCGCGAATGCGAGGCAAGCTTCACGGTCGAAGGTGGGGATGGACGCGGTGGAAGTGGGTCCCAGGTGCTCGGCGGCGGCGATGGACGGAGAGTAAGGAGCAGTGAAGAGGAAGCAGAGGTCCCCGGAACGGAGAAGATAGGAAGCATGAGTGAGGTTACCAGTGGAAAGATCGGATTTCCCTACAATAGGCATACCGAGACCCCAAGAGAAGCGGCGAGCGGTGTTGGTGGCATCGGAGCACCAGAACTCCACATGGTGGAAACGTTTCACCTTGAAACGGTCGGATTTTGGGTTGGCTCGTACGAAGTTCCTGAACCCCACAAGCTTAAAACCGGGTGCGAGATTGCCTCCTTGCGCCGCTGCCGCCTCCGCCGGAGCTCCGTTCTGGCTTTCCTTTCCCATGGTTCTTGAGTTGGTGGTCGTTGTGGTTTGCTACTAATAGTTGAGCAGAGCAGCAAGACGCTGGAGCAGTCGTTGCAACTATGTCGTGGAGATACGTGTCAAAGTGTGAACGGATAATTAAGCTGATCACAATTAAGAAGCGTGCCGTGTGGGGTTGGATTGAACGAGGCAGATCAGATGAAGATGAGATCACCGTACACGTTGGCTTTTGACGCTGACCTGACGGCTGACGCCTTAGGTTCATCCATGTCATCCATTAATGGGACCTTTCTGGATTTAAGATATCGTTTGGATAAAGAGAAATTTTATTTTTAAAAATATTCTATTCTCAAAAATTATATTCTTAAAAATTTTATTTTTAAAAAAATAGGGTAACGTTTGATTCAAAAAAAATTTTATTTTTAAAAAATTTCTATTTTTAAAAATTTCATTCCCAAAAGAAGGTGTCTAGTTAAAGTTATATTTTAAACTTTCTTAAAAAAATTTAAAATAAAAAATATTACCATATTTGATTAAAGTTATACATATTTATTTTTGAAAAACTTTGTTTCTCATGCAAATTACAAAAAGTATGGGAAAGTTTTACTCTCACTGGTGAAAGTGGGAATAAAACTTTTCCGAGAAACTCAAGCTTAATCCCATGACGCCACGACATTTTTTTCTTGCGAGATCCGGGCTCCTTCTTGCACCGCAAGACCATACCATCTTCTTCTTTGCCATTTTGGGTGTAAAATTATATAATTCTATATGATTTTTTATTCATCCCAACGATTAGAATATTTTTATTTTTAAAATTATTAATATGAAACAAAATTATTAAAATAAAATAAAATATTTATTAAAAAAATTTAAAATTTTAATATTACAAAATATTTTAATAAAAATATATTTATTTAAAAAAATTATTTTTATTTTAAATTATTTTGATAAAAATATTTTTATTTTAGTTATTTTAATAAAAAAATATCAAATTAATTTTAAAAAAATTGATAATTTAAAAATAGATAAAGATAATATCACATCACATTTAACATTAAATTTTTTTATACAAATTATAATATATTTGTTAACTTTTTAATCTCTCACTTTATTTTTATGATATTATTATTTTTCGTTATTTTTAAAAAAAAAATTATAAAAATGATGAAAAAAGATATTGAGAGACAAAGAGAGAAGAAAGTATTTGAGAAATATATCTAAAAATAAAGACATAACAGAATCATAATTGATAGAAAAAGATAAAAGTCATGAAAAATTTAAGAAGATAAAAAGATGAATATAAGAGAGAAGCTATTGTTAAATATTACTGAGATTTGAGTCGAAGTTTCTATTGTGATAATATGTTTATTTTTTATTCAATTATAAACATCAATTTAAATTAATTTTAATATATTTTTATATATTTATAATATTAATATTATGTTAAAATATTTTAACATTAAAAAATATATATATTATTTGAAATATTTCTTAAAAAAAATTATTTTTATAAAATTTTTAAAATATATTTATTTTTGAAATCACTCAAATGGTATTTCAAAATAAAATTTAATACTTTATCTATAATTAAATAAATTGAATAAATTTGACTATAATATTAGATAATTCACAAAACAATTTAATAATAAAATAATATATATTTTTATAAATATTTATATATTATATATTAAAAATTTATTTTTAAAAATTATATACTACTTTAAAATATAATTATATGCATTAATTATATTATAACTCCTTTAATTTTATTTAATATATTTATTGAGTTTTAATAAGTTCATTTCAAATTAATACATTAATTATATATATATATACTCCTTTCAAATTTAAAAAATCATAAATTAGTACAATCAACTTTAATAGGCCATTATTTAAGGCCTTTTGTTTATTTTTTTAATCACAGCACGCGTATTAAAGTATATGAATTTATTGTCTTTATTATAAGCGACCTCAATAGTAATAATATTTTTATTAATTTTGTTAAGAAAAAATAGCATAAATATATTAAATACTTATTAATGAAAATTAACACTATTAATTGTTTATTGAAATGAGTATTTGTAAATGACAACAAATTAAAGAAGGGTGTCTGTATCTTTTTCAACTTTACTCTAAGAATACAATATCTTTGAAGATATATATATAACCAATAGAATATCACTAGCGCGTGTCTCAAATCACAAATATTTTTTATTATGAAAAAATATATATAAAAAAAATATTTTTTTTCTTCTATTAAAATTTTTTATTACAGTGTCATCTTCTCTAAAATCTATAGATATATTTTATAAAAGTAAAATTAAAATATTTTTATTTATCAATATTTTTATTATACAACCCTCCATTTTATCATAAAAATATATATAAATTTTTTTAAAAATAATAAAAATATTATAACTTAACATAAATATTGTAAATTTATTTTATAAAAAAGAAATAGATAAAAAATAAATAAGTAAAATATCTCTAAACATTTTTTATTCTTTTTAATTTTTAAATAAATTAATAATATATATATATATATATATATATATATATATATATATATATATTGATAATATAAATCACGTCACAGTTATTTTAAGAATGAATAATTGATATTAAAAAATAATAAATTAAAAACAAATGTAGAAGTACTATTTGATTTTATTTTATTATTTAATTCACTTTCGTATATTTGAGACATTTAAATCAAATTATAATATATTTTAATTTTTTAAAAAATTTGTATATATATTTTATACAAAAAGAGAAAATAATTTAATAAATGCATTAATAACAAATGGATAAATTTTTTATTGAGCAAACATATAATTTAATTTTAAAATTTATTAAATTCCTATACATTAATCCTTAAATTTATATTATTTTATAATTTAATTCTTAAATTTAATAATTTAATTATTTTATCATAGTCTTCTTAAAACATATAAACTTATAACTAATTATGACACAATATTAAACTGTTTCATCAATTATTTATTAAAAAAGAAAACAAGAAGAAAAAAATTTCGAAACGATACATTTTGTACCCAATAGCATTCCCTAACCTTCCCTCTTTCTTCTTCAACATTTCTTATTTTCCCTTGCCTCAAGGATAAAAACAAAATCCCAATATCATCGAAATCTTCTTTTACTCCATGTTTGGATTGGAAGAATGAAAAAAAAAAAAGGCAGGTGAAAATTGAGATTCCACCGTTTAATTTGATGGAACAAGCTTTCTATAAAATATTGTATTCTATTGTTTAATGAAAAAGTTATTCCTCTGTAAAAATTCTAAGAATCTAATATTCCATTGACATATTCGTGGCATTTTGACAAATCAGACCCCTAAAGTAAAGCCCCTTTATACATGATCCCTTTCATTTCTATCTCGGGTTTTTCGCCTAGTGCTTTTGCTTCAGTCTTTCCTTCTGCTTCTGTTCGCGACGTCCATGTCATTCTGGTCCTTCTCTTTTTTTTTTTTTTTATGGTGTCCGTCCATCGTATTTCGTGGTCCTTCTCTTCTACTTCTTTTGCATCTTTTGTAAGAATTAAAAATTTTAAGAGTTAAAAAAATTGCTAATTCGATTGGATTGTTGGTAAGTGCAAGTGATTAACTCTTACTATCTAGATGATTTTGCCAACACTATAACTTATTTTGTTATTCCATGATGGCTTTACAAAATTGGACAAGTTTTATTTGTTTATTATATTTTCATTTATCTTGATCTTAGCAAATTGAACTTAAGCAAGCAAGTATCGGGAAACAAATCAAACATTGAGCATAAAATTTAGTATGGTATGTCATCACAATGCACAGAAGTACTCTAGAGACCTATCAACACTATTGCAAATTTTCATTATAATTTTGGCATAAGTTAGACAAGGGATTGTGCCAAGGATATTTGTTGCTTGCATATATGTCAGTTTATGCAGCCTTTTCCTCCCTTCTAATAAGTTTAATCTAACTTCCAGTCATTTGAAAGAATCAAAATAGCCTTACAGAACATTGGTGCTTCAAGCCATGATGATGCCTTCTATAGGTATAAGATGCCAAAAGTGATAACCAAGATTGAAGGTGGAGAAAATGGCTTCAAGACTAATGTTTGCCATATTTGCTAATAAAAGATATCTGAAATATTTTGTTTTGATCGTTTTGATGTCTTCTTAAAGTTATTGATAATTGTCTAAATATGAACGAAGGCCCTTTAGCATGGTTCCTTGTGCATTTTGTTGTTGGTGTTTGATATTAATAAAATGTCGCAGTTGTATAAATACTTGCTTTATGTGAGGCATTATATTGGACAAGTGTCGCTATAGTTAAATTTTTATGTTTTCATTAACTGTCAATTTTGTTTTGTGTGCTTGTCTAAAAAAAAAAGAATTGTTTTGTGTGTTAATTTATATAATATGTAGTTCAGTTTTGGAATGTCGAGCTGTTAATTCTATTTTTTATTGAGGCACTTTACTGTAATTTTTGTATTTTTTTTGCCAAAAGAGCCTCAATTGAATTTGAACATAAGAAAATACTCCTACACCAATAAAAATTTACTATCATTTGAACTATAACTCATATAAGATCTATTGGAGTTGGAGTGTAGATTTTTTCTTTTGGATATAAATTTTTATTTCAAATAACAAAAAATGCAACAAAAGAATTCAATTTTATTTTAAATATAAATGTAATCTTAAATTTTCATGTACTTTTTTATGGAAGAAAGGGATGAGATGATGAAATAAAAATGATAACATAGAAACTCTTCTTTTTTGAGAGTAGACATTTAAAAACGTGAAATGAATGGTAAATATTCTTTGAGTAATTAATGGAGCAAATTTTTTTTGAAAGTTTATATAATTTATTATTTTATTGGTCAAATTAAATTGATAAAAAAATATTTATTTTATAATATATATTAAAATAAATTTTTTTATAATTTAATATTTTTATTTATACTATTTTTATATTTTTTCAATTTTTTTTATATCAAATAATAAAATATTACATTATTTTGTTTATCATATACCAAATAAAATAATATGTTATTATTATTATTTTTTCATTTTTTTTATTAAAATTTATTTCACTTAATCAAACCAACATTTTAAGTTATAATTTTTTTAATAAATTTTTTAAAAATAATTAATATTTAATATAAAATAATATCTATTAATTCAGTACCAAGGTTACTGTCTCTCTCAAATTTAGGCGTAAAATATGATGAGAACTTCAAAGTTCAAAGTATCTCCTTCCATATTTTCCACTTGGCTTGTAAGAAGACGTTAGCTGTGGTGGGTTTCTTTGAACTTGGAGACAGAAAGAATGTGGGGTTTTATTAGAATAAGAATTTAATATTTTATGAGATTCAAATAAAATTATACTTTCACCATTTAAAATAATATAAAACATTTTTTAAACATCAAATTAATAATAATCCGTCATCTTAAATATTTTTGATTTAGTAATAAAGACATATGGAAAAATTAAATATTTTTAGATGTATTTAAAATAAACATATCAAAAGACTTTCACGAATATTTTATAAAAGATAAATTCAAAAAAATTATTTATACAAAAAAATCTTAAATAAAGAAAAATAAAATTAAGAGGAGCTAATCCAATGATTTGAAAAACGATAATTTTACGATTATTGAACTTGCATTGAGTGAAGTGTTAGAACTAATCCAATGATTTGGAAAAAAAAAAAAAAACTGATCCAACGAACCTCGCACGTGTTATACGTGTGTGAAACCTTTGCCCGAAACCGTTGTCGTCGGGTTTTCGGGTAGATCCAATGGAAGGGTGGAAGCAACCAAGAAGCAAGAAACCACACGACACGATTCTACCAAACGACAACGAAAAATCAGAGAAACCCAAGCAGAAGTCCCTGATGATGGAAGTTTGAGGTACCTTTCTGAAACCCTACTTCTCTGCTTTCTTAAAGCCCTTATTTTTTCGCGTTCACATTATTGGGTAGCTCTTGTTTGTCTCCATCGCCTTGAGCCCAATAATTCAGGCCAGGTTTTTAGAATAAATTTTTTGTTGATTGGATCTTGCTTCAAATATCGTCAATTCTCAGTCCAGGGTTTCTTCTTGCGGAATTTGAAACCCTAAACGAATTCTATTTTTGGTTTGGTTGTTCTGGAGATCAGCGGCCCTGTGGATGGTCTTTGAGAGATTAAGGTTCAAAGATTGGAAACGAAAATGCTAAATGGCTTGTTTGGTTCAAGACATAGAAAGTTTCGCGGTATTTTCAATGGCTTTTGTGCCGTGGTCTTGTTTTTCTTCTTTTACAATCGGGAAGACATTATTCGTAACCCTCTTCTTAGGCAATCCGCATATATGGTAAATCATGAGTCTTCTCACTTTACGGTGATTCACCGTCGAATGGTTGAAATCGGCCTTAACACTTCAAGTATAGTTGATGAGCTTCATGACAATGATTTAGCTGTAAATAATGCTGGATTTTGTACTGGATTGTTCCACCATGATGGTTATTCTAGCCCATGTGAATACTTAAAGGCGAATCCACAATGCAATGCAGGAGGATTTCTTGATTACATAAGGTTTTTATATTGTAAATGTCAAAATTTTAGAGTTCTGGGCTACCTAGTATTGGGTATATGGCTAGCTGCTTTATTTTATCTATTGGGGAACACTGCAGCAGACTTCTTTTGTCCTTCTCTTGAGCATCTGTCAAGGCTCTTGCAATTGCCTCCAACTGTTGCTGGGGTTGTGCTCCTTCCACTTGGGAATGGAGCACCTGATGTGTTTTCCAGTATAGCTGCCTTTGTTGGTACAGACACAGGTGAAGTGGGCCTTAACAGTGTGTTAGGTGGTGCTCTGTTCGTTACTTGTGTTGTTGTTGGAACTGTTTCTCTATGTGTTGCAGAGAAAGGAATTCAAATTGATCGAAGATGCTTCATAAGGGATGTTAGCTTCTTTCTATTCACTCTTTTGTCCCTGTTGCTGATTTTGGTTGTTGGTAAGGTGGGTGTTGGGGCAGCCATTGCTTTCGTATCAATTTATGTTTTTTATGCATTTTTTGTTGTGGCAAATGAGATATTTTGGAAACATGCCCGGAGGTTAAAATTGGATTCTGTCACACCATTGCTTCCTGTCCAGGGAGGTATGTTCTCCCTTGGTTCTGAAGAGGATACTTCTGTTTATAGCTCTTTGCTTGACACAGACACTGAAAGTGATCCTCCCCATCTCCCTCCTTCCTTGCCACAGTGGATGTGGTCTTCGAATGTGGCAATTTATTCAAACCAGGCAACTAAAGTCAATTTTTTGGATGATGAAAGGCCTCCTTGGGGATGGAGTGATGGGAATGTGGAAAACAACAGCTCGTCTTTCTCCGTTTCAAAACTGTTTTTATTGATGGAGATGCCATTGACAATTCCTAGAAGGCTAACAATTCCCTTGGTCAATGAGGAAGTATGGTCAAAGGCATATGCTGTGGCCAGTGCTTCACTGGCTCCAATTCTCCTGGCCTTTTTGTGGAACACTCAAGATAATGTTGGTTATCTGAGCAGTATACTTTCCTATTGCATTGGTGTTGTTGTTGGATGCACACTTGGTATTCTTGCATACAAATACACTTTATCTGATTATCCACCGCATAGGTTTCTGATTCCCTGGGTTCTTGGAGGATTCCTCATGAGCATTGTGTGGTTCTATATAATAGCAAATGAACTTGTAGCTCTATTGGTGGCATTTGGTGTAATTTTAGGAATTAATCCATCCATCCTGGGATTAACTGTATTAGCATGGGGAAATTCAATGGGGGATTTGATGTCAAATGTTGCATTGGCAATAAATGGAGAAGATGGAGTTCAGATTGCTTTATCTGGATGCTATGCAGGTCCTATGTTCAACACACTTGTTGGTTTGGGGATCTCAATGCTGCTTGGGGCCTGGTCAGTGAAACCTGAATCATACGTGGTTCCTGAAGACAATAGTTTATATTACACCATGGGATTTCTTGTCTCAGCACTGCTTTGGGCACTTGTTGTTTTACCTCGCAACGACATGCATCCCAACAGAAAACTTGGAGTGGGTCTCATCACCCTTTATTTGATATTTCTTTCTTTCCGGGTGTGCATTGCTATGGGGTTCATATCAGTGGCTGGGTTAAGTTGACATTTGACAAGTTGATCTAGTTGCAATAAAACTGAGTGTCGGTTCTACATCTATTACGGCCATGAGTCCAGCTGTAATTTCTATCCTGCCGAGTGCTGGTAGGAGAAAAGAAAACTAGGTAGTCGTGAAGCAGGAGTAAGTTGTACCAGTGAAAAATGTTATTGTTATCTATCTAGACAACATTTACACGTAGGTTGATCTAATAATAGATTCTCTTCTACTTTTTTGTTGACTTTTAGCATTTTGTTGAGAACTCTGTTATTCATCTAGGTTATATCCGTTCTTGTGCTTTGAAAATTCCATGCATACAACGTATTGAACCAAATTGAAGAATAATGACTCTCTAAGGTGCATTTGGTACTTCATTAGTGTAAGCGTCTAACAAATAGTTGTGCTATATATATATATATAGAAGCATATCAAGTGAGATGAGTGATTAGCAACTCTTGGATCTAAATTAACGGTCAAGGTTACACATTCATAAGTAGTTACAAGTGGTTATTTACACGTTCCTAAGTAGTTATCATGAGTAGTCTTGACGGATAATTTAGATGCAAGGGTTGATAATCACTCCTCTCACATAAAATCACTCCTATCACTTGACTTGTCCCTCTATATATATATATAGATTTGAATGTTTATATTTTTTTCTTCTTTTGTTGCCTAGTTGGAATTGACATTTTACAAGAATTCAACCTCAATGACCATTGCTTTTAATCACTTGACAGAGATTGGGGCTCGGGTTGTATCCTATATGGAGGCATAGCCACAGGTTTTATTAATCTTGTCTAACATAAGCTCCTGCATTTTTTGTTCTTGGAAAGAAGCTTGATTGCTTTCACATGTCAGTATTTTTACTTCTGTTTTTGAAATGATAAAGAGTGGAATTCTTTAGCTTCTCTTGCTCTCTTACAATTGTTTCTCTAAACCTCCTTTGTGAGCATTTATTTGGTTAAATTTATGTAACATTGCCTTATCTTTTCCTCTTTGGGGAATAAATCAGTTTCAAGCACCTAAATTTGGCATTTAGATGGAGATCTGACAATTGTGAGTGAACTATATAGTTCATGAAGATGGCATGTACTTGGAATTTTCAAGTTGAGTCTCCTGAAATTTTTTAAATATACATTTACATTCTTTCTAATTTCAGTTAATACGAAAACCTTTTTTCCCATTCACAAGATTGTTATAACTTAGTATAGAAAAAATATAAAATAAATTAATTAATGTTTATGAAAATTTAAAATAGAGAAGATTAGTGTAAATTTTTTAAACTTTAAGGGGTGTAGAATAAATTTTATAAACCTAAGGTTTTAGTCTCAAATTAAAACGTAGTAGTCGAAGACGCATGATTCGTCACTTCGATTTACATGGCCACAGACAAATTGTTGGAAGACTAAAATCGTAGTTGGAATGGGATTGTAGCTTCTGGCGTTGAATCTTTCATCTTTGCCTTTGTCTGCTTGTGTTCGTGTTTGGCTCCTGCGTCTTCGTCGCCTTTGGCTTCCTCCTCTTGGTTTTCGTTGTCTGTATTCAACTTTTTTTTTTTTTTTTGCCTTTTAACGACACCCAAAGACAACGGTGTTTCCCTTCTCTCTTTGGGTACGGTATATTGTAAAATATAGTTATAATATATTATATTATATAATCTACCATAATTTTAAATCTATACAAATTCAATCTAAAATTTTATAAATAATAGATAACTTTTAAATAACTAATTATTTAGCTAACATTTTGATTAGTGATTTAAGTTTAAGAATTTATTATTTATAAATTAATTATGTATTTTTAAGATTTATGATAACTTATTTTTAAAATTATTAAGATTAATATATTATTTTAAATATTTTAATTATGTTATTTATTTATTTATATTTAAAATTATTTTATAATATATCTGTGAATCTTTCAATTTTAATTTATGATTTACAATTCAAAAATAAATTATTTAATTCTTTGAATCATGATTTGATTACTTATGAATTAAAATTACAAAGAATACGAGTGTAATTTTTTTAAAAAATTGAATATAATATATTCTCTCAAGTCTTAGCTTTCCTGGAATAGAATTTTCATACAAGACCTGAAGTTGCCAATCCAGCGGCGTTAGTTAATTTCCCTTTTGCGGTTTGCATTTGCTGAAGCTGTTGGCCTGATTTTAGTATTTGCTGTAAAGGACAGACATTGATGTTGTTTAAGAAGCATGAATAAACAGTTTCTTTCGTGGGTTTTTTTATGCAATGCATTAAACGATGCCAAAGCTCTGTTCTTTATCCTATTTATTCACATTATTTTTGTTTGTTGTTTTCTGGGCAATTATTGGGTACTGACTTGGACAGTGAATTTATGGGAATTTCTTTTAGTTTTTTTTTCTCTTAATTTTATCTCAAATCTAATCCTTCTTTTTCTAACCGAGTATTACTCTATTTAAATTCTTGTTTAAACACTCAATCTAACTTCTTTAATTTTCCTAACATCCTCACAATTTCATCTCAAAATCATTGACACATCTCTTCTTACTTGAGCTCACCATTTTCAAAATCTTCGTCCATCTCTAAAATCTGGTGTAGTAGTTCACTCTAATATTTTTGAATTTCTCATATTTTTACTTATTTTACTTCAAATTCTCTGACCATTTTTTTTTCAACCGAGTTATAAACTCTCTAAGATTCTATTTGATTTGTAGAAATAAATTGATATAATAAAAATTTAAATTTTGTTTTATTAATTTATTACGTTTAGTTAATAAAATTTTAATTCTTATAGAATAAAAATTACTTTTTATAAGAGAAATAATATTATTTAAAAGCTGATAGTAAAAGAAAAAATGAAATGAAATAAAAAATAAAAGACTAAAATATTAATTAATTAATTAATTATTAAAATTTTAAATTAACATAAAAATGTAATAAAATAAATTTTGTCACTATAATTATATTTAATTCAAATTTTTATATTATTAATTAATTAATTTTTATTAAAATAATTTTATTTTATTTTATTTTTTATTTTTGTATTATTTATGATAATTTTATTCATTTTTATATCATATCAAATATAATTTTAATTATAATATTTTATTTCATTTTATTCCATTCAATTTCTATTTTTATTTTTCTTTCCTTCTTTTGTTATCAATAAGTAAACGGGAGTTTTTGTCCAATCCCTTTAATTCTTATTCAAAATATATTTTTTTTGGAATGGAATTGGAAGAATTTAGAATTTTGAAAAAAATAAAGGGATCTAAGAGTTTTCATTTGAGATTTAATAAAATTAAAACACAGCATAGCGTTATGCTCATGAAACAACCTGGTTGGTGAATCTCAACTTTTGTGTAAAGTAAAAACGAACTGAACTGCATCATAAACTTACCATCTGTTTTTTTTTTTTTTTTAAATATAAAATAAAATAATGAAATGGTAAAATTCATTATTAAAGCAGAAAATAGTTTCAAAGAACGATTATTTATCTGAATATGACATTTTGAAATAATTAAAAATTAAACAAAAGTGGAAAATCATCATATTTATAGATATAAATTAGTAAAAGCGGTAAGAAATTGTATATTGATTAATATATTATTAAATAAAAATATTATAATTAATTTTGAAAGTAAAAAAAATAAATTAATATAAATTTTAAATAAAAAATGATAATGTTAATAATAATACAAATGAAAACCTTTGTTTATATTATTAGCAATTACAAAGAATATTCTCTAATGTAATTGTAGGTTTTAGAAAGCATTTATATCATTAATTTTTTTTTAATCATGCATAAATGTCCAATTTTTATTCAAAAAAAAAAAAGAAAAAAAAATTGCAACAACGTTCTTTAACAAATGATTACACGTGGTTTCACTTCTGATAACTTATTTAAACTTTTAGCATGTGATAAATAGTCAATTCTATTAATTAAAATTTTAAAATTAAATTAAGAATTTTGTAGATTTTTTTTATTGGTCAACAAGAATTTAATAGAGCTTTATTCAACTAACATATAGCTATATAATTTAGAAAAATGATTTGGTACATCGTCGGTGGACAAATTTTTATCCACTAACAATGTTCAAATCGTGCTATGTGTTAAAAAAAAATTGTTCATGACACATGGTACGATCTGGACATCGTTGATGGATAAAAATTTATTCATCGACGGTGTACCATATATTTTTTCTATAATTTATCAATTTTTGTATGAAAGATTTCAATCGGAACGAAAGAGAATAATAAGAATTCAGTTATTTTGAAATTTAATTATTCTTATAACTTATGATTTTACAATTAAATAATTTAAGATTTATTAGTTTAGTGTTTGAGTCTATATTATTCTGCGATACAATTTTATTAGAACTAAAATTTCTTATTTCAATTGTTTATAAATAAAACTTTGCTCAATTAATATAATTATTGATAAATAAGCTTAATAATAATTTTAAAATTATAATTTCTTTTTATTTTTTTCATGTCCTTAAGAGATTTTTCTTAAATACTAAAAAGCCTTAAGGCGATGTTTAGTATATCATAATTTTAGTTTTTTAAATAGTTGTCTTGAATAACATAAAAGATAAAAATAAATTTATTTATTTATTTTATATTCAAATTTTTTATATATAAATTTTTAAATACATATAAAAAATTAAAATATTTATCTACCAAAATAACACCTAAAAATTTTAAAAATTTAATTGCGGAAATTAAAAATCCAGTAGACTTGCCGTGAATGCAAAAAATAAATAGATAATAAATAAATAAATCTGTTGGGACTTTTCTAGGGTTTATACGATACACACAACATAGCCTCAGTGCAAGGAACCTAACTGGCCAGATGGGGAAGAAGAAGTTCATCGACAAGAAAAAGTCGGCGACTTTCCAATTACTCGCACGCGACTCCTCCGATCCCAACTACGATGAAACTCCCGGCAGTGACCGTATTTTTGTCCGCGTCGACAATAACCCTGTCTCTTTAGGAAGCTACATCGGCGCCGACGAACAGTACGGTGTCTCTGGCGGTGGTGATGATCCCAATTCGATATTCGATGATGCGCCTGAGGACAATGAGGATGACGAGAACGATGGCAGGGTTCTGGGGAGCTCGATGATGGGGTGGAGTGGGCATGCGGGTATGGTTGCTCAGCCATTGCCGGACCATGTGAGGAGGGAGATTTTGGAACTGGGGTTTCCGGATGATGGGTATAATTACTTAACCCATTTGAGGGAGATTAAGAATACTGGTGGTGGCTCCGCATTTTATCATAATCCCAAGTTTAGAGTTGATCACGTTCCTAATGATGTGAAGGTTGGTTCCTTTTCTGGTACTTCTACGTTGTTTACTTCTTTGGTTTTAGCTTATATTTTGAGAAAAAGTAAAAGAGGTAGAACTTTGCACATCTGTTGATGGAATAGAAGTATAGAACTAGGTAACTTTAGATCTTTCTAACTACGAAATTTTTGGTTTGTGGGTATTTGAATCTCCAGAAATTGAATGCCAGTGACATGGGTTCCCTTCATTTTAATATTAATTTTTGAGTAAATTACACCTCTATGGAGAGATGTAAAAATTACACTCAGGCCTTAGTTTCACAACTTCCTTAAATTTAAAATCACACTCTCATCCCTTTTTTTAAAAAAAAAATAACTATACTAGCCTTCCTAATTTTAGGCTATTATAAGTATTAATTCGCCTTTTTATGCTTTGTACTACATTGACTTAAGGCGTTTATAAAATTTTATTAACAATTTTGTAAATGGATATAAGTTTAAAATAGATGGATTGTGAGTGTAGGTATAAAAAATTTGAAGGAAGTAAATGTTACTCTTAATTTCTTCTTGATCATAGATGGAATTTTTTTTTTTTTGGATTGTATATTGTGCCAGAAAATGATCAGTTGTTTTTTCATAGGCTTATGATGCTTCGAGATTACAAATTTCCGGAGTGAATGAAGAGGTCAACGACAAGTCTATGTACAGTGTTGCATCCAAGACTACAAGTGTAAGGATGCAGAAAGGTGTTGATCCTGAAGTAGCTGCGTTGCTTGATGATAGTGATTTGTCTCGGTTTGGCTCTGATGTTGAAGACTTGGAGGAAGACTTCGTTGTTCAGGCAAACTTTCCTGAAGAAGAAGAGAAGCCACACATATGTAATAGGATGAATTTGGCTGAGGAATTCATGATCAATAGAAACAATGCAGAAATATTGCATGCTTCTGCTAGTTCCAAAGTTGCAGATGATCATGAATCCCTGGAAGGAGTGACAAATGATGTTACAGGAGTTGACTGTGTCAGTGAGAAGCCAAGAGTTCGTCGTCTTTTGGATGAGCAATTTGATTTGGTGAGTTCTGCTATTCATAATTGATTTTACACTCATTCTTCATCATATTATTAAAGGATTTAATATATTGAATTTCTTTGATTCCGATATTGGGGGATGTTTTTTCCATTTCTGCACTTTTTTTAGTTGCTAGGATAAATTAAGCTCTGTTGACTGCTTTTGCCCTTTTTTACTCTAAGGTTCTCGTTCTCAGGTATATTTTTATATCTTGTAGCTTGAAAGTCAGGAGTATGGAGATGATGATGATGATTATGACTTTTATCGAGCTGAAGAAGACGAATCTCTTGCTGAGAAGCTCAAACACACTCTTAAGGACCATGTGGTGGATGACCTAGAATTCAATGATGACAACTATAAGGTTCCTGCAGATTTATTGAAGGATAAAGAGGCACCGAAAAGTGAAGAGCAAGAGGAGTCTGCTGCTGCTGATGTAATTCGCCGTTGCAAGGAATATGCTGAGAGTTATGAAATTGAAGATGAAGACAAGGATGTTGTTGTTGAGGAAAGTAGTGATGAATCAGAAGTTTGGGATTGTGAGACAATTGTTTCTACATACTCAAATCTAGATAATCACCCTGGAAAGATTGAAGCACCTGAAGTTACTAGGAAAAAGAAATTGGCCGAAACTGTGTCTGTAGCCTTGAGTTCCTCTAGTCATGTAATATCCCTTAAAGGAAAAGAGAAACTCCCTGTGGACTTCTTGGCGGGTAGTAGAAAATCTACTGCAGAAAAGGTGAAAGGCGGGGGCACCATGAGAACTGAACAGCACAAGAGAAATCAACATGGCCAAGAGTCAAAGGAGGAGAAGAAAGAACGGAAGGTATCTGTTGATTTTATTTTGACCTTATTTTACATATGTGCTCCTTCTTGATTGTCTAATTCTTCATCCATGCATACAGTCATTATCAAATATCAACCATGAACGAGTGATCTCTCCGACTTTTGTTTTACATCTTTGTACTGCATATTGTGGACTATCAAAAGAAGTTACATTTCTCTTTAATGAGAAGTTACCAGCTCAAGTTGCTACCCAAAGAATAATACCCATGTTTATGTTTTTGGATTTACTACTACTACTTTGCTCTGACAAGAATATTTGTGCTGTTATTAGGCTGCTGTAAAGGAGGATCGGCGTGAGGCACGCCGCATGAAGAAAGAAATGAAGGGGCTTTACAAGGGTGAAGCACACCGGGCACAAAGAGTTGCTGCCATATCCGGTCCTTCTTCCATTCATCTTTTGTAAGTATTCAAATTTTAAAAACTTAGATTATTATTTGCTCCACCAGAGACAATTTTGGTTGGTACCTATATGCCGTAAAAAATTCTATAAAAGGAGAAATTAGATTGACTTGAAAATGTAAGAACTATTGTTCGCATCTCAAAAAGGACGAATATGATAGATGAAAAGAACTTTTGACCCTAGTATGCTGAGAGGATCTGCATCTGCTACCATATCTCAAAAAAAATTTCATTTATATTTAAGGTATTAGTGAGATGCATAATTGTGGTTGGTGAGTACTATCCTTCTAAGACATTAGGCATCAACCTGACTAAAATCTTAAAATTGAGAACCTTCCTTTGGAGAGAATTATTTACTCAGCCAAATGGCCTGCTGTTTGCTGAGAAATTTAATTAAAAGTGTATTTCTTATCTGTGCATGAACCTTCAACATCCATCTAATTTGAATTGCTCATAGAGTCAAAGATAGGATGGCTCCAAAGATATCTGCCATCCTCAACCCTCCCCCCAGCTCTCCCCCTCTTCTTGACCTTCTCTTTTGGAATGGCATAAAGAGGGAGAAAAAACAATTGAAGGGGGGGTTTTTAAAACTTATCCTGGCTTCTGAGCTCAAAACTCACAATTCTGGATGGTCATGATTCACACAAACCTCCTTGAAGCATGCAAGTTAGAGGTCCAAATGATTGCCTCATCTAGTGGCTCACTTTTAATTAGAGGTCCAAATGCTGTGGCAGCTGTAAGTGTGACCATTGCTCATTTGATTTCCTGATGAATGACTTTGCTTTTCTTTTCTTGCTTTCTCTTGACAGGTAAGCTAACTGCTATGTGCTTGTCACCCTGGAGTGGGCTTTTGTTCCATTCAACTGCTGTGAAGCTTATGAGTTGCTATACGTCATCACTATTTTTAACCAGAGGAATTAATGTCTGTAGGCATGGCTATTTTACTGCGGTTGGTTTTGGCTGACACGTCTATCTTTTCCCCCAGAAGGACGGGACGAGGTTTTAATGTTATTGTTTTGGTTATAAGAACAACCTTGTGCCAAGGGTTTTTTATTTATTTTTGGGGTGGTTTGAGTTCACATGATTTGTAGAACGTAGCCTTGCAACGATATTATCAATATATCAGCTTTTGGACATGATAAAATTTGAAATATTTATTTATAATTTTAAAAATTATAAAGTCTAATACTAGTGTCCTTATTTTTTGAAATATTTGTGTTTTATATTGTATAACTCATTCTTTTTAATTAATTTGGGGTTTTATTATGCTCTTCCTTTTGAAAATTTAAATCTCAGATTCGATAAACTTTTGAATAATTTGATTATTAATAAAGTATTGTTAATTTTATATATGATTTTATTAAAATTTAAATATAATATTTACAATTAGTTGATAGCAAGAAGCAAGATCAAAAATTTGAATGTTAAGAAATACTATTGTGAATGAAGGTTGAAAATCCTAATCGGTTTAAGACTTAAAAAAAAATTAGACTTGTGAAATTATTTTTAATTTTCACAAAATAATAAATAAATAAAATAATTTATACATTATTAGAATATTATAATATATATACTTTTATTAATTTTTATATATACATGCATATTCATAATATAAAAATATATTTTTTAATTACTTTAAATTATATATACCATTGAATAATTTCTTTTGCTTGTGTTGGATTAAAAGCACTTATATATAATCTTTCAATTAGTGATAGATGTTAAAATTAATATCATAATACAATTTTATGATTGATATTTGAAAACATATATCACCCTTTATTATTATACATATAGGATCTTAAAATTAATGATAGATGTTTTAAAAAAATGAATGAAAATAATTAATCTTTAAAAGAAATGAGAAGTTAAATTTATGTTTATCTTATTATTTTAAATGTATAAAAAACATAATATATTAGTATATTTATTATTTTAATAAGTAGTCTATAGATATTACTATTAAAATTATGTTTAGTATTAAATGTAAAAAAATGAAATAAAAATTATAAAAAAATAAAAATATTATTATAAAATAATATATTTTTAATTTTAAAAATTATTTTAAATAAAAAATAAAATAAATTATTAATAATGTAAAATTTTAAATTAAATTTTGTTTAACAGTATTAAAAATTTTAATTTTAATATATAAAATTTTATCAATAAATAAAATAATAAAAAATATTTTAATCTTTTTATTATTATAATATTTATTATTATTATTTTTTTTTGAGATAATGTCAATTTTTTTTTACAATAAATACTTAGCATTCCGTATAATTCACGTTCTTCACTAATTCTGTAAATTAAATAAAAAAATAAAATGAGAATTATCATTCTTTCACTTTAATTCCACAAATGAAACTTAACTTTATAGAAACTATCTTTAAATAAAAAAGAAGAAGCTTGCATCCAAACTAGTTTAATCAATAAATCAAGTGAGTTAGGATAGTGTCAATAAGATTTGAAATGGATTATAAATCTTGCAATTTAAGTCATTTTATTTGGTGAATTAAATGAATTAACTCATTGGATTGTGTTCATTTTAATAATCCTGAGCGTGATAGAGATAAAGAAAATGCGATTTTTGGCGTAAAATGAGGATGGGCCACATTGAAGGTTGGGTTGAGCTAACCCATGCATGACAACTAATACTCTGTCAAAGAAAAAAAACACAGCCCAAATCCCTTTACTAATTTCAATCTCAGAAAAACTCTGGATGCTAAAGAGCTAGTTTTTTGTTTTGGACAAAAGAGTTACTTCTGTGATGTGTTATGGATCTCTGTCTCTTGGTGGGCTCTTATTGCTTCTGTTTTTAGATGCTTCGGCCCAGTCCAACAAAAAAAATCAATTTGTTTGAAATATCTTTATGTTAAAGAAGGGATCCTCTATAAACCAGGAAGTCCAAGGACGAAACCTCAAACCTACTGGTCTTTCTCATTTACGTTTTGCATATTTAAAATTATTTTTCTCTTAAGCTTCTTATTAAATTAAAAACAAAATGCAAAAGTTTCGGAAATATCACCCAAAACCCTTCTGTTTCAGCTGCTGACAAGAGACAACTCTTGATCTACAAACATGGCTTCCAATGGTGCTTCTCTGGTCAGTCATCCCCTCTCTTTTTTTTGTCTCTCTCTCTCTTTGTTTGATTTGATCGTAATATACAGCTGATTTGCAACGTTACAGAGAGCTAATTCGGATACAGAGAATAGCTTGGAGAAGATCAAGCGCCAGTTGGCTTCGGGTTTAGGTAGAAATTTGTTGCAGGGCCCACTTCTCAAGCGATCCGAAACGGTAATTTGATTCTCCATTTAACTTAATTGTTTCTGGGTATTTGTTGTTGTTGAATTTGATCAATTGGGTATATGAATATTTGACTTGAAAATTATGTAGTTTTATAATTACCACGTCACCGGGTCTCTATTCTTTGCAATTTAACTCCAAGTTATAGTTTTTTTCACATATATAGTAATATGGATGATGGTGATCAACTGACAATTCCAACGTGTTCTGGGCTTATAATTCTTTGAATAGCAAATGTTTTCTTTTAAGAATGTCTGGACTCCCCCCCCCCCCACCTCTTTATCTGAGGCTTTCAGAAAATGCCAAGTTTTTTCTCTTTGTATTATTAGCTGGCTCAAGCAAATTATTTTTGTGTTTACAGCTAAGAAAATGGAACGAGCGTTGGGTAATTTTGGACCCAACAACGGGGAGAATGGAATACAAGTAAGTGCATATAATTAATCCCTTGTGCTTTCTCTGTATGTAGGGAGACCCTATGGTAACTAATCCTCTCTGTTGTTTTTCTTGCTATAGGATAAGAAGAAATGAACCGACTGTTAAGGGAACAATTGTATTTGATGCAAATAGCACAATTACTATATCTCCTGTGAACTTCCAGTGAGAATGATGTTACAAAATAAGCCTGTTTGACAAGTTTCTGTTGAATGAAGTTTCCTTATAATACTCATTGACACGGTACTCTTGTGTGTTTTGTGTGTTTCAGTGGACTACCAAAGTATGATGGATGCTGCATTTGTATCCATTTTGTCATTTTTATCACCTTGGAACTTGAGATAATTTAATTGCTAACAATATGAAAACTACTCTACTTTTGTCCTTAACTATATTTTCTAGATATTGGAACCCCACAGAAAAAGGATTACTTTCTTTGTGCGGAAACCCCTGGTGCAGCTAGAGCATGGGTGTCATCTTTACAGTATGTTTTCTCATCCCACACCTCTTTTCTTCTACCTTTTTTCTTTTCTCTCTTTGTGCCAAGTTCCAGTGAATATTATTTAGTATTTAAAACTTATATTGTTGTGCAATTTAATATGATATATGGTGCAATTTCATCAATTTATCTGATCTGTCAAGGTGTTGCTTAAAAATAATACTACTGCCACTTCAAAATTTGGATTAATTATATTAATTTAGATTGATGGAAGGTTATATATTTTGTGAAAGTGGAGTTTGGGAGGTTGGTAAATGTTAGTGAAAGAACTTCCTTCAACTTTATTAGATATGCAGCCCCCCTGCCCCAGGATTTGGATTGGTACAATTTACCCTTATC
The DNA here is from genome assembly GCA_037074535.1 of Gleditsia sinensis. Taxonomy (NCBI): domain Eukaryota; kingdom Viridiplantae; phylum Streptophyta; class Magnoliopsida; order Fabales; family Fabaceae; genus Gleditsia; species Gleditsia sinensis. Next base: position 17,653,462 of record CM073472.1, read on the forward strand.
ATCTATCCAATTGTGCAAATTTAGACGTCTGTCATTGAGCCTTTCAAATCAAACTGATCATGAGATTACATGATTGATTGGGGGGGGGGGGTAAGTTGCACCAATTGAAAAATTGCTAGGGTAAGTTGCTATATTTTTGTGATTAATTTCAATGGCTGAGTGATAGAAATCTTGATTTACACAACTGGATAGATGATGTAGGTCTATTGTACCAATCAAAATGTTAGGGGATAAACTGCAGATCAAGTAAAATTGAGAGGAATTATTGGGTTTGTTTGTAAGTCAGGTGACTCAGGCCATGAAGGTAATGCCATGTCTATTGTAAAACATGTTAATTTCCTTCAAGAATAAATTGGTGCTCCAGGAGTGGGATTGGATTGGAATGAGTGCACTGATGCCATGTCTATTTTAAAACATGTTAATTTCCTTCAAGAATAAATTGGTGCTCCAGGAGTGGGATTGGATTGGAATGAGTGCACTATGCTCATCAATTCTTGCTATTCCTGTTATTGTGCATAGTTGATGGTATAAACTTAAGAGTAAGGAGTAACCCTTTTGAATGGCTTGTTTTTGTCACTAGGAAGTGTGGATCCGTGTCTCCTGGTTAAAGTGTTTCTTCTTCAAACTTTTATGTGTATTTGTTTTGGGGCCTTTTACTGTTTACTAGTAAATTTGGGACAGAGAAAATTAATTTTGTTGAGGCAAGTGGAAGAATTTGGGGAGCTACAAAGAAGGAAAGTTACTGATTTCTTATGATTTTTTCCTCTTGAAGCTTCTCAATAGTGTACATTTGCTTAAGATCCTATTATAAAAGTAGTTGAAAGCAAGATATTATGCCATAAGAAACTTATTTGTTATAGAAGAGTTAGAATTGCTCCTCTAGAAACCTCTGCATTGAGCTCGTGTTTCCTACTTCTTTTCTTTCTTGATCCATTCCCTTAGTGTACCAAATATTTTTGAAGGGCTTCACATGGTTATTTAATGATCTGGTATGACCCTAGTATCACCTAATTAATGGTAGGTGGTTTTTCTCTTTTATATCCAGGTTTTTTTGAAATCAAGAATATAATACTTTAGTCAAGTCCTTCTGGGTGATGGAGACACAGCCAAGAAGCTTATGAATTTCTAGAGATAGGAATGAAAATCATCTTTGGTATGATCTGTGGTTGTTAAGAAGAGCTAAAAAATGTTTTTTTTTCTCTAAAGCAACTAACAAGGACGTAATAGTTGCAATGTGAGCCAATGGGGATTTTTTTGAGGGGGGGGGGGGTTATTTGGATCTTTTTGTGAGAAATAGATTATTGCTAGAATGTCTGAACAAGTGAGGGACTAAATGTGCTTGAAAATAAAACAACTGGTACTTTTGTATATAGTTTCACAACTACTGGACTGACTGGATTTCTTGGTTTGGAGAGTCGTCATTGTTACTGCAGTATGTCTTTATCTGATTGGTATGAATGATGTGTTTTATAATTATGTAATAGGCCATTGTTAGGAAAGGGACATATTTCCTGATTACTAAAACTGCAAGCTGTTGCTGTTATTGACCTGACTTGAACTAGTTGAAATTTCCAATTAGAGTTCAGGCAGCAGAACAGGGGCATTATCTTTAGGAGGAGTTATCTGGTTCATTCTCCTCCCCCATCAGCCCCTTTAGTTCATGTAGTTGAAACTGGCCCCAGTCATGTGCTGGGCCACAGGCCTGACATTTACCAATTTTTAAAGGGCTTGAGATCAAAGCATAAACAAATGTCTATGTAAAAGAAAGCCTGAAGCTCGCTCGATGATCAGGTTTAGTTGAAACTTCGAGGGAAAATAGTTCAAAAACCCTGATGTCATGTGATATTTCAGTTTTAATATTAATGTTCTTTCTATTTTATAATCTACAGGTGTTCTTGCTTTATGCTATAATAGATTAATATGTATTCTTTGAGGACTGCTAATATTACAGATTTACTTTTCTAACTTTGTAACTGTATCTTTGTCTCATCTGACATCAGAGCAACTCAGTTGGTTCTCAAAGCCCATAAGGAGGCTGTGAATTCCCTTAGTGGGAATGGTTCTGCAAAATTAGGAACTGTTGCAACAGTTGTTGCTGCAGCCAATTCAACAGCCTTGGAATGCTCTAAAGAGATTGAAGCGGCAATGCAGATTTCCCTTCAGAATGCTTTGGGAATGATGACAAATAAGATTACTGATGGTCCTATGGATGATTTAGCAATAATGAAGGTACAGCCAATGGATGGTTTAGCATTCATGAATATACAGTGAAGTCCTGGGCTGGCTATTTCCATTTTTTCTGTAGACTTGATTGTCAATGCTGTAGCTTAACTTAAATCTTAACAAGTTAATATGCTTAGCCTATAGTTTCTTCTAAAACCAGGTTCTGACTACATTCTATACAAATTTATAACTTATTGACATATAATTTTTTTACAAAGGTTTGACACTTTTGTGCTTTTGTCTTTCTTTTCATCTTACTTTTGGGCGATTGGTCCTTTCAAATTCCTCTGTTCACTTAGGCCCTCCATCCTGCCATCAGATCTTAAGTTTCTTGCCAATAGGGAGTTTAATAGAAGGGAGAAGGATATTGTTTATCACATAATAATAATGAAGGAACGGGGAAAGGATATTGTATCTTAAACATCAATAACAAGTGAATTGATGATAATTCTAATAGTAATAGGAAACTATCGTATAATTGGATAATTCCTAGATGGAAAAAAACAACATTATCATGGGTAATCTCTCTCTCTCTCTCTGTGGTGCTGCGTCACTCCTAATTCAGGTTGATGCCCAATGGAGCAGAGTTAAATTATTAATCATAATGCCTCAAGCAAAACATGGGTGTGCAAAATGTGCATAATGAGCCCATTATTGGGTGATGCCCATTCTCAAGATCTATGTTGAAGGAAAGCTTGCCCCATAATGTGGTGCCTCATGAAAATTTTTATTAGTTAAGAATATTAAGCATCTCTCATACTTGACTTCATGTTTCCTTACACTGACCCTGTAGATTAGATAAATCTTGGGAGGGTAATAATTTAACGAGTTACAAGTAGTATCCTTGTTTTTGGATTAAGCTTCATTAATTCTAGTCTAGATCTATGAAGGACGTACTAGAATTCATACTGTGAGATAAAGCTCTGCATTTTTGTGCTGCTTAGAGCACGTAGAATGAAAAAAATATTCTGGTGACAAAGATGTTGAGGAAGATATGAGTATGAAGGTCATAGATATAACCAGAGAAAAGAAATTTCCCTTTGACAAGGATTATGTGTATGTAATTATGGATGTTTTGTACTCTTCATATGCCTATGTTCTTAAATTGCATTGGATTTGGTTCTGATAGTGCCACTCTTTTAGGAAACACTACGAGTTAAGGATGAGGAGCTGCAGAATTTGGCTCGAGACCTTCGTACACGTGATTCAACAATAAAAGATATTGCAGAGAAACTATCTGAGACTGCTGAAGCAGCTGAGGCAGCAGCATCTGCAGCCTATACTATGGATGAGCACCGGAAAATTGTTTGTACGGAAATTGAGCGTTTGAAAAAAGAGTCAGAGAAGCAGCTACAGATGTCCGGACAGAAGGTATGCCATTATGCTGGTGCGTTTTAAGATTTTACGTTAGTTTTTTGGCTGATGGAAATTTGAATCATTTTCAGTAACATAATATGGACAATAAAACCTCAGCTATAACTATGGGAATCACATACACTAAAATGGTCTTATGTGTCCGTTTTGTCTTCAATTCTTTTGGTAGCTAAAAGAGTCTGAAGAAAAGATTATGGGCTTAAGCAAAGAAAGAGATCAATTAGTCAAACAGAGAGATGCCGCCATTCAGGAGGCAAATATGTGGCGTTCTGAGCTGGCAAAAGCTAGAGAACGTGACGTGATCTTAGAAGCTGCTGTTGTAAGGGCAGAAGAAAAGGTTAGGAATGCAGAGGCAAATGCTGAGGCTAGGATAAAGGAGGCTGTACAGAGAGAATCAGCAGCATTAAAAGAGAAGGAGGAGCTTCTTGCATATGTGAATGTATTAAAAGCACAACTTCAAAGGTTCAGCATCTTCTCCTCTTTAGCCCTTGCATAAATTTTTTGCATAAATTAGGTTTAGTATTTTGCTTTTCTTTTCCAATTACGGGTCACTACTTAAGTTTGTGGAGTGAGTTAATATTTAATAATCCCAATATGAAGATGGAGTAATATATGAGCATTAGAATGACTAAAAAGCACAATGAGAGGAAACTTGAGCTGATCTATTGTGTTCTCTGAGCTCACTGAGTTGCACTTGGGTATGTTTATCAGCTAGAAATGCAGTTATGTCATGAAAATAAAAATTTGTTGTAGTTGTAACTTATGTTGATTAACAAAGTTGATGCAACGGATAATTTGCTTGTTAACAGACAACACATTGATGCGACCCAAGTTTTTGAGAAGACTGAGTCTTGCTCAGATACGAAGCATGTTGACCTGACAGAAGAGAATGTGGATAAAGCATGCCTGAGTATTTCTAGAGCCATCTCTGTCCCTGCTGAGAGTGTAGTCCACATGGCAACAGATCAGGTAAACATTCAGCCTCTCGGAGACAACGAATGGAGCGATATTCAGGCCACCGAGGCAAGGGTAGCCGATGTAAGGGAAGTAGCACCTGAAACTGAAGGTAGCAGCTTGGATATTCCAGTGGTTAGCCAACCAGGTACCAATCACAATGAACAAGGTGCAAACTCCTTTGATCAGCCCTGATGATATCCACACTTACACAGCGTATAGAATTTTTCACCTGTAGCCAGGTAATGTAGTTATACCATTTGGTTGGATGAGAATGTATGCCTTCTTGATATCTTTTTTCAGTGCCCTAATCCTAGTTGTGTAATGCCCTGCCTCTGATGAAGGGTACCATTTATACTGTAATACAAGGTATACAAACTAACTACCTGGCCTGTAAACTTTTTTAATGACCAAAATTCTTAATTTAGAAGCATTCAATTGGCACCGGTTTAAGAATATTTACATGTAATTTGTGTCTCTGTTTACTTCATGGGCATATATACTGAATTGATATAAAGAGAAAAGTAAAACGTGTGTGTGTGTGTGTGTGTGTATAGTATTAATGGAAAACAATATTAAAGGATAATTTAGTTAGCAATATACAAGTCAAGATTAGGATTTTAAAATAAAAAGTTAGTATACTGTATTCAAGACAACGCAACAATTCAAAAACAGAAGCAGGGTATACCGGAGAGGCTGTTTCTTAGTGGATAGTTTTAGGATCAAAAAGCATTTGAAAAACTCTTAGATAAATCTAATTTACAAAAAATTAATAGACCAATCTAGTTATTATTGAATATATATAAGCATGTCAAAAGTAAAATATGTCAAACATATATCTATAATTGGTTTAGTCTATCAATCTTTTTTCTAAACTAGGTCTAGCTAAGAATTTCTCCGAAGTATTCTGTACAATCATAGTAAACCTTGGATTGATCAATAGCAAACTGAACCACAGGTCCAAGTTCATCCCAGTTTCCATCTGCAAACACATCTTCCACCGCGTTAGGGTTCCAAAATCGTGGGTAAGACAGTGTTGGTGGAGTTGCTTGAGCCCCAGGGCCAAACTGACCCAGAAACAAGTGGTTTCTTTCACATTCAACCTGCTCAATATTCATAATCTGATTCTTTATTTCATCATTTTGTTGAATGATCAGTGAGTCTTTGAAAGTCAAGTATGGCTTGCCATTGTCCGTTTCTGAGCTGCATGTTTTAGAAGTTGAATGAGTTGGGTTGGGTTTGGCGGCTGCTGCTGTCTCTTTAAAAGTTGGTGTATATTTTTTGTAAGCTGGGATTCTTTTGAATATTCGGCAGAGTGTCCACACTTCCTGCAAAATCCATCAAAGACCGGGAAGCAAAGAATGAGCCATGGAATAAAGGAGTTCATTCTTGAATCTTAAGAGTATTGTTATGAAAAATTTGACTGCGAGATTGAGTTTTTCCACTCTCAGATTAGTATATTTATCTGGAGATGTGTACAAGTACATCTCTAGATAAAGACACTAATTCAAAGATGCTCAATCTCTTATAATATAGACTTTTTCCATGGCAACACCTTATAAGTCTTCATCCTTTTGTGTCTTTTGTATGTATGCACGAGTCTTTTGAACTTGACCAAAAAAAAAAAAAGGTTTAATTGCTGAATGCTCAATAGCAAATTTTATTGTGCTTATTTAAAAATGACGTGTTAAATAATTATATTAATAACTAATGAGTCAATTAATTTAATAATATTGAAGTTATTTTCAAATTGGAGGATACGAATTTAAATCTAAATTGATGCTAAATAAATAAATAATAATAATAATAATAATTAAAATGTTTTAAATGATCCAAAGAATTTAAAAAATTAATAATAGCTTAAGCACGTGTTAATATAAAATATATTTTTAAATGCATACATAATTACAATGCAAACATGTGTATGCACACACATACAATAAATTTAATTTTAATTTTTTTAATTTAAAGTATTAAAAATAACAATTAAATAAGAGAATACACACGTCCGTTGTCTATATGCACACGTATATATGTGTATATACATATATACACACATATATAAATATATACATACATACACATACATGTATATACATATACATTTGCACACATACATACATATGTACTCATAATAAATTTGATTTTAATTTAAAATATTAAAAATAATGATTAAATAAGAGAACACACACGTGTGTTGTCCATACGTACACACACACATACACACATACGTGTATGTACATGCACACTTGCACACATACATGCATACGTACACACAATAAATTTTATTTTCTGGGCTTACAAGAAGACAAGTTTATAACTTGGAAACGAAAGACGATGGTTAGGCAAGGATATGATCTTCTCCTGTGCTTTGGATTTATTTTTTAAATTTTATTTTTAATATATTTTTAAATTTTAAATATTTTCAATAAATTATTTTAAAAATTATTTTTCTTTAAAAAATTAAATAAAAAGTAAAATTTAAAAAATAGAAGAACATTTTGGATTTTTAATATATTTTTAAAGTTTAATTTTTCCAACATATTATTTAGGAAATTATTTTTAAAAAATTTTAAAAATAAAAATTTTCAAAAATAAAAATTTGTTGAAAAACCAATTATAAGTTGTTGAAAAACTAAATATAAGAATAAGAAGGTGATATGTTTTTTTTACATTTTTTTAATTTTTTAATTTATTTTTAATATATTTTTAAAGTTTAATTTTTTAGCTAATTATTTAAAAAAATATCTTCTATATTTTTCAACAAATTATTATATTTGATTTTTCAATAAATTCTTATATTTTTAAATTTTATTTTCTCTTTAATTTTTTTAAGAATATTCAAAATAATTTATTAAAAATTAAAATTTAAAAACATATTTAAAATAAAATTTTAAAACACCCCCCTCCCAAAACGCAGCCAAAGGACTGCGTTTGGGGGCACAGCACCTCCTTCTATATCTTGGACACAGCAGGAGATCCGCATCCGCTAGGCAAAGAAAATTTCTAGCTTGACAAAGGGAGAGACTATATATCCTCACATTTACGTTTAATTAGTATGTGCCTATTCAACAGAGTTGGCTTGGTGGGACCCAAAAGTAATTAATGCAATTTAAACATGTGAAGTTGAGAGCCAAAACTTCTTTTGTTTTTTTGTTATCTATTTGATATGGACTAAGTTTTAAATTTGAATTTTTACACCTGAAGACAACTTTAGTATTGGTGAAGTAATTGACTCTTTAATATATAGTATTATCAGATGAATCGAATATAAATGGACCAAAAATTCGTGTATATCATCCAATAAATGTCGTAGACTAAATAGCTTATTTTAAAAAAATTCTAAAGTTAAATCAATTAATATTTTTGTTAAAAATTACAACAAAATAATATATATGTGTATTAATTAATTAATATCATAATATATATAATAAAAGAAATTAAAATTCTGAGTTAAACGCACCTTTTTTTTTAATTTTTGTTGTTGTGAATTAGTATGTTTCAATTCATTTTTAAATAAACTTAATTTTATAAATTCAATCTTACTCGTTATATGGTTCAAGCGAGTTTTGACCCAAAAGTTGTGCCAAGAATACAGTTAAAACTAAAATGTAAGATGGTATAAACGAAACTAATCGATCAGAAGGGTAGCTAGTAGACTTACAGCTTCTTGAATATTGGGAATGGTGGTATTGTTGTTGGTGGGTGGAAGGCGAAACTCATGCATCATCCAGTCAGTTTTGGTGCCTTTACCAGCACTTCCACGGTAGTACACTAAGGACTTCTTGAGGCCAATAATGGACAATCGGGCTTGTTCTGATCTAACTCCTCCTCCTCCATATATGGCCTTGTCTATCCCAGTGGCCTTCCAGAATCCAGACCCACTCCCACTCACCCTGTTTGGTCTCATGCTGTTCCTGTACTTCCTCCCTCTTCTGCAGAAGAAGTACCCTTCCGTTTCCCCCACACAGCTCACTTCTTCATACATTAGAAGAATCTTAGATCAGAAATTTTGACAAAATATAATTTGAAAAATAGGGTTTCACTTTGCTCCATATATATATATATATATATATATAAGGTTTTGCTCAAGTTTAGGTGCTTTTTTCTTTCTTGGAATTAAAAAGAAAGAAAGATAACTTTCTTCAGTACTACTCTTAAAGTGTGATTTCAAAAAAAAGTAACTGAAATGACAACTTAAAAGATGTATCCAATAATTATCTCTTTTTAAAAGAGGCTACTCGAGGAATCTTCGAACGTGAAATTGAAGATCTTCTCAGAGAAAGTTGACAAGCAAAATTACTAGTTGAAAGGAAGACATAAACCTTGCACGTAAAGATGCAAGTCCTGAATCCCTTCAACCAAGTAAGTCAAACTGCATTGGCTAGAGAAAAGAAAGTTATTATAACTAATAAGAGTAGGTTGCTTAATAAATATCAGTTAGCGTGTCAAAAGCATGCTTGAAATTTCACAGGAGCAGGCAGAGACACAATCTAAAGGATTACTTCTCCTAGAGGAGATTATTTGACAAATCTCTAGCCATAATCGAGGGATTTTTCTGGGATGAATTGACAACCAAAACCTGAGGATTCGAATAAAGAATCCAAAGTGAAGACTCATCCCTTCAACCTATGCTAGCTTCTATAACAATTAGTTTCATTCAAAAATTTCAAGTCCTTAATGAATTATCATATATTTCACCACAGAGGAACAAAAAGGAATGAATGAATTATATCAGGAAAAAGGTACGTAGATCTTACTTGGAAGATCCCAAGGATCGTATTTGTAAATATCAATCTGTTTGATGAGCTCGATTGGAAGAGGCTTCTTCTCTACCTTTCTCTGCAGATAAAACCCTACAAGTTCTTCATCTGTGGGGTGAAATCTAAACCCAGGAGGAGGCATAACCTCTTCCTCTTCCTCACCATTTACCTTAGCCACTTCCATGTCTCTCTCTCTCTCGATGTTCCCTCTCAACTATACTTGATTCAAATTTCAAACTCAGAAGCTTCTTATAAATATTTGCCATTTTTCTTGCATCATTGCGTAAAATTGAATATTGGCAGACCAATTTGCTTAGTCAAGTCAACCATCTCGATTACGTGATGGAAGTTTACAAAAGCTGATAAATTTTTTACGGAAGAACTAATTTTAGATATAAAGTTTTAAGGTATATACCATAAATTTAAGATTTTAATTAATGTTTGTATATAAGCTATCAAATAAATCATACACTTAATGTCTTATATAAAAATGATAAAGATGAATTTAAAAAAAAAAAGTGAAATCCGATATTTAATTGAGAGAAAATATATTTTATTTTTCTAAATTATGATTTAATTCAACTTTAAAATGTTACAAAAACATCTATCTAATCTTTTCAAAAAGTGAAAATATTAAGCCTTTGTAATTTTTAATGTATCAATTTCATACGAAAAGCCCTAGCTAGCTAGTATTTTACTTTAACACTTTTATGTGGTTTTGCTTTTCACTTATCGAAACCCAAATGTGAAGAACCCCATGATTTTCTTAGAAATTGATAGTGGTTGAGTGTCGTTGGTGCTTAATTTTAGGTAAAGAAAACAAAACTTGTCCGAATGTGTTAAGTAACATATCATTTACTCTTCACGTGTGAATAAGTTTGTGGGAATTAACAGTTTTATTTTGAGTAAATTACATTTATTTTTTTGAAATTTATAAAAATTACATTTATAACCTATATAGTTTCAAATTAAAACAAAATTTTCTAATAAAGTTTATAAAGCTTACACTTATATATTTCCTCAAGTTTTGAAACATATATTACATCGGCTTTTCTTATTTTAAGTTTATATAAACACTAATATGATTTTTTGTAATTTTTATTATATTAAATTAGACTATTTATAAATTTTTTTAAAAAATATATATAAGGTACAAATTTCACTAACAATTTTGTGAATAGAAAGATGAATTTTATATAAATAGACTATTTATAATTTTAAAAAAAAAAAATACAAATTTTACTAACAATTTTTTGAATAGAAAAAGTGTTTATGTAAATTGAAATAAGGGAGAGCGATTCTATGTTTCAAAAATCTAATTTACTTTTATTTTTTGTAAAAAAAATTAAGGAAGTGTTTGTTTTAAAGTAATTAATACATAGTAAAGTTGTCATTAAACGATAAATTAGGCAACTAAAATGTAATTTTCTATTAAATATTTATACATTTTTAAATATAATAATAGTAAGAGATTATTCTAAAATTATTTGTCAAATAAATGTCTATATACTTTTTTTGGGTACAATTTACTAAGGATTTTCTCCTACTCAAAGTGAAATATTAACCTCTTTGAACTTTTGAGAGCATAAATTATAATCATTTTTAAAATAAGTATTTAAAATTTAAATTTTTGTCGTCTTTTAAAATTCAAACAACTATTAATTACTGAAAATGCCTGTACGCCAAACTCATGCTAACTGACATCCAGAACATTTCACCGTCACCGTAGGAAAGTCCACCGGGATGGGCACTGCATTTGACTATTCACGCTTGTCCAAAAAAGACTATTCACACTTCATACTCAGCAAGGGAAAAGTCAAATAACTTTTCAAACATCAATTCTGTAGAAAATTTTCAGTATTTTTTTATAATAAAAAAAATACTTATGAGCGCATCAATAAAAATTTTAAAGAGACAATTTCTACATCAATTTGGTATATTTTAAAATTTTTTATATATATACTGACTTTAAATTTTAAATTCAAATAATTAAAATAAAAAATACACATCTTTAACTAATAAACCAAGCCTTCAAAATTTTAATTATTATATATATACCCCATATGCACGTGCATGTCAAATCGTTTTTAATTAATGATAAATTATTTTGTATTTAATATTAATTTAATTTAAAATTAAATACCAAATTCTACCTACTCTCCCGTATTAAGACACTAACTCAAAAGACAAAAGCCATATATATTAGTATAATTAATATATCAATAAATTGATCAAATTATAAAGTTTTATATATTCTAAATTAATTATGCTAGTTAATAAAAATTGGCTTAATTGTCATAGGTATTCACTTCCGAGTTAAAACAATTTGTATTCGCTTTTTCTAAAATTTTTAAATTTAAATTCACGTTCATCTAATTTTAATTTACATAAAAAATTTCATTCCCAAAATTTTTAATGAACATTATATTTTATTATTTCTCTCTTAAAAATTCATAAATAATTTAATTTAATAAGATAAAAAGTATTAAAATATTAAATTAATGCGTATAAAAATTTTAAATAAAAATGTTTACTGTATTAAAAAAATTGAGGGAGTAAATATAAATTTTATAAATTTAAAGTGAGGTTTTTTACTATTTTTAAAATTAGAGAAATCATGAGTATAATTTTTATAAATTAAAAAAATAGATGTAATTTACTTTGTTAAGAAAACAATGATGCTAGCTTCCGTCAATGGTAATCCAATTTTCTTAGCAATTTCAAAGGACGATAACAAATTTCAAATAATATTTCTCATAAAATATTATTTCTAATTTGAAATGTTTTTCTTTTCTTTTCAAACAATATTAATCCAATTCAAGTAATTGGTTTGATAATCATAAGTGACACAGCATATATATATATATATGAGGTCATTTAAACTAATATCTGGGGCGACCCAAGGTTGACGTGAGTTATAATTGTAATTTTCTAAGAAAATTGCTAGTTATATACTCACACATTTTCATTTAATTACATAAACTTTTACAACAAATTAATTAAATTTAATTATAGTCATATAAATACCTTTGAATATTCTTCTTCGAGTACCTTTTATAAATAACGTGTACTTTTTTCATAATAATATATATATATATTTAAGTTATTTGTTATTAATTGAATTTGATTCTTTAAAGGAGTAGGCAAATAATAAAATTTTATAACAACTTATAAATTAAAAGAGAGAATGTTATAAATATTAAAAAAATTTAAATAATATCATAATTTATCTAAAGATCAAATCAAGTAATATTTATAATTATTTATATCAATTTAATTTAAAAATAAATAGAAATATATTTCTTAAATAATAAAAACTTATAAATTAAAAGAAATTTTAAAAAATAATCAAATTCTAAATCTTCATGTGAAGTGTGAACGTGACTATTATGACAGCTCCTTGCTAACGTGAATTAAAAGAGCGTGTTGAATCTTTTCTAAGCTGCCATTTTCCGTAGCAGTCACTTAAATTAAGTACAACACGTGTAACAACTCTCCTGCGGAAAACTAGAAGCCCATGTAAAAGTCACAAAAACGTTGTAATGTGAAGGCTAGATAGCTTTTCGTGTTCATATTTGGAAATAGACTCGGTATAATTTAATTTGATAGTGGTTGATAATTTGATAGAGACCAAGACTGTGACTGTGTATAATTGACAATTTATTTAAATTGGATAAAATTTTTGTTAGTTTAAACAAATTATATTTTATTAAATATAAACAAATCGAATATAATTTTTAACATAAATTTAAATATGACCAATTTAACCATTCAAATTTTTTAAAAATTGCTTCATGATATTATTTTTTTGTTATTTTACTTTAATATAATTAAAATTTTCCACCAATAATATATATGTTAATTTTGCAATTTCTCTGTCGGCCCATAGTGCTTTTCTTTATCAACAAATAAAAAAATATATTTTATTAATATGATGAGGTGATATAATTTCGATTAATTTATATATTTTTTAAAAATTTAATTAATTAATTTTTTAATTTAATAAAAATTAAATAATTTAAGTCAGAAGATCTCGCAATGTTTAATAATATATTTGACTTGTTGTAAATGTAATTAATTTAAAATTAAATTATTTTTAATATGTTATTTGAGCATTATGTTTTCTTTTTATGTATTTAGGGTATGCTGCCCTTTTTTATTATTAAGAAATAAAATATTATCTTTGGCCAAAAAAGAAGAAGGTGTTCTCTAAATAAATAGCTTGCATTTTTATTGATTTCTTATACTGTTTCCATTCTTAATTGTACGTAAAGAAATATGTTTATAAAGTTACTGGAAAATTCAACACATGTCATAAAAGGATTTCAAAGACCCGCCAAAGCACGAAAGTCGGAAACTTTCAGGAAAATGGAATTTGAGTATATAATGGATATGGATTAACTAGCACTAATCCCTCAATTTGGGATCTGACTTTGAGATTTTTCTTGGAAAGATATTGAAAATAAATTAACATATGATAAGAAAGGATTCTTGGTTGATTTGATCGCCATACTTCCCAAATAGGAACAGAGAAAAACCAAAGATTTCACGCGGCACTTTTGATTTAAAAAAAAAAAACTTATATGATTTATTTCGTACCTTTTCCTTAAAGAGATGATGGGTCAGATTCCACCGCATTAAACCTGAGACTTAAAAGTTAGAGAAAGAAAACCGTGAGTAAGAAATTAAATTTTTTATTTATTTATTAAAATGATCGAAACGTTTTTGTTTTTTGAGTCACCGACACGAAACAAAATTATCGAAACGAAACGAGGTATTTATTAAGAAATTATGCTATTTTGATTAAAATTAATATGTTTTAAAATGTTTCGATAGAAATACTCTTATTTCGAGTTGTTTCGATATAAATACTCTTATTTCGAATTATTTCGATAGAAATACTTTTGTTTCGAGTTATTTCGATGGTCTTGTTTCGAATTATTTCGATAAAAAAATAATAAACTAATTTGAAAAATAAAAAAAATTGACAATTTAAAAGTAAATAAAAGTAGCATTATATCATATCCAACACCAAGTCACAATATCTTTATTAACTTCATATTCTCTCCCTTTGTTCTCATGACATTATTTTCTTTCATTATCTTCATTTTAAAGAGTAAACTACAAAAATGATGAAAAGAGAGATTGAAAGGAAAATAGAGAAGAATATACCTAAAAATAAAGATAGAATCATGGTCGACAGAGAAAGAGACTTAAATATAAATGTCACAAAAAAATAAAAAAAAATAGAGAGATAGATGTAAGAAAGATATTGTTGTTGAATGCTATTAGGATTTGAGTTGAAGTCCCTACTGTAGTAATATGTTTACTTACTATTTAATTATAGACATTAATTCGAATTAATTTTAATATAATTTTATAGATCTATATCATTAATATTATGTTAAAATTTTTTAAAATTAAAAAAAATATTATTTAAAATTATTTGAAACGTTTCTTAAAAAATTTTCTGTTTTCTCGAAATTTTCGAAACGTTTCTAAATATTTTCATTTCTGAAGTCACTGAAACGGTACCTCGAAACGAAATTTAGTACCTTGCCTGTGAGACTTAAGAAATAAAGTTTTTTTTTAAATGGAAATATAATGTTTTTATTAATAATTTCCAAAAAGAATTCAGATATATACCGGTAGCTAAAAAAATCTAAAAGATGGTTTATGTAATACCTTTTTCTAATTATTTGGATAAAAAATAAATTATTTTCATAATAAATTTTTAAAAGTTGAAATTAAGAGTATGTTTGACAAATCAAATAAGTTAATTTATAACTTATTTGATTAGTTTATAAGTTTGTTTGACCAAATTAGAAATATTTGGTAAACAAGTTTATTTGAGTAGTTTATAACTTTTTATCATACGCTATTTCAAGTAGCGTATAACTTTTAGCTGATAGTTTTTATAATTTTATTCTTTTTTTTATCTTTATTATTTTATTCAAATTCCAACATTATCCTATTCACAAGATGATATTATTTTTATTATACTCGAGCAACATTTAAATTACATACCTCATGATGAATTTTTAAATATTGTTGATAGTAACACAAAGAATAAAAATTTAGAGACATCTACTGAGATGAAAGAGATTCGCAATAATATTGTTAATTTATTGTGGGACTTTAGATGATATATTTATTTTGTATTTTTTGAGATTATATAATAAAATATAATTACTAACAAAAAATAATAAATTTTATATAAGTATATTCTTTTATGTCATTTTATATTTATCAGCTAATTCAATAATTAATTTTACTAAACACTTCTAATTTAATAAATTAGTTTAACAGTTTTCAACTAAAAATTAACTTTTCAACTTTCAGCTAATTTTTAAACTTTCAACTAACTTATCAGCTATTTTTGTCAAATATAGCCTAAATATATAATTTAATAATTCTATCATAAAATATATATAAATGAATATATTTGACTTAAAAATTTAACCTACAGATAATTTTTATGTCATTAAATTTATTTATACATGTTTATATTAGTAAAATATTTAATTTAAATTAATAAATATCAAAATTTTGACATAAATTTTTAAATTTTATACAATTTCTCGATTTGTTAATTTTTTTTATATCTAATGTGATATTTTTGAACTCAGAACAAAGAATTCTCTTACATCTAAAGTGAATTGATATAAATTATGTTGGAATGATAAATCACCTTCAATCTCTAACAATAGAATTTCAACTGAGATGGCACTATATTAGCAATGAAAGTGATTCAATTGATTTAGTGTAATGTTTATTAAAATAAAAATTACTGTTAATATACGTGATTTTATCGACTAGCATAAAAAAAATTTAAGATTTGTTAAAAGTTATTAACAAACAATTCGTTATTTTTGATAAAATATTAGTAAACATGCTAATCATGTTTTTCATTCAAAAACATGTCAAATTAAAAATGGCCTAAACGTTTGCTATTGAAGACTTCTGACGTTTTAATGTTTAATGACTTTGAATGGCTACTATTTAATAGTAACTCTTTATGTATATTTGTTCTCGATGGTATAACATATAAATAAAATAGTTTTAGTCTCTAAGGTTTTTCTCTGTCAACAAATTTTACACCATTTTCAATAAGGGAGATAAACTGATAAAGTTTAAAAGAATCAAAACAAACAAAAAAGTCAAAAAGGTTCGAGAAGTGTAACAATGATGAAATATTAGTTTAATACTTCCTAATTTCACATTTGTTTAATTTAAATATATTATTTTGAGTTTAAAAACGTATTTAAATTATTTTAAATATCTATCAATATTTCCAATATTCTTAGTTGTATGTCAAAAATATTTTGGTAAGCTTACTCGAAAATTCAACAAAAGTTATCAAAAGGATTTCAAAGACCAGTCAAAGCACGAAAGTCGGAATCTTTCAGAAAAATGGAATTTGATTTGAAGAGTAAATAATGGATAGATTAACTCGCACTAATCCGTCAATTTGGGATCTATTCTTTTAGGATTTTTTGAGAAGATATTGAGAAGAAATTGAAATATAATAATATCTATATACAAAAGAAGGGATTCTTGATTGAAAAATGATCAATTGTTAAATTAATTGATATTTAGTACACCGATGGTAAATAATTTTTTGTCTACTAACAATATTTAAATTCTGACACGTGACAGAAATAATTTTAAAAATATTATTTTTGTCACGTGTCGCAATTTAAATATTGTTGATAGATAAAAAATTATTCATCGTCGATAGACTAAATATTTTTTTAAGTTAATTATATATATATATATATATATATATATATATATATAATCAATCAAGAATCCCTTCTTTTGTACGCACTTGTGCTTATTTTTTGTTGAGTATCCTATATTTCCAAAAACAGATCATTTTCGAAAACTGACATGGGTATCCTTGTTTTCCTGAAAGGTTTACTACCCTCGTTATCTTATTTCCTATATATAGTATTTTTTTTTTATTAAAAAAAACAATCTATACTTTTTGTTACACATACACTTCCGTATGATCATCAATTTGAAACTCCTTTTGAAATAATCTTGTCATTTGACTTTTCCCGAATTTTTTTGTGAATCTTGAATTTTTATAAATTTTCTTCTCCAACCTTTTTTTTAAAAAATTTTCTATCTTAAAATCTTGTAAATTTTAGGATTTTCAAAATTCTGACTCTGATGCAAAATATTTTTGAAAATATCACTTGAATACTTTTCTTCCTTCGAAAATTTCCTTTTTAATGCTATTTCGAAAGTCTCCTTCCTTTCCTTTATTATGCACATGCTTTGAATTGATTATGTCATTTGAATTTCCTTGAAATATTTGCGAAACTCATATTAATTTTGAGTTATTTCATTCTTAACCTTTTTCAATTTTTTTCACTTCAATATCTTAAATATTAGAATGTTCAAAACTCTAATTATAATTGTTTTTTTTTAAAAAGAAGAGTTGTTTTTGTTATCTATTTTTATTCTCAAAACACCAAAATAAAATGTCTTTAAAACAGTTTATCAAACAAATTTTTAAATATAATTTTTAGAAATAAATTTTAAAAAAAATCACACAAACCCAACATTTTCTGCATTCTTTGTAAAAAAAAAATCTATCCTTTTTTGTATTCACTTTCAGATTATCATCAATTTTCAAATCTTTTTAAAACAATCTTGTCATTTATATATATTTTTAAAACTTGTATTTTGAATAATTTTCTTCTTATTTATATGATTTCTATATTAAATTTATTAAATATTAGGATTTTCAAAACGCTAATTATAATTTTGAAATTTTATGAAAATTTTATTTGAATACTTTTCTTCTTTCGAAAACTCCCTTTTTAATGCTATTAATTTACAAACGACTTGTTCCTTTGTTTCGTTATGCACATACTTCCATATGATCATCAATTTGTAACTACGAAATTATCTCGTCATTTGGCTTTTCTGAAAATTTTTGTGAATCTTGTACTTTTACTAATTTGCTTCTTTAGTTTTGCTCAATTTTTCCACCTCACGTCTTCTAACTTTTAGGATTTTCAAAACTCCATTTGAAGCTTTTTTTTTTATTAAAAAAAAATCACTTTCCTGTTGCATTGACTATAGGGAGAAAAAAAAAACAGACATATTGAAAATGTTTTAAAAGATTTTTGATGGAGCTTTGAGGCGTTTGATATATGATAAAAAAATTTATTTTTAAGAATTATATTTTTTAAGAAACATGATTCTTTCTTATAGCATTGATTATAAGAAAAAAAAATAGACCTATTGAAAATGTTTTAAAAAATTTTCAATGGAGTTGCGAGAGTGTTTGATATATGATAAATTTTTCTGTTTTTAAAAATTATATTTTTTGAAAAATATGATTATATAAATAATAATTTTTGAGAATGTATAAAATGTATTTGGTTGACTTTTAAAATTGTTGAGAATCTTTAAATAATATTTTCTATAAATATTTTATTTTTATGTTTGATTATATTTAATTTTATACATTTTCAAAAAAATATTTTTTTATGAAAGAGAAAGTGAGAGTAAAAAGAAGAGATGAGAGTTAAAGTGTGAAGGGAGAGAATACTTTATTATTATTATTATAATTATATTATTAATGAATGGTATATTTATCTTTTAATATTATATAAAATTTTTCAAACCCATAAAAAAATATAAAGATTTCTACCCCTTTTTATAGAAATCATTTTTGTGAAAAAATTGTTAAAAAATCATTCTTAAATATTGCGTTTGATTTGTGAAAATATTTTTTGTTTTTTGTTTTATTTTTTATATTTTTAAAAATACGTTTAATTTTTATTTTTATTTTTACTATTATTTTATTATATTATTTTATTTTTATTTTTATTATTTTGTAATTATATAAATAATAAAATATTATGTACATAGTTTGAAATATTTAAAAAAATATTACTGTTATAATTTGTTATAGTGTTGAAAATTTTAAAAACATATTTTTGACATTTTTAGAATTTTTAAAAATTAAAAAAATATTTTTTTGAAAATGAAAACAAAAAATAATAATTAAATACATTTTCATGATTGTTTTCAATTTTAAGTGAAAATAAAAACCAAAAACACCTAAATCAAACAATTTTTGAAAGTTCACAAATAATTTTACTTTCTTAAATTGAAATTTTTATGAAATTAAAAAAAAATCAGTGTACCAAACATTTTTTGAAAGTTGACAAAAAAGGTAGCTTTTGAAAAGACACAATGTTCCTAATGAAAAGAAACAAAAAAGTTCAATGGATGCCTAATTTGACTACTTAAATTATATAAGGTGGAGTTTGAAACAAGTGGGATGGGATTAGTTACCATTAACTTCTCATCGAAAATGGTTGTTCAAGAATGAAACTGTTTGTTAATGACTTCATAAGAGGACGGCCTAACCTAACTTTAACTTTTCTTTTTCTATTTAGCGATCATGGTATATTAATGTCAATGTCTGGTTATATGATTAGGGTGACTGAGAATTTTAGATGACGGAGTCTTTGACATAATCCTACCTTCATAATGAAGTTAGGGATGGATTAGAATTAGAGTTAAAAAGCTAAGAGAGGAAAATGGAGCAAGGAACATGAATAATGGGTCAATATGATGTCAGCCGAATAGAAGCAAACGTAGCATTAGGACATGAGTTCATAGATAAATTTACTTGTTAAAACGATAAAATAACCCTGAAAGTTTCACTATTTTCTTTCCTTGATTAGTGCAAATAACTATGGAGAAATTAAATAAAAAAGAAGTGCACCCAAAACACTCTTATGTCAATTATATTGTGCAGTGCATGTGACATTTTCTTTTAAACTAGAACCATATTTGGTTCCTTAACTAACAATATTTGACCTAAATTAGGATATTCTAAAGAATCAATTGTACTTAAAAGATCTTTCGCGCATGATAAATTTGACATGGTTTTAATCAAAAGCGTAATTGATAGTAAATATTCATTTACAGCAAAGTAATATTCAAGAGCTGCATGTGAACACCCAGATACAAAATCTCATTCCTCCCAAGTCAGAGCCGTAATATTGACACGCATCTCACGATTAATTGCCTACTTTTGCGACCTTTTTATGACCATTGTTTTTATTTTATAGATTTTTGCTTTTTTATTTTATTTTTTGGGTAGTAATATAATTAGTCTTCTTCTAGATACATGCATGGGAAAATAGCTAATTTTCAAGTAAGAATATTGACTTTACATTATTTAATATAGCCATATATAGGTCATTTGAATTTGACTCTATAAATAGAACTATATAAAACAAAGAAAAGAAGATATGATAAAATTGTGGCAGGGTAATTAATTTCCTTTCTTCGGCATATAATAATTTACTTAAGAATTAATTATTTTGAAATACTTTTTACAAAAAAATGTGTTATTCTTATTTTATTATAATAGATGTTTTATTTTCTCTTTTATCTCAACATTGAAGTTTTATTATCAAAATATTTTTATAAAAATTTAATATTTATTTCTATAATGTTGCTATTTTTCATGACACAAAAGCCACGAGAGTGTGGTTTAGTGGTAAGCATGTTGGACTTTAATAAGATGAGTTTTATTTATAGTCTTAAGGTTCAATTCTCTCGGAGTGTGCTGTATGGAAAATGACAATCTTAATATTTTAAAAAAGATTAGTCTAATATTTAAAAAATATAAAGATATTTCGTCAAAATCTAAAAATTAATTTAATATAAGACGTTGGATGTTGATGTTAATGTTAATTTTTTTTTTTAAAGATGAGGCCCAGATGGTTACCAACAAAGGGCTGAGGCCCAAATCATTGCTGGGCTGAAATTGTATTTGGGGCCATTAATCTTTCATGAGAAAAATAAAAAGAAAGACAATTCTTCTAAATTTTGCATGTAGTTTGGTGTTGATTTAAAAAAATATAACGTGGTTTGGTGAGGGCCTTGAATAGTTTTTAAAAGATCTTAAGTTCAATTATCGTACCGATATATACTAAAACAAAGTTCATGATTTAACATTTGATTCAATTAATTGAACTGATTGATCCATGAACAAATAGCCTTGTTGATTTAATGTTGTGTACTAAATTGATAATTTATCACAAAAATTACGGTTGGATCATATTAATATGTTTCAAAATTTTAGATTCAAATAATATTAATTATCTTCTAATAATTAAAGAGATTATTAAATTGATAGTACATGCATCTTTCAGCAATTATCATCTTCCATGAAACATATTTTTTAAAAAAATTATTAATTTATTAAATAACTAATCGCTACACTATTTAGCTTCTAAGAAGTCTTCTTACTCTTTCTTATTAATAGACTAGATTGATAATTGATAGAGTTCACAACAATATTATATTAATGAATTTGAAAAAACTTTGGAGTTAAATGGTGATAATTGTCTTGTAAGAACTAAATTAATGGAATATACAACTTTGAGATATTTAAATAGTAGTTTACTTATAAAAAAAATTCTTAAGTGTAAAAAATTAATAAAAACTTATAAAAAAAGTGTGAAAATAATTTTTACCATTTGAAACACTCACTTTAATACATTTTTATTAAATAAATATACAATCAGTTGATATATAGTACGGCTTCTAGAAAGATCTCTTACTCTTATTATTATTAATTTGCTTTAACTTATTGGCCATAGCAGCTACTAGATGGTAGGTTTGTAGAGCTGAAGAACCCTCTCCCATGAAGCTCTGCTGCTTATGATATCCCACCAAGCACTCACATGCTTCCTCTCCCTTATCATATACTCTTTCCCTAAATTGTTCACCAAATAATCGATGTAAGGAAGGTGGCTTATATCAGCAAGGCTGAAGAAATCCCCAGCTAGATACTTGCTCTTTGAAAGTCTCTCCTCATAAATGTTCAGCACCTTCCCAAGCTTTGCTTCACTCTCTTCAATAACCTTAGGATCTGGGATGATGCCGCTTGTTGCAAAAAATAGCGTGTGGATGGCTAAGTTGTTGGCTGGTGGGTGGAAGTTTTGGGCTTCAACTTCAAGCCATTGTTCCACTAGACCCCTCTCTTCCATTGTGTTTCCTAGCAACTCAACCCCTCGAGACTTGAACTTTTCTGCATAGTATCTCATTACTGCCCTGGATTCTGAAGATGGGGTTGAATAGAAAGAAATCATTAGTGTGTGTTTGGACTATGGATGAAGTAATTTAAGGGGAAAAAGGAACTAATTTATGGAGTATTTAAAATATTGTAATGCAAAATATTTAATTTGTTTGAATAGCTAATTAGAGAACTTTAAAAATTTCAAGTAATTTAATCATGGAATTATTATGTTACAAATTAAGAATTTAAATACTTTGTATTTTTAGATAAATTTTTGACTTTTTCTTATTAATTAAACTCTTAATCGATTACATCATATCTAATTCTCAATTTCAATTAAACCCGATTAGAGAGTTATAAAATATTTTATAAAAGAAATAAACACGACAAATTCTTTTATATCCTAATAAAATACTTTGTTTGAATAACTAACCAAAAAATCTTAGAAACTTCAAGTGATTTAATCATAGAATTATTTTGTCGAAAATGAAGAATTTTCTAATTCTTACACTTTTACGTGGAATTTCAATTTCTTCTTTTAATTCTTTCTTACTAGTTTCCTATTAATGCGCTAGACTTGCAACGATCTAAACCAGCTTCTATCTTCTTCACTAAATTGTACTCAACCCAATTCCAGCCTAGACTCAAATTGGACTTGGACACAAATCCTAAACCTGGCTCCTAGACTAGACTCGAATCTAGCCCACAATGGAAGGCTCTAAAGAAAGAGTATAAAAGTGAAAACTCCTTTAAAATGATCGATTATCAAGTAAGTGGTTTTTCAAATGACAATTCAATTTCCTTATATTTCAAATTTCTTAAATATTTAGAATCCTTCATCCAAACTTTGATGAGTAGAAAATCAGAAAATGAGCAGAGTATGTTAAAAAAAAAGTAGGGGGAAGAAGGCTAACCATATAAGGTATAATCTCCATCTTGAATGATAGGAATTTGTCCAAAGGGCTGGTTGTTATGAACAAAGAATATAAACCCAGAAAATTAGAGCATGAACTTCAAGCCTATATATGAAGAAGGAAAAGAAAAATGGAATGAGAAATAGATATTAATTAACCTGTAACTTGAGGTATTCAGGATCCTTATGCTCCCCCTTAGTGACATCAATAGGAACAGTCTCAAACTCAATATCCTTCTCAATCAGACAAACCAGAATTCGTTTTGTGGAGGCATAGGTGGGGCCAAACACCTTCACCACCATGGTTTTTTAGCTATCAGAAAAGATGAAAGAACCTGCTCTGGTTTTTAGGTTAACACTAGCAACTCTTGCTTGCAACTTCCTAATTTACTTGTTATAGTGAAAACTGTGTTAGAAGCAGGGAATATAAATAGAGAAAACAGAAAATTCGAGAAAAGTTTTGAGGCGTGAAGAAATCACTTTCTTTACAAAGATATTGCTTGAATATTATTAGGGATCAGACAAATCTCTTTCAGTATACAACAAAGGATCTTAAAACCTCTTTTCCTTTTCTGATTAAAATAGAAGGATTTATTAATTTTGACTTGGAAAATGGTAATTAGACCCACCCTTTTATTTGTTTCAATTTCTCCTTTTCTCTCTAATGGACGCTTATATTCCACATAATGTTATAAACTAATACAACAACCTCCCTCAACTTCCTAGTTTCAAACAGACCCGAGTGAACATTTGTTTAGTGGGGTCGTCGCTTAAGAAAAAAATTCCAGCACTCTTCATTAAAAAAATGCTGAGGATAATCTTTTTTTTTTTTTACATGAACTCACCGTTAAGAACTAGTGAGAGATCTGGATGAGGTGTTTGGTATATATCCTAATTTTAATCTTGGTATCTTTTAAAGCCAAACAACATTCAAGATGTCTTTTATCATTCGAAATATCAAGATTTTATTAGATGATAATAATTTTGGGTGACATTTATGGATCTCATATTAATTTCAACACTTTTTACCTTTTTACCATTTATAAAATATCAATTATATCTTCTATGAAAAACTTTCAATTTTTATATTAGATATAAGAATATTAAATATCTTATTATTTTATAATTTAATATCATATAATAAAGTATCTAAAATACAAGAGAATATGAAATAACAATATATTATATTCCACATAGTCATGGTCTTTTATTTATTATTTTGGGCATTTGGAGTGTTGAATCAAAATGAGCTCTAATTCTCTCAAGCTCTCGTGAAATTAACAAAGTACCGCACAAAGACTTGCTTTTAGTTTTTTTTTTCCTTTTTTTGATGAGCACTTCTGTGCTTTTAATTTGACGAAGACTTGTCTTCGCTAAGAAAAAAAAATTCACGACTTCATTAAAAAATGCTGAGGATAATCTTTCTTTTTTTTTTAACATGAACTCACCATCAAGTTAGTGAGAGATTTGGAGGTGTTTACTACATCATAATTTTTAGTATTTTTAATGTCAAGTGACATTTAAAATTTCTTATATAATTTAAACTATCAAAATTTCTATTACTCTTAGCTTTGTTATTTTTCTAATAAAATATCAATTACATCATATAATACTATCAATTTATTTCACTAAATATGTTGTTAATATATTTTATTGAGTAATTAGGTATGAAATGTATCATTTAATAATACATATGTGGCATACATATACATATAGTAAATTAATAACAAAATAAATAATGAGTTTAATAAAAAGGATATCTTAATTCATTTATTAAAATTAAAGAAATTAAATTTATATTACAAATTATAGAAGACTAAGATGCATTTTTAAAATAAAGAGATCAAAGGTGTAATTAAATTTTAATTAATTTGATATTTAATATTTTACCTTTATATATAGCTTTTTTTGGGTTCTTTTTTAAGGTATTAGAGTTTATGATCTCTTCAATTAGTGTTACAATCAATAATGTTGAAATAATTTATTGTTATTATTATTATTATTTATAAAAAAATAATTAATTTAAAGTTTAACCACATAAATTATATACATTTTAGAAAATACTCTAAGAATAAAATCTTATTTATATGTATTAGATTGAATAAAAAAATTATTAAAATTACTTTAAAAAAATAGTCTTAGACAAAACTCGATTAAAACCATAAACAAAAAATAATAATGGAAATGGCTCTCTTTTTTTTCAAATTATGAGACATGTAGATTTTTTTTTTTTTTGATACACGACAGAGCACAAATTTAAATTTAATATCTTTTGTTTAGACTGAACCTAATAACTTTAAATAAATTATTTTAATATCAAAGCGGGACGTTGGATGTCTTAATTATATGATTATTCTAAAGAGCCAACCACTGCAAAGGACCACAAATTTAAGACTTGCTTTTAGTTCTTGTTTTTAATTTAACAAAGACTTGTTTTCATTGAAAATAAAAAATTAGTCATTGGCACATTACTCAAGGTTGTTCCCACTTCCCACTTGGGAGGGAACCCTCGCTGCAAAATCAAGGAAGTTTCCTTGCGTCGCTTGTCAATTCCTACTAATGACTTGTTAAAATTTTTGTTATTCCAACTTAAAAGAAATTAATTTTTTATTCAATTAGGTAGAGAAATACTTTTATTAGTTATTAAGAAACTTTTTGTTGTTTTAAAATTCATTTTTTGAAATTTATGTAATAAAAAGAAAACAATTAAAGTCAAAACACTAAGTGAAAAAGATTTAAAATTTAAATATTATTTTAAATGTAAATAAAATTGTTCTCTTTTATTACTTTGACTTTATATAATTTATTTAAATATTTATAGAATAAAATTTTATATAAAAAATATTTATAATTTTTTTAAATTAAATTATTTAACTTTTGAATATATATTTAAAAAAATATTTTTTAAATTTATAATATTTTTTAAAATATTTAAATATAATTTGAATAAAAAAAGATATGAATAATATAATTTTGATAAAATTTTAACTCGTAAAAATATAAAATAATTTTTTGAGAACGTGAATTTAAATTTTTATAAAATAAAATTTGATTTATTAAATAAATTAAAATTAATTTATTAAAAGTTAATAAATTATTTATTTAAATATTATTTGTTTAATATAAAAATATTTATATTAATAAATAAATTTTAATAAATTATAAATTTTGTTATTTTAACGGACTCTTTTTCTTTGTTGTTTATTATTATGTAACTGTTTTTTAAGTCGCGGTTTTTGTATTAATATTTGCAATATACTTTACATTACTACATTACAATGTGTATTTACAAATTTGAGTTTAGCTTTTTATATTAGGATTAGATGGGTCATCAAGCTTACTCAAAATTAATTTTTTTTAAAAATAATTTTAAGAACTCACAAATTTGAGATTTCTATAAATAGGACAAAAGACAGATTTATAGATGGTGGCCCAAATTTTATGAACAAGCAACTGCTTCAATTGGGAAGTATTGATGAGTAGAAAATAAAGGTGTCATGTGTATGTTTTATTTGCAAATGTTTAGGCATTAAACGGACCAAAACAGAGCAAAGGTCGAGCTCACAAAAAACCTGCACACATGGACTTTACCTCCTTTTTTTATTTTTTTTCTTTTCCCTACAAGATTTGGTGCAATATTTTCATATTAAATGATGTTGGATTTTGGAAATCCCGAGATTATATTATTGATAAAGATTTTAAGAAGTTTTAAGTATATATTAATTTGTGATGAAGGGAGCATATAATATGGCTGAATAATATGGAACTAATTTTTTCTTACATATGAAAATTAGAAGTCGAACATATTAAAGATATATACAATCATAACTGGTTAATCAGAGAAATAAGTAGTTTAAGACTCCACAGAGCAATAAAAGAGAATTAATTTAGTTCTCACCCAAAAAAGAAAAATGTATATGAAAACATTTAAGATGTAAATACATTAATATCAAATATCAAAGTTGTCTGAAGACAATATTCTTTTATTTTGTTAGTATTTTATATCACCCATACATAAGATCTAGGTCCTGTAACTTAAAAAGTAAAGTTATGCGGATAATATTTGATGAAAAAAATCAAGGCGACTAATTTTTAAAAATCCAAAAAGTTAATATCTCTTAATTATATTTATAAAAGCTTGAACCTTTAATTTTCTCATTATCCAATGTTGCTCGTACATTTTAAAGAAGCCAAATCCTTATAAGCATATCTTATATTGTTAATTTTGTCAACTTTTATAAAATAATTATTGTATCAATTTTTTTTTCATCTATCATATCAAACATAAAAACATTAAATGTTATAATATCTAAAAACCAAAAAAATTTATATTATCAATTTAAAAAAATGATCCATAATACCTTGAACAAGTTGGAGAGTGATTGTCCAAGTCAATTTTTTTTTTTGGATGGTCGGTAAATATATCTTTAAATTATTTTATACATTAACTGAAATTAGATATCTTTTCAAATAATCTTAAAAATATATTCCTCACGTCATTTAGTATATTTACAAAAATAAATTCTTTCAAATATTAGTTTTACAATTTAATCTCAAATAATTAAAACAAAGAGTACACTTTATTAACGACTGGGTTAATTCCATGATTGTCCAAATGACCTAAAATAATTAGCCAAATAATCCAATCCACTTCCATATATACAGCATATGAAAAGCATGTAGATGAAAAGTTACAGTGCATTTTGCAGCACAAGAACCACACATTCGACATAAACAAACAGCAATTAAAACACAAAAACTAAAGTTATATAGCTTCCGCGCATTCCATTAGAATGGGTTCCATAGACAGTAACCCTCTCTTTTTCTTATCTCTCACTTTCCTCATGAAGTTTGCAACTAAATAGGAAAAACTTTTAGATATACTCCTTGTACTTATAGATAAGTGCAAACAACCAATAAAAGTTCATCAAAATAAACGAGTCAGTAGACTTTATTACTTGAAACACTTAACGAGTTTTTAATTGGTTCTTTGGACACTGTGTACAAGGAGTTCACCTAAAATTTTTTTGCTAGATAGAAGGTTTGTAGAGCTGAACAACCTTCTTCCATGATTCTCTGCTGCTTATGCTATCCCACCAAGCACTGACATGCTTCCTCTCCTTTATCATATACCCTTTTCCCATGTTGTTCACCAGATAATCAGTAAAAGGAAGGTGGCTAATATCAGCAAGGCTCAAGAAATCCCCAGCCAGATACTTGCTCTTCGAAAGCCTCTCCTCATAAATGTTCAGAACCTTCCCCAGCTTTGCTTCGCTCTCTTCAATTACCTTAGGATCTGGGGTGATGCCAAATATTGGTGCAAACAGCATATGAATGGCCATGTCGTAAACTGGTGGGTGAAAGTTTTGTGCTTCAACGTCTAGCCATTGTTCCACAAGTCCCCTCTCTTCTATTGTTTTTCCTAGGAAGTCAACCCCTTGAGATTTGTATTTTTCTGCATAATATCTCATTATTGCTCGAGATTCTGCAGATGGGATTGTATAGAAAGAAACTATTATTGTGGAGTCATGAAACATCAGACTTCAAAAACTAAACCATGCCATATTCAATGCTTGTCTTCATATTAAGCAGGATACAACATTTCAACTTATATTCTCACACTACATGGATATTATTTTGTGGTATCACCAATAAAGCACAGATTCCCAACACAACAGACACACAAATATTTCAGCATGTCAAACGTAAATATATATATATAACACAACAATATCTTTACATATGCATCAAATTCAAATTCTATTTTTTTTAATTTTTTTATTTAGTAATCTACTTCAAACAAAAATAAAATCGGTATTATCTTGTCAAAATGAAGTTTCTAATTTCTCTTTTTTTTTTTCTTTAATTTTGACACTTCCATACACATGTCAGCATTTTATGTGATTAATAGCGTGTTGCCATCTATACATACTTCTTAGATGAGTAGATATCAACAGAAAATGAGAAGAAAAACAGAAAGGAAGAGGCTAACCATATAAGGTATAATCTCCATCTTGAATGACAGGAACTACTCCAAATGGCTGCTTATTATGCAAAGAATATAGATCAGACGATACAGAAATCAATTGTTGGTTAACTGGGCATGGCCTCTAAGACTACAGATATTGAGGGGGAAAAAATACCAAAAAGGAAAAAAGGAAATATAAATAAATGAACCTGTAATTTGAGGAAATCAGGATGTTTGTGATCCCCTTTGCTGACATCAACGGGGACAGTCTCGAATTCAATATCCTTCTCAATTAAACACACCAGTACACGTTTTGTGGCTGCACAGAGGGGACCGTACACCTTCAGCACCATGGCTTTCTTTCAGTGAGAAAAATATTGTAGGAGCTAACCCAGGTTTGGATTAACACTCTTGCTCGGTTCTTATGGGGATGAGTACCTCTACTTCACTTTCAAAAGTCAAGCAGAGACGACAATCATCAAATAGAGGCCAAGTTCTGAGCAGTTGCGTGGAAAAATAAGAGTCAGATGTCTCTACAATAAAAAAACTGTCCAGAATCTTTTTTGTCTCCCACGAGATCTCTTGTGCCTGATACTCTCTGCGTTTTGATTCGTTCTTTCTTTTTTTATTTCTTTCTTCAATCATACTTTCTAAGTAAAATAAAATAATGTCTTTAGCTTCAAAGACTTGCTCGAATAACGTGCATTTGGGAGTATTTGGTGGTTTATTATTAAATAAAATTTATATTTAAAAAAAAATATTTGATCTTATCAATCTAAAATATTAAAGTGTGATGACACATTTTTATATGTTCAAATACGACAATAAAATGATTGTTGGTCCAATAGTGATCTTCGCAACGTCTTTGAGAGAAGGCTGAAATCTAACCACCCAAAACTGATCCTCGAACAGAATTTAGTCCCATTCCAGTAATGGGACGAGAATATTTGGGTTCACACCAAAAAATTACGACAATAAAATTATAATATAAAAATATACATCATTTTAAATTTTATTAATTTTTATAAAATATCAATTCTATCATTTTATAACACCTTTCAATTATTATATCTGAATATTTTAAATATTATAATATCATTTATTTTGATATTCAATATATCAAAATATATAAAACAATGCCTCTTAAATTTTATTATAAGACTCTCGAATAAAAATAAAATAAATGAACATTTTTTCAATTATCATATTATTGATTGTCTTAAAAAAAATTTCCACTCCTCAAGATTCTATTAGAAGAACACTTCGCTTTTTTTTTAATAATTGATAATAAAAATACGTTATTCCAAAATTATCAATTAAAATGCCAAATGACCTAAATAATTCATCAGCACAGCGCCTATGTTTATTTGGCATACATGCGAATTGCCCATTGCTAGCTCATGATGGTACCCTTTTGAATTAACAAATAGTCTAACGTATTGAAAATCAGCAAGTTGGCAAGTTCAAATCATTAAATCGAAGTGCAGGCCCTGACCTTATAAAAAACAAATAAATAAAAATACCAGCACACTATTATAGTTTTTGGCATACCTAACGGTGCAAGGTACAATGTAAATTCTTTCTGGATTTTTTTTTTTTGGTTAAATGGATTTTGAGCTTCTATTATTACAGTGAAAGAGCAAATGATCGATCCGATTAAGTTGGTCGAATTATTAATTTAATTTAATAAATAATTAAATTTTAAAAAAAAAATAAATTTGATTGAAATTTTTAATTTTTAAAATTTTTTAATTTAATTTAAATTAAATTGAATTGAATTTAAAAAATATTTTTTAAAAAAATTTCAATTTATCCATTTAAATTTAATTTTTTTTAAAATTGTATTCATATTAATTTGTTCATTTGATTTAAACCAACTTAAAATAAAGTTTTTAATTAAATTGTGTTTACTTCTAATTTAAAAGAACAATAATTTATTTTAACATATTAAATGGTCAATAAAAAAAGATTTTTTTTTGTACTGTAAGATTATCAGCGAACCAACTTAACACAGAATCTTTTTTCACCAAGAACCCTTGTCTTATAACCCTGAAGAGCCAACCAATACAAAGGACCACCCGAGGACTTGCTTTGCGTTCCTTCTCTCTAATTTATAAAATGCCTTATTTTTTATTTTTATTAGAAAATAAATAGTTCAGAAAAGACTTGCTCGTTAGTCAATGACAATTGTATTGTCAATTCTTGGATCGTTAGCACTTCACATGGAAGCCTAACTGAAAGGAGATGGAAGTTTCCTCCCATTGCTAGCCAGACTAAGCCCTTCAATTCCTATAAATAAACTTTTTTATTATAATAATAAAAAATATTTTCAGATTTTATTCAAAATTAAATATTTTTCTCATAAATCAAGTATAGTTACAATTTTACTTCCACGATACTCTTTAAAAGAAATCAAATTTAAAGTCATCCCACCTTACCAAATAAATTTATTTATCAAAACTTTATGACCAATACAGTAAAAAAAAATTGTCATCTGGACAAATGAATTTAATAATCAAAACTTATATTGTTCCATATCATCATCTTCAATTATGGAACAATATAATAGTAATAACAAAATAATAATAGTAATAATAATTTCAATTATGGAAAATATCAAACACACCAAAATATTGTTCCATATCATCATCTTCTACAACCGATCAATTATAGATACAAAACTATGAATCATATACGAAACATTTGATAAACAAATTTCTTGGTGTCACAGATGGATTTTGTCGGTCGTTAAACCCAAAACTTATCACAAATAAACTTCATTTCTCAGTTACCTTGTTAACAAGGTTTTCTTCCATCTTGTGTTATAATTAAGATAACCTATATAAATGGTACTTTCTAGAAAAATAACAAAACTGGGATAGGGATTGAACTATCGTTCCTCCATAGTTAGATGGCCTCACCTATGTAAAGTCTAGCATTATTGACTACTGTCAGCTTATACCAATATAGAATACATTAGTCATATGTCTCACATCTGTTAGTAAGAAAGGTATTGAGTGTTATATATATATAAATTTACAATTCTTCACTTATAAATTAGATTTTGAAAAAGAGTTAAATAAGTTCATATCATATAATATTAAAACTTATTATCGACTGGTCGGTAGGTGCATGTACGAAAGTTTTCTACTGCTAATGCAAATTAATGACAAAATTGACATGAGTACGTGCAATCTAAAGGGGTCGAACATTATGTGTCCCACATCGGATAATAAAAAATGTCTTTAAGTGTTATATATATGAGTTCACAGTATTCTGCTTCGATGCTAATTTTTGAGAAGTCAAGTATAGGTTTATATCAATTAAAAATTCCTAAATTTTCATCACTCATTTCACCTGGTTCGATCGTGACTTGCTTTGAAGAGGCTTATGAAAGTATACTTATTGAATCCACACACCCCCACTCCCCTCAAGAAAAAGCACAATTTTTTTTCACCATTACTAACTCAAACCACGTTAAATTCATGAAAAAAATATCTCCTGTACATCATCTGCTCTGCCATTTTCAATTGATCCTCCCCATTGTCAAATCTAAAAGACTAAAATAATTATAGTCAATTTAAACCAATTAAATTTTGAAATTTAACTCATTACAAAATGATCAGGCTCTTTTTATGTTTTGTCTTGGGTAACTCAATAAGCTGAATATTTATTTTAGCCAAATTATTATAAATTATATCTCACTCCTTGTCACTATCTTAAGGACTCGTTTAGAGCATAAGATAAGAACGACATGATAGGATAATATATTTTATACTATTGCTATTTTACGTTTAGTGTATAAGTTAGATAAGATAATATTATCACATTTGTTATCATATCCTACTCTCTAATTAAAATTTCTATCATGTCTTTATAGTTGAAATAGAGACCGGATATCTCACTATCAACCCATACCTTCAAAATTGCCCTTCACCCTCGAGCTCCGGCCTCTCTCACCATCACACTCAAGCTTTCGTGCCTCTCTCACCTGAGTTCTCTCAGCCTCCTTCGAGCTCTCTAGCCTCTCTCACTTGAACTCTTTCACCCTCATCCTTTTTCGAGCTCCCTCACCCTCGAGCTCCTTCCTCACCTGATTTGTACCCCTAAGTTCCTCCCTCACTCGATTTGTACCCTCGATTTCCTTTCTCACCCTGAGCTTTTTCCTCATCGAGAACATTACTCCATCGTCAAGCCGAGAAGTAGCCTCCTCCCACCGTCAATCTTTATTAGTCGAGGTAAATATCGATTTCTCCCTCTATTTATTTTGGTTTCCTTGTTTGGTTTAGGCATCGATTCTCTCTCTCTCTACTTGGTTTGGACATCTCTAATTCTCTACTTGATTTTGCACTTTGTGATTTGCACTAGTTTTCCTCTTTGAAAGATTTGTGTATACATATAATTTGCTTTGATATTTGCACACTAATTTACTCTATTTTCTGCCTATGATTTTTGCTTGTGAATTCAGCCAGTTCACTATGCATTATATATGTCACCTTCTACTCGAATTTGCATTGTTTTTCTCTCTATCATTTGTTTTGATTTTTGTATGAGTATATGTTTGAGTTGGTTGGTGGAGGAGATTGGGAGGTATGCATGTTTGATTTTGTTTTGCTATCTACCTGACCAAATTTGCCATGGCAAAAATTTACCAAGACATTTGGGTATGAGTATACACCAATGGGTATAAGTTTCCAAGCTTAGAATATGAGTTTGCACCGAACCAAAATGATGCTTCTTCCAAATATGCAAACTTTTAGTCATCTCCTCTATTTTATTTACAAATTGGAAAGCACATGATCCTGTTACTTTGTGCATCCTATGCCTTTTGCACAATAGCCTCTATTTTATTTACAAAGGGTTGAATTTTTAGTTAGATCATAATAAAGTTGAGTTAAGATAATTAAATGATTATTTGTAGTAATTCTCACCTTCACATGCTACCCAAAAACCCATACTTAATATAATTGGACCATTAACAAAAGTGTTTATACACATCAAAAAGTAATGTCCCCCATTTTATATTACACATAATGCAAGTGTAACAAAATTATGGTATATATAATACATATCATGCTTATAAACGTGGTAACGAATGTACTCAATAATAGCAAGTCCTTTTAAGTTTAAATTCCTACTTTGTCCTGTATTAAAAAAAATATATTGTTTTTCTTTTAGTATTGCGATCTGGTTATGTTTAGATCAGTTTTTACATGGTTGGATTAATTTATTTTTAACATTCAGTTAAAGATAAACTGTTGATACCTGAATTAAAAGATTTATAAAAAATATTTTACGATTTAGCCTCAAAAAATTATTGTGGCTACAATTTCAATATTTGACTTTACCTCTAAATACAGATCACACTTCGACTTTCACCAAATCATTTAGTCCTTATTTTACGCCAATAAAAAAGAAACATAAATGCCCCATAACCAAACAAGATTAGCATGATTATATTTTCAACCACTCACAAACAGAAAGCAAGGGTGAAATAATTATTTATGAAACAACAATCCAATATAAGCTTATGTCACCTATCTCTAACCAACCAATGAAAATGAAAAAAATATTTTGGGCAAAAATGGATACCAGCTATTTATTCCCTTCTCGTCTACTTCAAAACAAAACAAGACACCACGAGTTACAAAGTACTTGATCGATAAAATTTCTCTCATACCTTTTTATTAGCTAGACAATCACTAATTCAAGCGAACTAGCTGCCAAAACTTGGCAATTCCACAAACAAATTGTGCAACAACAACATTAAAACAATGAGCGCCTGGAATAGATTGTGAACAACTTAATTTATCTTGTACTGCTAACACTTGATTAAAGTCCCCACAACAAAACTTTAAATACTATTTTTTATATCTCTTTTTTTTATCATTATTTGAAACTGGGTTTTTATTGTAATTTTTCACTTCTTTTGCTTTGAAGCATTCTCCATCCATATCATTGTTATATGTGAGTCTCTTCATCTTTATACTTTCTTGTCATCTTTAACATTTGTGTCTTTCTTCTTAGGTAAAATTGCCCACCTAACCTTTATGTCTCTTTCCCTAATCAAAATATTTTATCTCTCTATCTAACTCCATTGCAATTTGAAATAAAGAAGTTTGTCAACCCTTCTTCTCTTTTTCCCTTCTTGAAACAACGTCTTTTCCTCTTCAATATAATAAATTTGACTTATTGGGTATTTATAAAAATTTTATATTTCATTGTTTTTTTTCATTTTATTTTTATGAACAATATTTGGATGTACTGTATCATGGCACAATGTAGTACTCCATCAGTTTATTTAACTATTTAATTGTAGTCTTCTTAATTTCATGGTCTCTATTTAAATTGTTTATTTTTTTTTATTTGTATAGGTAAAATATAAATTCAGAAGACCAACTTGAAATTATGTCAAAGGATATGAACTTTCTTGTTATTTGTATGTTCAAAGGATATGAACTTTATATGTGTTATTTGAATGGAAATGATCAACATCAAATTTAAGGGTACTGTAGAATGTCATTTTTAGGAGGAATGGTTTAAGAGTCCCAACAGGCAAAAAAAATTTATATGGTAGAGAAGTTGTAATAGTAACGAATGAATAATTATTAATATGTTCAATTAACAATTTTATTTTATTATATGGTATTATTACCATATGGATGCTGGGTTTACAAATTGTGAAAGATTTCTTGCTCTATATAGAGGATATCGATACCATCGCAATAAATGGAAACACGAATATATACCATTAAATAAGGAAGAGTTTTTTAACATGAGACACTCAATGGTAAGAAATGTGATAGAGAGAACTTTTAGATTATTAAAAATGCGTTAGGTTATACTTAAAAATCGGTCTTTTATCCAATTAAAACTCAAAACTATATTATAATTGTTTGTTGTCTTTTACACAATTTTATCAAAAAAGAAATATCTACTGACCCAATGGAAGAATAATTGAATACAGAATTGGATGTACAACTACAAAATGAGGATATGGCACATGCTGATCCTATTAGCACAATTGAGACAAGT
Source organism: Gleditsia sinensis (assembly GCA_037074535.1). Lineage (NCBI taxonomy): Eukaryota > Viridiplantae > Streptophyta > Magnoliopsida > Fabales > Fabaceae > Gleditsia > Gleditsia sinensis. The sequence continues at coordinate 17,689,761 of CM073472.1, forward strand.
AATAAGTGGTTTGCTTGAAAGAAAAACATAACAATACAAATATAGAATGAATAACTTGCTAATAGATACATGAGTTGATAATTTAGTTCCTGGTTTCTTTATTTATAATTTTATTTTGTCTAATTGTTTGGTTTATGTATTTATTGAAACGATTTGAAACATCTATAATGTATGTAAGTTATAATTTCAATAAATATTTCGCATGTAATTTTATATTGTTTGTTTATTAAATTTAACACGTGTTATTTGTAATTGGTTTATGTATTTTTCTTCATATATTGCATAAAAGATTTGCGATTTATATTTTGGTAATGAGATAGGAATGGAATTTGAGAGCAGCGTGCAACAAACTATCAAGAAAAAGAAAAATCGTAGACAATGGTCTAATCAAGAGGACGAAACATTTCTTGACATATTGATTGAAACAATGAACCAAGACCTTAGATGTGACAATAAACAATTCAAAGCACATACTTTAAAAATGATTGAGACAAAGATGAAGCAAAAATTTCTTAAATGTGGAATCAAAGTGAAACCATATATTGAGTTTGCAATGAAGAGGTTAAGAACTATCTATGCAATAGTTTATGATATGCTAAATCAAAGTATATTTAAGTGGGATGACAAAAAAAATGATTAAAGTAGATAGTAATCATGTGTGGACTGAGTATATATAGGTTAATGTTTATTGTTTTTTCTCTCTTATGAATTATTTTGTTTCACTTTCTACTTATGATAAATTCAAGTGTTTTCATTTTGTGTAGAGTCATCCAAATGCAAAGGATTATAGATATACACCAATCTTGCTATTTGATAAGTTTGTCCTTATTTTTGGGAAAGATCATGCCACCAATAAAGGAATCGTTGCCCCTGTTGATGCTGTTGAGGAATTAAATAAAAACCTTGAAGAAAATGATGATGAAGAACTTAAGAAAGATTTGACAAAGTTAATATCTGTAAATCAAGTTTAATCTAAAAAAAATAGTGATTACGTGGAAAGTCATTCAATGAAAAGAAATAAATGAGCAAACATAATTGCCAACAGCATAAATGAGTTAGGAAAAAATTTTGAGGCGTAGTTAGAAAAGAGTTCAGAACAGTTGGTTAAAATTATAGATTGCCTTAGAGTTGTCAAGGATGTATTTGATGATTCTTGGAATTTTTTGAATGAGTTGCAAAAAATAGGTTTGACAGAACAAGAGTGTTTTACTGCAGCAAAAAAAAAATACTATCGGTGCCACATTAGTTGTATATCTTTTGGAGTGCTGATGATGTTAGACATCTTGCATTTGTAAAATCATTGTTATGATTGTTCTCATAAAATTTATTCTTTTTGATAACTTTATTTTCTATCTTGGTTTAATGTGTATGTGAATAATGACCTATTTTAGTTGAATGAAACTTATGGACGTGAATAAAGGTCTATTTTCATTTAAAAATTTATATTTATGATTTGAATGTATAATATATAACTTTTGAAATAACTTTATATTATTAAATTATATAATTGAAGAATGACTTGATAAAATTTATATATGATAATGATTTTATATAAATATATGAATGACAATAACTTGATAAAATTTATGAATGACAATAATTTTATATTGTTTAACTTTTTAAATGATTATATTATAATTAAATCAAATAACATACAATTAAATGGTTATTTTGGATATATTATTGTGAAGTAGTCTATCATTATATGATATATTAATTTATAGATATTATTTTGTTAATTATATATATATATATTTATTTTTAATTTAAAATTTATACCAATGTATAAAGTAATCAAAAAAATTATATTAAAATTAATTTTAAATAAGTATATATACAATTTTATTAAATAATTTTATTATTTTATATAATTTATATCATATCTTATCATTATCTGATTTACTCCAAACACAAGATAAGATAACATAATATTTATTTTGGTACAAATCAAACATAAGATAAGATAAGAACTTATTAAACTCATATCCTATCATGTTTTTATTTAATTTGTTATCCTATCCATTCTTATTCTATCATAACCACCAAACGAACGATAATCTAAAAATTAATCAGATACATTCAATAATAATTTTTCGTAATTTCAAACAAATAAGCACAAAATCAACTACAAAATTTCGCTCTTTCTATACATTTTGAATATTACAGTCCCTAATAGACTTCAGCAAGTCTTCAACGATTTAACCTTCTCCTCAACTAGTTTCAAAGTGCCTCAAATTATTTTGCGTAAAAGCCAGAGTAAGCTTGGAATAAGCAGTACAACTAGTTTCTCCACCCTTTATTGTTTTTAGCCAAGTCCAGGCCAGTCCTTACAGCTTCAATTTCATGGACTAGAACCTTGTCTGGTTTTATAGCAATCGTTTTCTTAGCACCCTACTAGAGCAGTTAGGTGGCCTAAATATTAGATTGCACAGTTCTAGACAACTCAATGGAGGAATCTCGAATCAATCTTACTCAAAATTATCAAAAAACGAAAATTCTAATAATCTAGTCCATAGTTGTCAAAATCGTACGATTCATAATTAAAATTTTACAATTTGGAATGATTGGCAAAGTCAATTATATGAATCTATGGTTGAATCACAAGTTGCATTGAATCAATAATGAATTGTATAAATTAGTGCGATTCAAGCCAATATGTTAAAATCACACGATTCTATTATTCAAAAAAGTGTGATAGCACTTGATATCATTTGAGTTGTAAAATCAGATCCATCGGAACCCATAATAGCACATTACAAATCATTTAGGCTAATGAAAACACATAAGTTAGTAAGTTTGATTGTAACAATATCTAAGGTATTAAAAAAATTTCACCCCCACTACCTCTGCCACCAAAAGCTATCCCGGTGTGAGAAAAAACTCTCTTCCTAAAGCTAATGAATGGTGTCTCTGTCTTTTATCTGGGTAAGTTAGTATTGTACCTGTTAAACAAAATTTTCAAGAAACATGAGTTGGTATGGAAAAGGTGTATTGTTGGCTTCTATAAAGAAAGCAAAGGATATCACTTGGGATCATTTCAATAATTAATTACTTATGAAATTATGACTTGTGAGCTCATTGTTTTGACTTGTGGTTAAAAAATTTTGTTAACTCGTGTTAAATTTACTATTTAGAGTATTTTGTTCATATTATGGGAATATGCATATTTCATTTGTTACTGAATTTTATAATTCAATATGATTCATAATTCACAACTCTGAAATAGATTTTCTAATTAATGATTCGTATCACAATTTGACAATTATTATTTGGTCTAAGATAATTTCTTATCATATATTGATAACATAAAGTGACATGGAATGATACAAGGTCATATTAATAGTCTTGCACTAATCTAGTCTTAGATGTAGAGCTCCTAAAAAGCTTGACAAGCCGATGCAATAATCAAGCACTAACTCATAAATACAAAGTGCCATATTTTGAGAAAACTATAGTTAGTGCCTTGTTTTGAGATTATTGTTCGTGCACCATGTCTTGAGAACTTCTAAGAAGTATGTCACATGAAAACTTTAAAAGAAAACTTGTGTCTATATTTAACGTGTTAATATCTATGCTTCATAGTCTATAATCCAATCACCAGGTCATGAAATAAGTCCATTCTACATATAACTCGTCACCAGAATACATCATGAGACTGTTTTTCCAATTGACACGTTTCTATTAGAGACCTCTTCCAATCAAAATCTGCAATTTTCAAGTACCTCATCACATGCAAACAGAATTTATCATACGTCCATACCTCTCCCATATATCCTACATTCTCTATTACTGTACCTTATGCACAAATTATCTTAATCCTATACGGCGACTCCTTGTCCTTGCTGAATACATCTCCACACCTAATTTACAAATTGTCCATCCTTTCATATTACAGAATGCACAAATCTAGTGAAGATAACAAAATCACATGTAGCTTCCTTTAAAATCTGTCTCATACCCTGACAGAAACATGCCATATTCTAACCTTCCCTATCATCTCCCTTTCCTGCAAGGAATTGTGCACCTAACTGAATAACTATCAGAATCAGATATTCAGATCCCTTTGTCGATAATCATTTACTATCTCTCCACCAGCCTCCACATTTCCGAACCTCGGGTGCTCTCTTCTCTGCTTTGTTCAAGCTTCTCTAATTAGATAAGACAATGTAATTATGCAACCCTCAACATTCTCCAATGTTTTATGAGATTTCAATTTTATCATATTTAGGGTCCATAACAATTAAATCAAAGATAAAATGGATCCGAAGCGGAAAAGAAAAATACTGAAACAAATCTAGAAGAAACTATTATAAAAGGAAAACGAAATCTATCACGGAACGAAACAAACAAATAGAAATACCTCGCAAGATTGTTCAACAAACTGTAAATTAAATCAAAATCGCTAGGTTTTGTTCTCTCGAAATCAACTTCAAAAATCAGAAAATTCCAATCAAATTTTCACGATTCACGAAATAGCCTCAAGAAAAATATCAGATTAAAAAGCGGAGATTAGAACCTTCAGATCTGAAGCGCATCATCACGAGGTCCGAGGTGTGAGGGAGAAGGAGAGAAAGAGGAGAATGGAGGAGAATGCGAGCAGCAAGAGTTGAATTCAGATTGAAAACTATAGAATAACATCACGATCCCCTCAGGATTGTTTTCGTATCCACATGCAGTTGCCGCTTCGAGCATTCACCTCATTCTCATCTCAAACCCCTCTTCCTACCTCACACGAGTTCCCTCCCACACCCGTGCCTCCCTATATATAGAAATATGGATTGATTGCTAAATTTTTTTAAATATTAAATTTATTGTACACTATTCTGTTATGATCAATATATAATAAATTTAATATATACAATAATTAGCAAAATAATATATATGTAATATGTTAGACTAATTTATATATTTAAAATTTTTAAAAACTAATATTAAATTAATTTATAAAATTTAAAATTAAATTATTAATTTATTTAAATATTTTTAAATAAAATAATAATTTAATTTTAAAATTTATAAATTCATGCAACTTCAATCCTTGAATTTTATTAACTGCGAGAGAGGTTGAAAGCCATTGCACTTTACTCATTTTGTCAAGTATTTCTACTGCATAACTATAAAAAGCATTATCGTACCCCAAAAAAAAAGTATTAATCTGTTATGAATTTTATATTTTTAAAAGTTAATTCATATATTGAAAAACTTAAAAATTAAAATTAAAATATATTTATAAATTTAGAGTTAAATTTTTAATTTGCTCCTTTCTTTTCTGTTTTCCTCTTCATTCTAATCATAAATTTGCAAATCCCTAATACTTTTTGGAAAATTTGTGTTTTCCTTTCCAAGGAGAGTAACGTGTGAGAATTTTAACAAGAAAAATGGTACGAATTAAAACCAATATTAAACCTTATTAAAGGAAATATGAAAAGTTTGTAAAATATAAGAGGTGAGGAATAAAAAAAGAAAACTAAAGATCAAATATATTTACATCAAGTTCATTTCAAACCTTTGAAGTAAACCATTAGCTGAATGGAAATTTTAATTATTTCAAGTTTATTGTTGGGTTAAAGTTAATTTAAATTAATTATTTATATGTAAAATTTAACATGAGGTACTGTTTCAAAAAAATAATATTTTTTAGAAAGTCACTGATGCCCTATTTGTTCTGTAGTATAAAGTCTTCTACAGTATTTGATACACAAAAAATTATTAAAAAAAAAATATTAGTATTCACTTTGAAAAGATAAGAATAAACTTTGATAAGAAATCTTATATAAAATTTTTAATAACAAAAATTTTATTCTCATTTATTAAAATATAACTATAATATTACTACTATCATCACCACTATTATAGTATCACCTTGCCACCAACATTATTGCTTTTACTATATCATCACCACCACCACTACATGTCACCTTATCACACCCTCCATCACCACCACTATCGTCTTATCATTGTTATTACCACAGCTACTATGACGTAAACATATAACTTGTAAATATAAATGATATTATTTCATGTTGTTATAATACACATAATAATATTTTTAGATTATCCTATACATACATTGGTGAAAGGAACAGTGTGAAAACTTTCACAATACTATCAAGTGCTATTTTTATTATTAGACCTTGTGGGAGCACCAAATAAGACCTAAATATAATAGAAAAAAATTTAAAAATTTAGAGTGTTTTATTTTGTATAACCAACCCCCATAGAACTGGAAATCTGGGATGAAATTGTTCCCCTAAATTTAGATTCTTGCATAAAACAATACTAAATTAACCCTCAAATTTTTAACGAAGAAACTAAAACCTGACAATAAAATAAAATAAAAACAAACCAGCAAACAAGAATTCCGAAAACCCAATACCCATTAACTCATCATTACTTTTGTACATCGCAAGCAGTGCCGCACAATGCTTGGTAGGCCAACATATTCAAAAAAAGATGTTTATAATCGGGTTGGTCTTCACCTGCCGGGACAAACAATTCACTGATTTAGCATATTTTGCTTCCATGCATAAATTCTTACAAGACATACAGCACAAAGGAAGGGGCAACTAGTACATCTGTCAGAAGGACACCACAGACTGCGGATGAGTTGAAGATTGCAGCTGAGATAGAGCAGTGTCACTTTCTTCATTCTCATCAAAGGCAACTGGTTTCCCACATACATGCTTCCTGCTAAAAGAGCAACAAATAGGAATGTTGATATACATATTTATTACTAAATATTAAAAAAATAACCGTAAAATAGATAAAAACAGAGAAATTTTCAATCAATAGAAGGGTGTTAGCTACGGAAAACACGATAACTAGAGAGGTTGAGTTTTTCCACCCTTGGATGTTATCTTAATCTAGAGATGCGTGTTATTTTAACACATAAATGAGATTCTCTGGATAAAGATAGACATCCAAGGATGGGGGAAAGAAAACCCTGTTAGGTGGTTGAACTTTCTATAGTAACACTCTAAATAGAAACTACCAATGAAAGAAATAAGAATATGTTTTATTAAAGAGGATCAACGGAACCTAAACAAGTCTAGTAACACCAAGCTCATCTGAATGGGTATGTTTGACCAATTGTAAACATATAGGTATGCTAATCTGTGAGTACCAGTCAATGACAAATTGTAAATTTGTAACTTTGCAAGTAGCCAGAGATCAATTTTTTTTCTTTTTTTGGGTTCCCTCCAACAAGTGAATAGAGTTCAAGCAAAAGCCTATCAGGTAACTGGCTTCAACTGCAAACCAGCAGATTTTACCGCATCACACTCGGAAAAACAGCAATGGTTAGCTAGGCATACCTTTGAGAGACAAAACTATCCTCAGACAGTGCCTTCTCCAACCTCTCTTCGAATGGTGTTGCATGCCAACTCACTTTCTGATCCTGGAAAACAAGCAGCTTTCATCAGATGCAGCATTTTAGATTATAAATCTTGCATAACAAATAAAGATAAAAGTCATACTTCCTTGTATTTATTTGTTGAATTTGGTATGCCATTTCCATCCCACCACTTAGGAGGAGGAATATCAGAATCCTCCTCTTCATTCCAGTGAGCAGCAACCATACCAATAATGGGCCTGTCTGCAGGAGTTTTGCGAAAATGTGGGATTTGACTGTAAGCATCCTCCATTCTCTTCTTTCTCTCCTCCTGAATGACCGATGCAGGCTTCAACCAAGAAGATAAGCTTTCTTCCACCTTAGATGCATTTTCATTTGAATTTTTCTTTAAATCATTTTCAGCTGTAGGAGTTGCATTTTGAGGCTGCTCAAGAGAAGATCTCAGATCACCTGAATCTTGGTCAGAGTTAAAATCTTCTTCCTTAAGCACCTTGCACTGAGAGACATTCTCTCCTGGTTTGTAAAATGAATACACAAACTGGGACCTAACTCGATGCTTAACATTAGGTAAATCTTCTAATGTTGCAGGGTAAACAGTTCCAGGTGTTTGCATCTCATCAGATAGTTTCCTTGGGGTTGGATAAGGTGATGGCCTATATGAAGTCTGATTATTTGGTGACTCAGTTTTCTTCATATGTCCTCCACCACATTCAGAAGAACTTCCACAGGAAGATAAGTCAGTATCGCATTCAAAACGTACAGACTTGTTCTTCCTCTGAATGTCTGTGCCCCAAGGAGAAACCAAAGCTGCATTCTTTTCAGTTTGATTATCGCAAGTCTTACCTGCAGTGTGAAGGCTCCCTGCTCTTCGTCCTTCCATTGAGTCAACAGAGTCACATTGAGTATCTTGTACATTAGAGATACAGCTGCAAAATTAATTAATTTTATCATCTAGTCAAGTGCTATCTAATTTTCAGAAAAGGACCATGTATAACCAAAATACACGTGTGGCATTAGAAGAATACTCCATACAACATGAAAGGGGGGAGGGGACCAGCAACATAGTTAATCATTTTTGAAGTAGACCCCTTTAAGGAGCAATGGATTTACTTAGCTTCTTCAGTAGGGAAAAGCCACAGCAGATTTCTTACAACAGTCACCTTCCTATCAAGTCAAGTGTAAGGAATGGAAGTTGGGTCTCCTATGAAAAATTGACTAAACACTCACTTGTTCAAATCCATTGTTTTCCAATATCAGCTATTAAAAACAAAAAGATCATTCGATACAAAGAGATAGACAACCTGCTTGGTGTGTGCTCTAAAGAATCTGTGCCATTTCCCCGTCCTTCGCAATGTTTTATGGGAGTTGGGGGATTGAAGGGTTGAAAATCCAGCTGGAGTTTGTCAACAGATGCATTGGGAAGCCAAGAATGAAACCTTGAAGACTCAGAATCCTTACCACAAGAAGGTGACACTTTTAGTTTCCCAGATGTTTTTCGAATTTCAGCAGGGGTCCCAGCTAAGGTACCACAGGCTTTAAGAAACTTGGCCTACAGAGATTTCAATTTATATAATCAGATAAACAATCTTCAAGTCACAATACATAAATAAATTTAAATCCACCTAAAGTAAAATCAACAAAATATAAAAAATATTGAAATCTTTTAATGTAGTTTGAAAATTTTGCTGCTACATATAAAAAAAGGAATATAGAGAGCTCATTTGCCTTGTACAAAATTCAATTTATAAGAATTTGAGAACAAATTTAAAGACTCTAGTTTCTGTGATTACTAACATTGCTATGCCTCAAACGGAAAAATACTGGCAGTTACATAATGCAGTAGATATATTAACGTGGAACTCACAAAATGATATCATCAATATGATCACCCAAAAACTGCTACCTTCATAACAAGGGCAATCAAAGGAAGCACCAGGAATGAACCAGCTGACTTAAGTCAGTTTGGTATACCTTTCTCAGCCTTTTGGCTAAGATCAAATGTAGCTGACTTGAAGCCATTTTAGAGTACTAGGTCAACAACATACATTTTGCCATCAACAAAATTCCAATTAGAAGCCATCTATTCAAACAATTCCTTCAGGCTAACAGTGTAGATAAAACTCTGTCATCAAATATCTTTCAGTCCCTCTAAAAGTCACTAAAACATTTCTATCCTTATGATGCTGAATACCATACAAAGACAAGTACTGAAACAATTGTGGTTTATGTGAACCACAGCAAATTTGAGGCACACAGTGTCACTTCATAAGAGTATATACTTGCTTACAGAAAGACACGTGCAACAACTTGAGTTACCACCGTATCTCTCAAATTTTCATAGATTCCCAGAGTTTGAAAATGCCATGTATAGATTACTGGCAAAAAATAATATTAATAATAATAATAATAGCACTGAATAGGTTAAAACTTTACTACTTCGGGAACATTATAGATGCTGGCATCGAAGCACTAAGTGGTAGTTGATTTATAATTACAACAAACTCTAACATTAAAAAAACAGAGGTTTTGAATAACACCAATGCTGAGTCCCGAGGTGAAGTTTTTTATTCAAAAATAGGAATTCAATAAGGGAGAAAAGTGCAAAGATTGACAATCAGGGAATCTCAAAGAAGAAAAGAAAACATCCAAGAAAAAAAAAGCTGCTCAAAAAAGCAAAATAGTCCTGTTGCATAATCAAAAATGTAGTTGATTAAGTGGAACAAAATAAATTGGGGAAGGTGAAGGATAGAATGGGAACTTTTAACACAAGTTTTTCCTCAAAGCCAAGACAACTTTTAAAATTTACACATTTTATCAAATGGCATGGCGAGAACAGAACCGCAGTATCATCACAGAAACGATTGCGCATTAAGAACTTAGAGAAAAAGGTAATGGATAACTTATGTAATTGGTCAAAACAATCATTGAAATATACCTCGTCCTTGAGCCCCTTTTCATCCATCTGAGATCCCAAACCAAATTTTACCCTATCATTGCATGGGGAATCTTCTTTCTCTTTTAAAAGTTAAGAAAAAGTATTAGTAGACGTATGAGAAAAGGTTCAGAAAGGTAAATATAACAACGAAGAATGAGATAATAGTAAAAAGCGAGATACCTTCAGATAAAAATAAAGAGGAGAGACGATTTCGAGATACCACAACTTCCTGCTTTACACACAGAGCAAAAATTGATAAATAAATAAATAAAATTAATATTTTCAAAACTTTAAACCACTTAACTTCCTTTCGCCATTGTCTCAATTAACTTACAAAAATAAGAAAAAATGATATCATAATATATTTGTTCATTATTTTTCTAAGAACAAAAGGAAATGCGGAAAAACACAACTACGCTTCTTTAACAAACACCCAACACAAACTACAAAGAAAAAAAGAAAATGCAGAGCAAAGAATCAAAATTCTGGAACATTACAGCAGATTTGGAACGAGATGAATCAGAAACAAGCTGGGTGGTGGGGAGTTGGCGATCGTCTTTGAGCCTGAAGCAGCCGAAGAAGCAACCCATGGGTCTGGAGAAGGATCGGAAGAGGAAACGGAGAACGAATCGGAAGAGAAACCCTAACTCACGCTTCACAAAGGAGCATATCATGGAGAAGAAGAAGGTTTCTTCTTCTAAACCTCAAATCAAACCTTTTTCTTCTTTTTTTTTTTCAAATGGAAAATTTTCAGGCAGAGACAGATAGAGAGTGTGAGCTGAATGAGGTGCAGTGTCGTTTTTGAAATTTGAACCAACTCGAGCGAGGGAATGAATATCGCACACGCTTCTCGCACTGTGACTTTACGCTAGTACTACTCGAGGAGCGTTGAAAGTTTTGAGAACTCGCTTGGAAATACTGACACGTGTCGAGTTTGGGATATGGTCAAAGGATGGCTGTTAAGCACGGGCGCGTGTGAATAGTGTGCGCTACATACTGTCTTAATTGAGAATGTACGTTACTGATTCCGGTCTTAATTTTTCTTTTCTTCTTTGATGATTATTCTTTTTTTATATATTATATATAGTATAGAATTTAATTTTTTGAAAACTCTTCTTATTTTTTGTTTTTTAAAATATTCACATATATTATTAGAATTATATAATTAATTCCTTTCAGATTTTATTATCACAAAGAGATATTCTGATTAAAATTGATATTAATTCAGTTACATTTATCTAATTTTAAAAAAAACTGTTCATTTTAACAAATTAGTGTTTTAAATATAAAGGAGAAAAAATGCTACTCATAAATTTAGTGCATCAATTTCAAAATATAATAAACTAATTTTTAATTTTTATAAAAAAAAATTTCAAATTTCAAACCACAAAATTTTAAATTCTAAATCTTTAATCATAAATTTTAAATTTAAAAAATTAAATTCTAAATATGAACTCTAATACTTAATTTATTTTTTTATAATATTTTGTTTAATTATATATGTTTATATATATTAAAAATTAGTAAGGATAATTTTGACCAAATATAAAAATATAATATATTTTCGAAAATGTAAATCTTAAAAATCACATTTCTAGCAATATAACTTTCTCAAGTATCTTTGGTTCATGCTTGTTAAGAAAAGTGTTCATTTAAGTAATTATCATTTTAAAGATAAATGACGGAAAATTTTACCTCGTGAGCTATGGTCTAATTACAAGATTTTAGTATATCAATTTTAAAATATACTAAAATTAATTTTAATCTTTCACAAAAGGTGTAAACATTAAATATTTGTAATATTTAATGTACAAATTATATATATATATATATATAAGCAAGTGATCTCTTAACACCTACACTCGATTTTTCCCCCTCCTTTTTATCTTTTTTTGTGAAAATATTCAACATCAACAACACTAGGGTCAACTTTTAATCTTAAAAGAAATTACTCCTATTTTAATTTGATTTCAAGTGGATTAAAATGACAGAAATGAAGACAAATTCTGCTGGTAGATGTTAAGATAAAATATTATGTGCTCCTCTCGTATAATTGTGACCTAAAAGATTAAATAAATTTAATATTTTTACCTTTTATAAAAGATTTGAGATATATTTTGTTATGTTTTAAAATTGATGTATTAAAGTTGAAGTTTATTTATTTATTCAACTTTGAGTAAAATATGAATTCAAATCTTCAAACTCTTAATATTACTCATCACAAAATAAATGTAATTTAAAATTTGAATTGAAGTAAATTATAGACAAAATTCATGTCTCATAATTTAATTGGAAAATTTTTATAATAAAACTTTTTTTTTGTTATTTTCAAGAGTAAAAATAAAACTGGTAGCCAGAAAATTTATAATTCACATGATATAATTCTTATATATATATATATATATATATATATATTGAAGAATTTGACTGACGTTATTTATTTGTTGTCTTTAGCGCATATTTAAGTAGGCGGTGGGAGGACTTAAAAGTCCATTTCCTCTTCTTTAAACGGGAGTTTGACCACCGCAACTTAAAGGTAGCTTCTGTAAAAATTAAGTTTGGACAAAATCACGTTTAGGCACCGTTAAACCAAACACACCCTTAATTTGTTGGATTGAATTGGTTTAATTGTTTTTAAAAAAAAATTAAATTTGATCTTTAAAATTTTAATTTTTTAAAGACTATGCTTTTTTAAAAATATTTTTTCATTTTAAATTTGTTAACATATTTACTTACTTAATCTAGTCAAAAAATTACCTGACTTGATATATTATACTTTCTTCAATATTAGACATTTATTAAAAAAAATGTCCAAATTTACTTGTCTCTTATTCTTTTAGTTAGTTAAGCTATTGATTAAGTTATATAATCAAATTTATTAATATAATTAATTTGAATAAATTTTAAAAAATAAAAATTTTATTTAAAGAGATTAAATTGGAAAAAAAATCTCTATTGAAAATCAAAGGAACAATTATCTCTAATTTTTAATTATTTAACAAAAATTGTGCTGTGCAAATGGCCCAACGGCTAGCACTACACAATGAATCCCTCTGTAGATTTGCTTACCTAGGTAATCAGCTCCCGGATTTTCCTGATGCTCTGTCTCTGGGTGGGCCTTGTGCCTCGTTGTTGCTTGTTGACCTTTGGGCCCATCCCAAAGAAAAAAAAAAAAGGTAATCAGTTCCCATAAGACATGCGACGTTCCTTATTTCGTTGTGGTCTTTATATCCAAACCCTAGCCGCTGCAGAGGCGACCCAACAGCAACAGAGCCGTTCCCTATAGGAGGCCTCCTCTTCTCTTTTTTTATTTATTATTTTTATTAATTTCTTTTTTTAGAGAAGTACTTTTTTTATTAGAACTTTTTTTTGCTTCTTATAGAGAAAGAATTTTCTTTTTACAAAAGAGGATAGAATTTCAAGATTTAACATCTATTTGCTCAAATCTACAATTTTAAAGGAAGATCTACAATTTTACTTTCAAAATTGAGGAGAGAAAGATCAAATCTATAACTATAAATTTATTTGAAAAAATAAATAATTAAATAAAACTTAACTTTCAGAAAGAGTTGGAAGGTGTAGTGTGGTGTTTCTCTTAAAATCTTTTCTGTTTTTTTTATTTGTTAGATGTTGTATTATTGTATATATGAAATTTTGAAATGTAATATATAGTAAACTAGTGTTTGTGAGGTGTATTATTTTTGTATTATCTGATTGTAAGAATTAATTTTTTAAGACATGATTTTTTATATTTTGTATTTTTAGAAACTGTAAGATTAAGTTAATTAAGTTTAATTTACTTGTCTTTGTCTTCTAATTAATTTCTGACTCTATGCATATGCATTTTTTCAATAGTAGTATTTCAATAGCTCAAAAAAAAAAAGATAATGTCGACTAAAATATTTAAACATAATTTTTAGGTTTTTTATAAATTAAATATGACATTGGAAATTTTTTTAAAAAGAGCAAATAATATAAGTTTAAATTATAGAAATATTTATTTATTATATTTTTATTATAAGACTAAATAATAAATATATAAAAAATTAAATCTTGTCCAAGAGTTTGAAAAATTTTGTTTGGATCAAAACAACTACCTGATTAATTATGAACCAATTTTTTATTGATTATTTATTTGAAATTCTGAATATATTATTATGTTCCTATGATTTATTTATAGCAATATTTTTTTATTTAATAAAAGTATATCCAAATCACTTTTAAGGCTCTTTTGATAGTCAGAATAAGATAGGATAACAGTAGGATAAGATATGAGTCTGATAAGCTATTCTCATATATTGTGTTTGATGTACAACATGATAGGTATGACGCTATCCTATCATGTGTTTGGAGTAAATCAGATAATAGTATGATATGATATAAATGATATAAAATTATAAAATACTCTTACAATAAAATTGTATATATAATTATTTAAAATCAATTTTAATACAATTTTTTTGATTAATTTATACATTGGTATACATTCTAAAATAAAAATAAAAATATATAATTAACAAAATAATATTCATAAATTAATATATAATATAATGATAGACTACTTCACAACAATATAACCAAAATAACTATTTAATTGTATGTTATTTGATTTAGTTGTAATATAACCATTTAGAAAGTTAAACAATATGAAATCATTGTCATCCATGAATTTCATCAAGTCATTATCATTCATATATTTATATAAAATTATTGTCATCCATAAGTTTCATCAGGTCATTGTTCATCTATAAAATTCAACAATATAAAGCCATTTAGAAAGTCATACATAATACATTCAAATCATAAATATAAATTCTCAAATCAAAATATGCCATCATTTACATTCATAAATTTCATCCAATCAAAATAGGCTATCATTTACATATATATCAAACCAAGATGAAAGACAAAGTTATCAAAAAGAATAAACTTCATAAGAACAATTATAACAATGATTTTACAAATACAAGACGATCAACATTACCAGCACTTCAAAAATTATGCAACCTATGTGGCACCAAGAGTATTTGTTCTGCTACAGCAAAATGTTCTTGTTCTATTAAATTTATTTTCTTCAACTCAGACAAAAGACTCTTAGAATCATCAAATACATCTATAGTAACTCCTGGGCGATATGCAACTTAACCTAATCATTCTGAGCTCTTTTCTAGGCACATCCCAAAATTCTTCAAAAATACATGTATTTTGTTGCCTCCAAAATCAACCCAAAATCAAAATGGCATGCAGGGTCTTTGAAATGAAACCAAATGCAATGAACAAATAGCATTCAAGAAGGAAAAAACATTTAAGCATGAACCCCATAATCATAATAATAGAAACAGAATTTGATAGAACCCAGTATCCAAATAGTTAAATAATATCTCATTCACTAAAATCAAGCTAGCATCAAGAAGCCTAACTTATCCCAAAAAAACTGATTCAAACCACCACAAATCTCTTCTACAATGAAACTGATTCATACCAAAAAATGCATCATTCAGGGAAGCCAGATGACATTCAATTTCTACAATGCATCAATTTCTACAACTAATATGACATCATTTGAAACTAGATGCATGCGCAATACAATCAATCAAGCATGCTTAACAATCAATCAAGCAAATACAAGCTATGGGTTCCAAGTACAATAATTGGTGAAAATATACAATGAAGGCGAAATTTGAGCTTACCTCAACTGTTGGGTCGCAGGTGAGAATTGTTGTGAGGGATCGCAATGGTGAGAGTCGATTGTGAGGGTCATGGGTGAGGGTTGCGATGGTGAAGGTCGCGATGCTGAAGGTTGCAATGGTGGGGGGTCGCGAGTGAGAGATTGCGATAGTGAAGACCATGATGCTGAGGATCGTGATGGTAGGGGTCGCTAGTGAGGGATCGCTATGGTGAAAGTCACAGGTGAGACTTACGAGGGTGAGGGATCGCATTGGTGAAAGTTACAGGTGAGTCGCGATAGTGAGGGTCTCCTATTTGCTTCTTAATCCAAAATACACGGTGGTATAAAAATTTGTACTAAAGGACAGGATAGGATAACAAATCTGATAAGATTATCCTATCATATCCATCCACCAAACATAAAAATAGAAGTAGGATATGATATCTTATCTTATTCTATCTTCTTTATCAAATCTACCAAACGACTCCTTTGTTAATATATTTAAGAAAAATATTATTTTAAAAATAAATTTTAAGACTTAAATATGAGCAAGGAAGGTGAAAAATGTACCTTTTAATATACATTGTTGGGTTGTATATAAAATTATCCAAAGATAGTTAAAAAAAGAGTGATTATTTGGTCTATCATTTATGAAAAAAAAATTATAAAGGTTGCTCGAGATTGTTGCCACATATGTTTATTAAATTAATTTTTTTTTAAATAAAAAATGATAAAATTTGATACACTTCTAGTAAAAAAAAAATGTGTCCACTATTAATACAATAAAACATTTTTTTAAAAAATTATTATTATTTCTCTCTCTCTTCTCTTTATTATTTTCCTGTTTTTCTTTGTTCTTTCTCTCTCTCTGGCGATGTATAAACGCTAAACTAGCTCTGAACAGAGTCAAATTCAGCATATAGGCAGAGAATGAGGGAAAACAACCTAATTAATAAGCAACCAAAACTCGCCAAACCCACAAGCTCAGAAGGGCTCCAGCGACAGTTTCTGAGTATTTGAACTCTGCTTGCTGTTATTGATTCTTGATTCAAAACTTTTGAATCAAGAATCAAGAACAGCAAGCAGAGTATGAAGCGTCAAATTAAATCACAGGAAGAGATAGTAGTTCATAAATTTTGAGGAGGAAATACAAGTTTCTTGAACTATTCACTGTTCATGCCCATCGTAAACCAAATTAAAACTAACCGGTCACGAGCAAGGCGGAGGAAGAGGGAGAAAGAAAAAAGAAAAAAGTGGAATCATCTAAAAAGATTTAGTCAAGTGAATTAAGGGACAATATTGAACTTTTGGAAAAGAATGAGAACAAAATTAAATAAAATAGTATTTTAATAACAAAATTGAACATCAACGATAAAATAAAATATGTACTTTTATCTATGTTTTAGTATAAAGGCTATATCTAATATAATTTATGTATTTATTTACAATTTCTCGTTTAATTTATTAAATTTTATAATTAATCTCATAATTTATCTATTTTTTGCACTTTATTTTATACTATTTAAATTAAACTTTATAATACTAAAGATAACTATATGAGATTACTAAAATACCCTTATCATAAAAAATAGTACAAAATAAGGATAAAGTAAATGAAAGGATATTTTAATAATTTTAAGTAACTATCATAAAAGTTAATATGTAATTTAATGTCTGTACGTATATATGACTTAGGAATGGTAATGTATGGATTTATACTGTATTATAGTACCCTGGCCTGTATCTACATGCAAAAATATTAAACTCATACTTGTACTCAAATTTATGTGGGTAACAAATTCAAAACTTACGGTCATTCTTGTTTAATGTTCAAATCCTTGGATTCCAAACTTAATCATTCAGAAAAAATTTCAATTTGGGCAATTTTTTTCCACAAATAAAATAAGGATTTTTTTTTTGTTATACAAATATATATAAATTTCTCTTTAAATAAAAATATGTAAAACTTAATCTAAATGTCTAAAATATCTTTTATAGAAAAAAATAATGAAAAATATAAAAAAGAACACTTCTTCAAATTTTTCTTCATATTCTCCACTATCTTGTATACCAATTATTCTTTCCCAACTATTTTGTCTTGCGGTATTAATCTCCCAAAAGTTCTACCTTTGCAAGTCGGTTTCTTATATTTGTAAAATATTTTTAAAGAGAACTTGTCCAACCAATTTATTAAGCTGGCGAAATTCATATTTTGAAAGTTCAAAACCTTTCGCAATACCAAAAAAACTTAATAGTATTTGTCTTTTATTGTTATTTTACTCTCTTACTTTACACAATAATTTATGTTAATAAGTTTTAATAATTATAAATATATTATTCATTGTGTAATGAACTGGATATTTTAAAAGTTAATTCATGTACTTAAAATAATTCAAGAACTAACAATAAAATTAAAGGCTCTATAAACCTATTGACGAAATTGATAGTTTGAGAATTTAGTATTCCTTTGCTTGTGCCTATACTTTCTAATCCACCCGGATAAACTCACCAACTGCACCAACTTTAACATAATTTTCATGTCACCCAGCATGAGTTCATAGTTTAAATTAATACAGGGGATGGTGATCACATCAAGAAGATGAGGGTTAAGTAATTAGTTGAAAGTGGAGAAATCAATAATTGATTAGTTGACCTTATGGTCATAACAAACCTTACCCGTTTCGCCTTGAGATCGAGGGTAGGGTTGGTGGCGAATTTAGCCACGAAAACCACCACATTTTGGAAAGCTCCCCAAGTGTACCAGTCAGCAAGCTATCTACCTAGATAACATTGCTAAAATAAAATAAAATTAATTAACTAATTTAAATTTTAAATTTACGTATCAATTTCATTTTAGTCTATGATTTTATTCAAATATACGAATTAATTATTAAAAATATTAATTTTATTATATATTAATCATTCAAGGAAACTCGTTTATTTTTAGTTTCAAATTTTTTTAGTGATAAAAATTAATTTTTTAAATCATAAAGTCGTTGTATTTTAGTTGTTTTAAAAAATTAAAATTAAGTGAAATTATAAATTTAAAAATTAAATTATTAATTTACTCTTAATCCTTTTATTAAGTGTATATAACAAATTTAATATTTTTAAGAATTTAAAAATAACTAAAGTATAACTCACGAGTTTTAAGGACTAAGTTGTGTCTTAAAATAATTTGAGAAATAAAGTTAAATAAGTCGATAATTTTAAACATCAAATTGTTAAATTATTTTTAAAAGAATATTTTAAGTAGAGTTGATTTACAAAAAAATAATAAGTTAAAATAATTACACTTAAATGTATATATAAGCATTTTAAAAATGAGCTTTATTAAAAAATTATTTATATATTTTATGTCTATTAACAATTTTTTTAATATATTAATTTAAATTTTTATAGATGTAATCTACCTAAAATTCTCTTAAAAAAAGAGAAGAATAGAAACGACAACATCCCCGACGAGTACACAAAAAACAACTCATGTTGTTTGGCCAGAATCAATCATGTCAAGTGCCACTTTTCTGCTCTTTCCTATACTTTGGCAATAATGTTTTCTAACGTGCGGGCGCGAATAAACTATATATATACTATATTTGTCTAATTATCTTAGTGTGTGTATATATATTAATAATTATATATTAATAAATTTTAATATACGTTTATTTTGATAAATGAATTTGAATTTAGACTATAATGTTTTATTTTATTTTATTTGTAATTACTTATTATAAAAATTCAAAAATATAAAAATTTCTAAATTTTTATGATAAATAAAAATAAAAAACTATATTTTTTAACATCTTTAATGATGCACTTTATTAAAATTATTTAAGTGGGATCTATATTATTATCATCACTTTTTTACTTTAAACAATTCTATTATTTTAAGTAATTTTTTATTCTAATAGTATAATTCTAAAAAAATTATTAAATAGATCTTACAAAATATTTTATATTTTTATATTTTATTTATATTTATTTATATTTTAATTTAAAATATAATTAATTTATATTTTAATTTTAAAATAATAAATACATAAAAAATTTAAATAATATTTTAATATAAATTTTTAAATTTAAAAAAAATTAATATAAATTTTAAAATAGTAAATACATAATAAAATTTTTTAAAAAAATATAAATTTATTTTAAATAATATTTTTAATAATAATTATTATTAAAAATAGTAAAAATATATAATAAAAAATAACTTTTTTTTAAGCACCGTTGCAAATTTTTCAAAATTTTTAGTGCTATCATGGACTAAATCGACGGTAAATAACGTGCATTGGGGATTAAGAATCCGTTGGAGTCGCTCTAAGATACTAATGGGGATGGAAAACGAACAGAGAAGGTGTCCTTGTCGTACTTTTCTCCGTTACCAACTCTGCTTCTATTCAAAAATTTTGAAATTTGTCTTGGAATAGATTATTCCGAAAGGTAACGAGAACCACAAAGGTCACATTTCCTTCTTGGATTGGGTTTCCCTCTTCTTTCGTGGATGACGGGACGGGGAAGGTAGGAGTCAAGTCACCCCCGGAATTTACGAAACTGTAAGGCCTCCTCTATTATTCCCCTGTCATTTACGGACTGAAAATTTTATAAAATAAATTTAAAGAAAAAACATAACGTATAAAATTTATATCTGAATTTATTATAATTTTTTAATCTAAATTTTACTTTATAAAATTTCTTTAAAAATTCAAGAGATTCAAATTCATTATTTACGCATTAATAAAGTGTCTCTGAATTATTATGTTGTATAATTTAGCTACTAAGCTATCACCTTCAATGACCTCATGCTTATGATTCCTAATATTCTACCATAGACACATTAATGGTTGAATTTCTGAGTAAGAATTGAAAATTTGTCTGGTTAAAGACAACTCACCCTACAGGAGTGATGACTTACTGTTTTAATTTTGGAAAATGCACTATTTTAAAAAAAATTTATATTAATTTTTTTAATTTAGTTTTTTAAAAATTATTTTGTTATTTATTTACTTAAATGTTGAAGTGCATGGTTGATGAGTGTATGACATTATCTGCTGATTTGATCAAATTAAGCTATAGATAAGCAACTATAATTAATAGAATTAACATAGACACCATATTTTGATAGCAAAATGATCTTTATAGAAGATTAAATTGAAACGGAGGACCAATTTGAAAAATGAGACAATAGTACTTCACTCTACAACTTAAAAGATGTCTCTCTTTTTTAAGGGTGATGGTAGTTAAAAGTATAAATGAATCGAGCTATTCATAAATTATTGAATGTAACTCATTGAAAGTTTGAATGGAGTTTTGTTCATTTATTAAATGAATGAAGTTTATCAATATATTAAATTTACAGCTTAGTTATTAACAAAGTATTTTTCTATATCATTCTTTATTTATATATTATTTTATTAAAAATTAAAGATAAATATAATAATTTACACATCATTATAATATTATAATATATAATTTTATGAATATTTTTCACTCACACACGCATAAATAGATAAATGTATACTAAAGTTCCGTTAAGTTTGGCTCAATTACACCTCTAATGACAAGAATCAAATCAATTCTAGAATTTACGAAATTGTAAGGGCAAAAACGAAAAAAATAATAGATAATTGCTTAATTATATGGTCCAAGAATAAAAATTACAGGGCTAAAAGGATTCTGGCTACTAACTGAAGCCTCTTGTACTATATATCTGATGCCTTCTCCGTAAGATATTTTCAAGATAATGAGGAATAGACGAACCACCATCGTCAAGTTGGATTGAAGAGAATTGAGGACAGAAAAATGTTCGATTTGAATTTAAAATAACTGCTTTTTTCTTTTTAATTCAAACATACTCTTACGTATAAATCATGTATAGATACTCTTAAAAACACTCAGTTTATAAAAAATTTAGTAAATTAAATCAATTAAAATAATAAACTTGTGACTATGTATATCTTATTGCCAAGTAAAATATTCTTGTGTAAAATAGTTTAAAAAATTTGGTTAACCAAACCATTTACAAATGGTCGTGAAATAATATTAAAAATAGATTTTATTAAAAATAAAATGAACATATTTATATTTAAATTATGTTTGATAAAAATTGTTTATAAATTAAATTAAAATTTATAAATTATAAATTATACGCAACGTATAATTTATAAATTTTTAATTAATTTAAATTATTTAAATAAATTTATTTATTATATATTTTTTATTTAATCAAATAAATTATAAGTTAACTTATTTTAACTTATTAAACATACTCTTATATCTATAATTAATTTTATTTTTATTAATAAAATATACTTACTTATATATTTATTAATTATTATTTTAGTTTATCCATTAATTTGTTCCATCAAATTTTTTTGCTACCTAACATTTTCTCTCTCGCTTTCGCTGGTAGTGGTTGTGCCTATAAAACCATGCATCCATTAAACCTGTTTCCCCAACAAGCTTACATACTCATCTCTATATTCTGATCCCAAAACCTTCAAAAATGGCTGAAGCAGGGAAAGGAGGAAGCTTCAAAGTGAAAATAATCAAGGAAGAAGTTGTGGCTACGGTGCTGCCATTGCAAGACCATTGGCTCCCATTCTCCAACCTCGACCTCCTCCTCCCACCGCTGGACGTGGGCGTCTTCTTCTGCTACGACACCGTGCCAAGAGCCACCGGGGTTAATGCCGACGAAATGATGACGAAGAACTTTGCGTCCATGGTGGGATCCCTGAAGAAGGCCTTGGCTCAGGTTCTGGTTTCCTTCTATGCCTTTGCGGGTGAGGTGGTGCTGAACCCTTTGGGCGAGCCTGAGCTGCTATGCAATAATCGTGGGGTTGATTTTGTGGAAGCCGAGGCCGACGTGGAGCTGCGATGCCTCGACTTGCACAACCCAGATGACTCTATTGAAGGCAAGCTTGTTCCTAAGAAGAAGCATGGGGTGCTTGCGGTTCAGGTGATTTCTCTATATGCATCCATTCAAAGACTCTCTGTATTAAATAAAATACAGATTCATTGAATTAAAGAGTTAGTATTTACAGGTTCATTAAATTAAAATTCACCGTTTTGATAAATAATTTTTTATTTATTAATATATTTAAATTATAATATATAATAAAATTAAATTTAAAAAAAATATTATTTTTATTATACATCATAATTTAAATATTGTTGATGAACAAAAAAATTATTATAATAAATTAAATTATATTTTTAAATTAAATTAAATTATATATAAATACTTTAAATTTTATTATATTTCTTAATTTTTTCATAATATTCAATTATAGCAACAAAGACTTTTTATATAAATCTTATTTGATAAAAATAATTTAAAAATTAAAAATTAATTAAAAATTTATAAATTATATACTTAAAATAACATATAATATAATTTATAAATTTTTAATTAATTTAAATTATTTAAATAAATTTATTTATAAAATATTTTAATTTGATTAAATAAATTTATAAATTAATTAAATAAATTATAAATCAATTTATTAAACACATTCATAATTTATGAGATTATATTATCATAATGCTTTAATACCCACGTTTTTACTAAGAAATTGTAGTACATTTAATGTAACCTTTAATTAAGGTATAACTGGCTAAACATCATTTACCATCATATAAAAAAAAAAAAAAATACTACTGAAGTCATCTCCAAAACCAATTATTTTTGAATGATGTAATGAAAAAAGCGAAGTAGTTGAAACTAAATTTTTTTAAAAATTAACTGAATCACCATGAGCTATTTCATTCTCATCTTCTTGAAATTTCGGTTCAATCTGCAAGGCTTAAACTCTTAGAAAATATTTAAATATAATTTTTTAATTACTATTAAGTTATTCAATAAAAAATAATGTTTAAATTTTCGTTATTTTAGAAAAACTTATTATCGACTCCTTTCAAATAATTTTTTCAAATATATCATAATTTTATTGAATAAATTGATAGGAAACCCCTAAATAATTACATCTATTGTTTTTCAATATTAGTGATGTTTATAATTTTTTTTAGTTGTTTTGTCCCAACTTCCATGCCCGCCCACTAGAAACCGAAGCTAAGTATATTTTTTTTTGGGATACTAGTTTGGTTTAATTGTTACTATTCGGATTATAAAAATAATTTAATTTATTATTAATACGTGATAAAAATAATATTTTTTAAAATTATTTTTATTATATATCAAAATATAAACACTATATAATATAGACATTATTAATAAATAAAAAATTATATATAGATAATAGATTAAATATTAACTCTTATATTATAATATTAAAAAATAATTAAATTTTAAAAAACAAACATTTACTTACTGTTTAATTAAAATATTAAATCTACAATTTTCAGGCCACTTCCCTCAAGTGTGGTGGTTTAGTAGTGGCATGCACTTTTGATCATCGCATCGCCGATGCCTACTCAGCTAACATGTTCCTCGTATCATGGGCCAAGATGGCCCAGCCCACCAAGCCCACAACCTCCATTCCCCACGATGCTGCTCTTCCATGGCAACCATGTTTTCGGCGATCTTTGCTCAGTCCACGGCGGCCAGGTTCCATCCATCCCTCTCTCGATGACATGTACGTTCCCATTTGTAACCTCCCTCCTCCGAAGAAACATGAAATCGGATTTGAATCCGACCCCCTCATCAGTCGGATTTACTACATCACAGCTGAAGAACTCAACCGTATGCAATCACTTGCAAACTCAAAAGCTATCGTCAGTGGCGGGAAGCGAACCAAGCTCGAGTCTTTCTGTGCATTCTTGTGGAAGATGGTTGCTTCTAGTGCTAATGAGAAAAAGGTCATTGCCAAAATGGGAATTGTGGTGGATGGAAGGAAAAGACTGAGCAATGGCGGCAACAACGAGAAAGCGTCGTTGATGGGTTCGTATTTTGGGAATGTGCTTTCGGTACCCTTTGGCGGGAAATCGGCAGGGGAGCTGATACAGAAGCCGTTGAGTTGGGTGGCAGATGAAGTTCACAGGTTCTTGGAGGCGGCTGTGACGGAGGAGCACTTCTTGGGGCTGATAGATTGGGTGGAGGCTCATCGCCCTGTCACAGGGCTAGCAAGGATCTATTGCAGTGAAGAAGAAGATGGGCCAGCTGTTGTGGTATCATCTGGGCAAAGGTTCCCACAAGCTAAGGTGGATTTCGGGTGGGGGAAGCCAGTTTTCGGGTCGTACCATTTTCCGTGGCATAGCAATGCCGGGTATGTCATGCCGATGCCGAGCCCAGCCGGCAACGGTGACTGGGTGGTGTACATGCATCTTCCCAAGGGGCAGTTGGAGATGATAGAGTGTGAGGCTTGTCACGTGTTTAAACCCTTAACTTGGGATTACCTCGTAAATCATCGATAAAATGTTCATTGTAATTATACTTTGGTATGACAATGAATGTGTGATCTCATGTAATTAAATTGATGTGTTCAATATGTTTATCTTTAATATGAGTGCATTTACCTCTTGATTAACATATATTTTATGATTGTTTTTCTCGTGTGAAAAAATAATTTAATTAATTAAGAATTATTAACAAAGAGGCATTATTAGTGTCCGTCTATATATATATATATATATATATATATATATAATTCTTCATTGTTTTATGGTCAAATGGAGAGAGATTGTTGCAATTAAAAGATGTCATAATTAACTTGACGTATTCACTCTTCTATGTTTAATGCAAACTCAAAATTTTTACAAGATTTTAATTTTATAGTTGAAAGCAAATTAATAAGGTAAGTTTCAAGATACATTTAATAATGAAAAAAAAAACTAACTTCTTGACTCCATAAATTCCGTAGATATGATGTTTTTAGGGAATGATTTGGGACTGCCTCAATTACCTTGAAGTTGATTTAATTTTTCAAGTTGACTATGTAAGACAAAATAAATTAACAATATGAATTTAGAGCATCATAATTCTAACGAATCAAAAGGGTACATATTTCGCATTAGCGTAATTATTGTATATATTTTGATCAACAAAGTA
Organism: Gleditsia sinensis; assembly: GCA_037074535.1. Lineage (NCBI taxonomy): Eukaryota > Viridiplantae > Streptophyta > Magnoliopsida > Fabales > Fabaceae > Gleditsia > Gleditsia sinensis. Next base: position 17,715,721 of record CM073472.1, read on the forward strand.
AACTTCGCAATAAATTAATAATTAGAATTTTTCATTTATAAATTTTTTTTAATTTTAATTTTTAAATTTTTTACACAAATTTATCATCAAATTATTAATTCATTATATATTAATTATCTTGCAATTAAGGACTAAAAAGAACTAATATATAAAAAGTTTGACGCAATTAAATTTGTACTCAATGATTGAAAGATTAACGATAAGTAAATTTATAAATTTAAAGAATAAATTATTATTCTAAACTTTATCTTTCTCTCAAAAGTAGCCAAGAACTTGTTCTAAAAAATTATGAAAATGGGAGAGGAGACATAGCCTAATCTAATAAAAGACCTGTAACAAAAGAATCAATTATATATTTTAGATTCATATTAGTGTGGATGATCATATACCAATCCACTTTTAATAAATGATTAGTTCAATTGTACCCATTCCAAGTTAGGCCGTACCAATCAAATCAATTATATTAAATTTGTTATATTTTAAATTATTATACAGTAAATTTAATATATTTAAAGATTAATTTATGTATTTTAAAAAAATTAAAATTAAAATTAGATGAATCTATTAATTTATTGACAAAATTGATAAGTTTAATAATTCAGAATGCCTTTGCTGGTGCCCATACACGTCTCATCCACCCCGCCCCGATGCCTTACTGAATCTATTATTAGGGTTTTCCAACCTGAACTCACCAACTGCACTGCCTTTTACACATTTTTCATAACACCCACAACGTCAATGGCAATCACATCAAGGAGATGAAGTAATTCAAAGTATACAAATCAATAATTGGCTAGTGACTCTACGGTCACAGCAGATTTTACCGTCTCCTTGAGGTCAAGCGTAGGGTTAGTTGGGAATTTAGCCACGGAACGACCACACTTGGAAAGCTAGTGTACTTAGCTAGCTACCTAGATGACATTGCCAGACAACTAAATTAATTAATTTGATTTTTAAAATTTTTAATTAATTTTACTTTAATAGTTGAATTAATTTAAATTCATCTAATAAAAAATATTTAATTATTGTTATTATTATTTAAATTCATTTAAATATATTAGTTAATATTTAAAAATATTAAATTTATTATGTGTTAGTTCTTTATTCATCTAACAATTTGATTATTGAATTTATAAATTTATTTATTTTTAATGTCAATTTTTTTAGTGTATAAATTATTTTAAAGAACTAAAAATAAGTTAGTTTATAAACTTTAAAAAATAAATTATTATTTTATTTTTAATCTTTCTATCAAGATTTCAAGATTAATATATAACATGTTTAATATTTTTAAAGATTAAAAAAATTGACTAAACTGTAACTCACGAGCTTTATAATTTAGGGATTGATTTGGAAACTTAAGAATTTGAGAACTAAGTAAAAGGGTGAATCACTTTAAGCATCAAACTGTTATATTTTTTTTGAAAACAAAAGATTAAGTGTGTGTGTGTGTGTATATATATATATATATGGATTTTTTTTTCAGTTAATTGGAATCACTATAAAAACGGTCATGCATATAGATGGGAGTGAAGAAAATTTCTTCCCTGTAAGAATATATAGGACGAGAATAAATTTTATCCCACTTAGAATTGAATCTTACTGGAAATTAAAAAATTCTTATGTAAACTAGTTTAAAAAATTGGTTAGCCAAACGATTTATAAATAATCCTAGAAGTATATTAGAAATAGATTTTACTAAAAAAAAAACAGAAAGTAACATGCTTCCATGTATATCTATAACTAATTTAATTTTTATTACTAAAGTAAACTAATTATAATATGCTTATATATTTATTAATTATTGTTGTAGTTTATTAATTGATTTGTTCCATCAAATGTTTTTGCGACCTAACATTTTCCCTCTCTCTTTGGGAGGTAGTGGTAGTGCCTATAAAACCATGCATCTATTAAACGTGTTTCCTCAACAAGCTTACATACTGTTCTGTATAATTCTGATCCCAAAACCTTCAAAAAATGGCTGAAGTAGGGAAAGGAGAGGAAGCTTCTAAGTGAAAATAATCACTACAAGAAATTTGACTTTCAGTGACGACTTTTGTCACCACTAAAAGTTACCAAGTCGCCACTAATACCATTTTGTGGCGACATTTCGTCACTGAAAAGTACCTTTTAGTAGCGACCTTTTGGAGTCGCCACTAAAACTTATCTTTTGGTGGCAACTTTTATCGTCACAAAAATAAACAATTCATCGCTAAAAGATATAAAAGTCGCCACTGAAAGTCTACTTTCAGTGGCCATTTTATCAGGTCGCCACTAAAAGTCTACTTTTAGTGACGAATTTATTAGGTCGCCACTAAAACCCATAAATTTTAATATTCATCAATTCTCTTATTTATATTTGCATTTTCGGACTTTCAGTGACAACTTTAAAAAGTCGCCACTAAAAATGAACTTTTGGTGGCAATTGTAGTCGCCACGAAATCCCTTTTCAGTGGCAACCTTCATATGTCGCCACTAAAACACTTAAATCCTAATTTTCATCTAGAATTCAATTCCTTATATATATATATATACATATATTTACATTTGCACTACATTTTGTAATTCAAACCTTACATTATGATAAAAGAAAAATAAGAAATAAATAAATAAATTAACAAAATAATATACATTAACATAATTTTAAATACAATAAATATTCATTGAGAGTAAAAAATATTTATAGTGTCATTTAATGTATCCTTACTATAAGAAAAACTGGTTTCAGTGGCCACTAGTCGCCACTAAGCTATTTACTCTCAACGAGCATGCTCAGCTGTCACTAGTCGAGTTGTGAGCTCCTTCAACCTGGAATAGATGTTAATTGGTTCAGGCAAACTTTAACATCCTATAAAGGCATATTTAAAAAAAAATCAACAAAGTGTGAACCATACTATAACGGTGAATACATCAGACTTGAAGAAAATTGGATCACCTACTACTTTTAACATATCTAGATGCTCTTGAAACTCTATAGCATTGGCATCTTCACCATCTGTATACAACCAATCTTGCACCTGTCACAACGCAAGAAGCTCAAGTCAAAAATCTCTTGCCGAAAAAAAATGACTGCCAAAGGAAAAAAGGTGAACCTGATCAAGCTTCTCAACAAAGGATTGGCGCTCATCACTGGTAGAAACTTTTGCACAATCTTCATAAGTTTCAATTTGGTACAAACAGGAGCAGCATTAAAAGTTTTATATTTATAGTTGAATTATTCCATTTTTGAAAATTTTTGCAAAGGTAGAGCAGAATTGAGTAATAAAAAGAACACTGCCCCAAATCCCAACCCGTCCCCAATACAAATGATTGCATAATGACCAGAGAAATACTCTAACTAAATGCAGATGATGACCAATGGAAGGATAAGATCCAAAATGAAGATCAATGGACGGAGAATTGTTAGTTTCCATTGGCAAAAGATAATAACACTTTTTTCTTTTCTTCTGACGATTGCTCCTCCCTCATTCTTGTACGTTCTTGTTTCTCCTTCAATGGATTTTTCTTACTCTATTAAAAAAAAGGGGGTTCTTTTGACACTCATTGGAGAGAAAAGTAAATAGAGATAAAGTTTGAAAGAAAATTGGAAATCTCAGGTGATAAGAAAGTTCACTATCATACAAAGGATAAAGTCCATAAAAAAAAGTCATAAGCATATCTTTTACTACCAACCTTTTCCTTAGTTGTATATATATACCCTTCCAAATTATTTTTTAATTCTGCTGTTCTTCTTTCTGCATCTTTTTTGTCCAATGCCTCTAATTTGCCTTTAGCTTCAGCAAGAAACTCTTTTGATAAAGGCATTCCAGATCCCACCATCCTCGCAACAAAGAAAGAATTCCACTTCTATTTAGAGAGAAATGTAGATTTGCCTTTATGGTCGAGGACAAATTCCAAGATGAGTACCTACAGAATAATCAAAAAATAGATGCAGAATACTATCAAAGTTTCTAAAGGTTTGCATGAAAAATTGATTCCTTAAAATATGCTTAGATCAGCAATTATATCCATAATTAATTCATGAAGTTGCTTGTGCTTACTTCTCACCAGCATCTGTCAAACCAGATATTTGATATCGAACAACTTCGGTAGAGGTAACACCACGTGGCAATAGATTTTCACTCTCATAAGCTAGTGAAACATCAAAATCTTTGTTATGCTTAATGGATCTGAACACCTGTTAAGTAAGGAATACTATGAGGATTAGCAATTTGGAGACTAAGACTGATCACTTAGACTCTTTATAACATGCTGACACATGAAAGATGAACATAATCTTGTTCATTTACCTTGCTTGGTAGTTTTTTCATTGTTGGTACAAGTAGCTGCTTAGAGCTTTCATTTTTCAAAAGATCAGGACCATCCAACTCAACCACAAATCCATACATTGAACCATCAACCATTCCTAGCTTACGGTTCAATTTGATTCCATCACTTAAATTTGCGGCATGGAGAGCTGCACCAAGAACTATAGCTTCATCAGCATCAAGATGTCTATCAAGTTCTTTCCTCCCAAGGAACTCTTGAAGCTGAGCCTGCAATAAGAGGAAGCACAAGAGCAAAAAATAAGTTTCTAAATATTAATTGTGGGTTCATAACTCAAACACGGTAGCAGTAAAAAGAATGACCACAATCTAAATCTAGATGCCTTTACAATCTAAATCAAATTCAAAAGACAGAGAAATTCTTTGCAAAGATAAATTTATTAAGACTATCCTAAGTAAAATTTTCTGAGATTTTTTGTATTGCATAAAAAAATGACCACTCAACTCAACTGGGCAAACCCTTCTTTTCATTCTAATATAGTTTATTATTCCAACCTCTTCCCCTACTTCAACATAATATACTGTATTGCATTATTTCATCTGAAAACCATGTTCTGGGATTAGTGTACCTCCAATCAATTCACTTATATAATCCTATATCAATTCACTCTATAATTTACACACCCACTTTCCAAACTCAGGTAAAAAAAAATTCTTATTAGAAGTTTATACAGTGAAGAAGTAACACCATAAACTGCTAAGCCTATGCATACGGTAAAAAACCTTGCAAGAGTTGAGTCCAAATCAGAAGACTGCTAAACTTCGACTATGGCAGCTTGTATTGCAGTGTAGGATTTAGATGGGCACTTTTGAACTTTGATAGTGCTTCTACCACTAGGTAGTTCGCCATTGTTGGCTTGAGCTGGCTCCCCGGTAAGCGCCATGGCTGAGCTATGCTGACAACCACAGCTTCTTGTTGCGAAAGAAAACACAGAAGAATTTGACAGAGAAGACGTTGGCGAATAGCGAAAGACTATACCTTGATGCAACCCAACGCCTAGTACCGACATCTCCAGTTTAGCTTACGAGCCAGAGACGCAGAGGACTTGAGAACGAATTGCATTCGCGCTAAGCGTTCCCAGGAAAGATCGGAAGTCAAGTGAGCCCTAAAGTTGGTCTTCATAGCCTCAGACCCAATGTGAATTTCTAAGCCCATCATTAGTTTCTCTTTTTTCAATTAACGTATTTATTACATAATTTTTTTTAGACATAATTTTTCAAAAAAATAATATTTATTACATAATATTTTCTTTTAAAAAATAAAATATTCTATCTTTCTTTGATTAATACTTTTGTTATATGACTCTCTTTATAAAAAATATATATATACAAACTTCTATTAAAAATTAAAAAAAATACTAATACTTAATTTAAATATTTTAAATCTCTTTTTATAAAAGAGAAATAAATAATATAATAAAATAAAGCACTCTCTTCAATTTTTTTTTAATTTACTGTTATATAATATTAATATTTTTTTCTCAAAATAATTATAAAATAATTTAAATTGTGAAAATACCAATTCCATTGAACTCAAACCCAAATAATAAAAATTAATTTGAGCCTAAATTAACTTTATTTTTGTTGTCTTCAAAAACCTATTTCAAACAAGACAAGCCAAAATTAAGTCCCAAACAAGAGTTGTCTCAATTAGGGTGAGACCGGAGCCACTTCAACTATTATATTTAATATTTTTACATAAACCAAACGTTGAAATCTAAAAGTAAAGTTATAATCAAGTTAAATATGCTCAATTTTATTTATTTAAAATAAAATAAATTGAAATATCCCAAACTTATATAACATTTTCTAATGAACGACTTCAATTGCAACGCTTCTCATAGTGATAATTCATCAAAATTACCTTTCTTTTATTTTTATTTTGTTTTACACCAAAACTGGTAAAATGTCCTACATAAATGATTGATTCTAAGAATTCATTTCAATATTCTTATGAATTATTTTTTTGTGTTTAGAATAAATATAAAATTTTATAGAACTTAATTAAATTATTGAAGGATTACATTCTAAATATATATAATCAGATTATATTTTTAAATTTACATACAATGACATATTCTTTTTCTAATATTTAAATTATGCTAGATTTAATAAATGAATTCTTAGTAGTTAATTTTGTAAGATTTAAAAATCATAGAGAAATATACATTAAAAAATAAATTTCATTTTATTAAACTACATTCCAAACAAGCAAAAATTTTAATCCTCACTTTTTTATTATTTTTTTTGTTTCAATTTTTTCTTCCACTTTTTTATAAAAAATATTTACATATAATATTTTATAAAATATAATAATAAACAGTTAAAATTGCATGTAAAATTTATTCTAAATTATTTTATATAAATTTAATTTAAATATATTTTTTATCCTTTAAGTTTAAAACAAGCAATATTATACTAGCTATATGTCAGAGTTAATAACGATTATGCTCTCTTTTTTTTTTCTTGAATAATTTAGGTGCTATATCACCACATAAACTATAGAAGAAAGATAATAACGATTGTGTCGCTTTGTTCACTTACTTTTGTGCAAATAAATGACTCACTAATTACAAGAAATTGAACTTTTATTGGCCACTTTTCAGTGGCGACTTAAAAAATTCGTCACTAAAAACCACTTTCAGTAGCGATTTATTAGGGTCGCCACTAAAAAGTAACCTTTCAGTGGTGACCCTACTAAATCGCCACTGAAAGTTAACCTTTCAGTGGCGACTTAGAAAATTCGTCACTGAAAACTACTTTCAGTGGCGATTTAATAGGGTCGCTACTGAAAGGTAACCTTTTAGTGGTGACTTATTAGGGTTGCCACTGAAAGGTTATTTTTCAGTGACGAATTTTCTAAGTCGCCAGTGAAAAATCGTCACTGAAAATTTAGTTTTTTGTAGTTAATCAAAGAAGAAGTTGTGGCTTCAGTGCTGCTATTGCAATACCATTGGCTCCCACTCTCCAACCTTGACCTCCTCCTCCCACCGCTGGACGTGGGCGTCTTTTTCTGATACAACACTATACCGAGATCCGCCAGCATTAAACGATGATGATGAACTTTGGGTCCATGGTGGGATCTTTAAAGAATGTCTTGGCTCAGGCTCTGGTTTCCTTCTATGCCTTTGCCGGTGAGGTGGTGCTGAACCCTATGGACGAGCCTAAGCTGCTCTGCAATAATCGTGGGGCTGATTTTGTGGAAGCCTGGGCTCGATTTCCACAACCCAGATGACTCCACTAAAGGCAAGCTTGTTCTTAAGAAGAAGCATGGGGTGCTTGAGGTTCATGTGATTTCTCTTTTTGCATCCATTCACATAATCTCTCGTATTAAATATCATACGGTTCTTTAAAAGATAGATGAATACTTCCAATTTTATTATATTATAATATTTATGTCAGTATTCATATTTTTTATTTTTATTTTTCTATAATAATAAGTTTAAAAATTTTCATTCAATTTTTCGGGTTATATTATGACAATGCTTTGTTATATAGCATGTAATATACATATTATACATCTACATTTATATTAAAAAATTGTAGCAAATTTAATGTAACTTTCAAATAAGGTATAATTGGCTAAATATAATTGATCATCACATAAAAAATAATGATAGTGAAGACATCTCTAAAATTCAATATTCGAATTCAAATGAAGTAGTTCAAACTAAAATTTTCTAAAAATTAACTGAATCCCCATTGACTATTTCATTCTTATCCTCTTGAATTTTGGTTTAATTTGCAAGGGGTTAAACTTTTATAAGATGTTTAAATATAATTTTTTTCAAAATACTTACCATTAAGTCACTACAACAAAATGGTAATTTAACGATAGAGTTTTAGCGATGATTGTAAAAATCGTTCTTCAAACATAAAATAACGATGATTTTGTAACTGTAGTTACTTAGCAACTGTTTTTTTATAAACCATTGCCATTTAGCGTCGAGGTTTTAGAAAATTTCACTAAATATCATTATTTCTTGCACATTTTATACTACTGTCAATTTTTAGCGATGATTTTTAAAAACCATCGCTAAATCTCATTTTTTTTCTATGCACGCAGTTTCGCTTTCTTTTTCTTTCTTTACTCCACCATTTTTCTATACACTTCCTTTTTTCTTTATTTCCCACTTCATTTTTCTCAACCTTCTCTCTTCATTTTCTTTCTCCCACAGCTTTTTAGCCTCTCAACCTATCAAACTGCTTCTTTTATCGATATTTGTTATACTCATCATTTTCTTGTGAACTAGCAAGGTTTTTTTTATTTACATTTTGGTATATTTTTACATTTCATTTTTATTCATTTTTTTCTTGTGATTTTTGTTCACGTCCAAGTTCTTCCTATGTTTACATGTAGTAATGGAGCATTAGACTTTTACATTTTAGTAGACTTGAAATTCTGGAACTTGAGATTGGATTCAGTGACCACGAAGGTCGTCACTCAATACCCTAACAAGTTTTAGTGACGACCTAAGTCGTCACTGATTATAAAATATGAAACATTCAGTGACGACTAAAGTCATCACTCAATATATTGTCAATGATGACTAAAAAAGTCGCTACTGAAAAGTCAGAATTTTCGACCAATATTTTCTCTCTTTAAAACCCACTTTCAGTGACGTCTTCTCATAGTCGACACTGAAAAGCGTCTTCAGTGACGACTAAGGTCGTCACTGAAAAGGGGTGAAACTTGAATCTGAGAAAATGATCAAGTGTTTGAGGACTGATAATGGAGGAGAATATACAAGCGATGATTTTGATATATTTTGTCAAGAACAAGGCATCAAAAGACAATTCACTATAACATATACTCCGCAATAAAATGGAGTGGCAGAGACGATAAACAGAACCTTGTTGAAAAAAACAAGAGTAATGTTGAAAACTGAAAATCTAGTTAGGTCATTTTGGGCAAAAGCAGTCAACACTGTCTGCTATGTGATAAATTGGTCCCCGTCAACAGCTATTGACCTGAAGACACTGATGGAGATGTGGACTGGTAAGCCAGTTGACTATTCTCACGTCCATACATTTGGAAGTCCTATGTACTTAATGTACAGTGCTCAAGAAACAACGAAACTAGATTCAAAATCACTACTACAAACGCGGGGTATAGCGACGATGACTTAACAACGGTAAAAAAAATGTCTTTAAAGCATGATATAACGATAGTTTCATAACCATCGTTAAAACAAGGAATATAACGACGGTTTTTAATGAACCGTCGTGAAATCACGACAGTTACTGTTTAACTGTCGTTATACTATGACGGTTCATTATAAACTGTTGTAAAACCAGCCACTGTTACCCATGAACGGTTCATTTTCTGTCGCATATAACGACGGTTAGAATAACCATCGTTATTTAACAACTCTTCATGTAAACCATCATAAAATCACACGGTAAATGGACCGTTTATGGGGATTAAAGCCCGATTTTATGACGATTTTTAATGAACCGTCATTATATCATGCGCCATTTGGACGATGATTTGCTAAAACCATCGTTAATTCTGGTTTTAGGGACAGTTTTAACTAAACCGTCGTTAAATTACAGTTTTTCTTATAAATTTGTGGTTCCTCCTTCATTTTCATTATGCGATTCAAAATTCTCTCTTGTTTTTGCAAAAAACACTTGTTACTTTATTGATATTGGCAGTTCGAAATTATTTACTTTTTTTAAAGGTAAGTTTTTAAATACTTTTATTATTATGAATTATTTTTTGATTTATATTGCAAGTTTGAATAAATTTATTAAGATATTTGTTTTTAGATTTTCGTGTAGATACTTTGGTCATCTACAGACATTTGTAATTCAGAGTTGTTTATTCTCACATAAGGTATGTATTTAAATTATTTTTAACGTTGTGATTTTTTTTATATATTTGCATGTTTGACTTAATTTATAATTTTAAATAAAAATAGTTTATTTGAAATTGTATGTTATGTTTTTAATAAATTGTTGTATTATGTTATGTAGGTTAAATATATGTTTTTAATTTAATCAAATTAAGAGTAAGAATTATTTAATATTTACATTTGTTATAATAATAGAATGATTATTAGTTATTATTTAAGAAGAACGACATAATTATTAAGTTAGAATATTATGTTAATAATTACAAGGTGAAACAAATTAAATTAATTAAGAAATAAAAAATATAATTAAGTTACACAAGTAGTAAATTTTGTAATTGTTATTAAAAAATAAGAACACAATATATATATATATATATATATATATATATATATATATATATATATATATATATATATATATATATAGTTATACAAATTATAAATAATAGTATTAAAATTAAATTTGTGATAGTAAAAAAATTTATTATATTAATAAATGTAATTAAATATTATACATAAATTATTAATATAAAAATTGGTTAAGAATAATTATTGAAATTAAAATTTATATATATGTATTTATTATTTATAAATAATAACTTAATTAAGAAATAAATATATTATTTTTATAATTATAAATTTAAAAAGATTAAATTAATTTGGAAGTAAAAAATAAAGTCAAGTTACATAAAAAAATTTAACAATTGTTATAAAAAAATAAAAGCATAATAATATAAATTTACCGGTTTATAACAGTATGATAAATAATTTAGATATAATAAGTTTTTTTGTTATATAATAAACGTAATTAAATATTTAATTTAAATTATTAATAGATGAATCAAAATCTTGATTAAGGACAAGTATTTAAAGTGAAATTTACACATGTTTATTATTTAGAAACAATATAATATAATTGATAAATTAAACATATTATTTTCATGATTATTTGTAAATTAATTAAAAAGTAAAAAATAAAGTGAAGCAACAGAAATTTTTTTTTAACAATTGTTCTAAAAAAATAGAAGCATAATAATATAGATTTATTGATTTATAATAGTCTTATAAATAATTTAGATATAATAAGTTTAATAAGTATATAATTAAACATAATTAAATATTAGACTTAAATTATTAATAGATGAATCAAATCAATGGACATTATGCAATGATATTATATGAAAAAATGAAATATATTTTTTACATGATGTATATGACAAACGAGCAAGAAATTTTGTAGGATAAAAGAAAATTATCAATGACGATAATTTGTTGCATTAAATGAATATTTTTTATAGTTAAATTATTTTTACTTAGTTTAACTTAAACATAATTAGTTAAGTTTAAGTATGCAAATTAGATAGTAGTGTTAAATTGTTAAATAGAATTAAAATTTATGAAATATTCTTTTGTTGTATTTTATTTTATTCTCGAAGATGGGTTAGGTTATGAAGTAATGCAATAAGAATGCATTATTCAGTGAATTATTATTTAATTTTTTATTTCATAATGCTTTTAGACATGGATAAGTTTTGGATCCATAAACCTCGACACATCTGAGAGTATTTGAAAGGTTTAGAAGGTTTTTTAGATTTTGTAAATGCTAACTCAGGTGTGGAAACTAAAATAATCTGCCCATGCCCAAAGTGCAGATTTCAAAAATGGTAAGTTACGGAGGTTATGTGCCAACACTTGATCGTCAAGTCTTTTCTACAAGGGTGCGATTTTTGGAGTATGCAAGGGAAAAGGTCAACAGAAGATCCTACTACAGGACATCAAATAATACCCCATGATGTTGCAAAACGTCCCATCGTTTAAAATGAACCTGTGCAGGATATGGTTCGTGATGTATTCTGAATTCATCGTAAATATGAAAGTGTTGATTCTGTGGACATGCCGGTTCCACCGTTAGGTGAAAGGATTGACGAAGGCACGAAACATTTTTTTGAATTACTGAAGGATGGATAGCAACCACTATACGAAGGGTGTGAGAAATACTCTAAATTATCATTTTGGTGAATTTGTACCACATCAAATGTTTGTGCGAGATATACGACAAGACTATGTTAATGATATTGCAATTATTGGTTGACGTCTTTCTGGATGCAAAAATTTCAACTTCATTTTACGAGGCTAAAAAAATTATTAATAAATTGAGACCGAACTACAAAAAAAATACATGCATGTAAGAATAATTGTTTGTTATTCTGGGGGGAGGACGAAAATAAAGATGCTTGTAATTCGTGCAGTGTACTAAGGTGGAAATCGAGGAGAAAAAGGGAGAAGTCGAAGAATGTGGCTAATAAAATCCTCAAAAACTTTCCATTGAAACCCCGACTACAAAGACTGTTCATGCCTTCTAAGACTGCCAAATATATGAGATGGCGTTCCATAGACAGAAATAGTGACGGTATGATGAGGCATCCGAGGGACTCTAAGGCATGGAAGAGATTTGACATTTTGAATTCTCAATTTGCATAACATTCGAGGAATGTGCGTTTGGACCTTACAACTGATGGTTTCATTCCATTTGGGAATTTAAGTACAAGTTACAGCATATGGCCAATCGTACTGATTCCTTACAATCTTCCTCCTTGGATGTGTATGAAGAAGAGTTTTTTTATGCTGTCAATGATAATTCCTGGTAAAAAGACACCAGGAAATGATGTAGATGTATTTCTGCAACTATTAATTGAAGAGTTCAAAGAGCTATGATTCGATGGTGTGCGGACTTACGATTTATTCAGCAATGACATGTTCAACATGCATGCTGCTCTCTTATGGATAATCAGTGGTTTTCCTGACCTTGGATGTTTATCAAGTTGGAATACTCATACTGGATTGGCCTGTCCACACTATAATTTTGATTCAACTTCTATGCACTTTCCTCATAGTCGAAAATGGTGTTTTATGTTACACCGTCGCTTTTTAAACCCGAGTCATAAATTTTGGATAGCCCATAACAAGTTTGATGGAACAGATGAGAGAAAAAATCCTTCACTGCAATTGAATGGTGTAGATATTTTGAGAGAAATTAATGATATTAACGTTGTATTCGAAAAGAATGGGGAACAGGAAGGTCAAGAACAGAGGACCCGATGTCACGGAGGGGTTGAAACTGAGACTCAATAATGGCGTAAAAAAAGCATATTCTTTGAACTTCCATATTGAGCGAACAATTTCTTGCGTCATAATCTTAATTTGATGCATATTGAGAAAAATGTCTATGGCAATTTCTTGTATACTTTGTTAAATGACATTGCCATTCAAAAGACCACATCAATGCACGAAGAGATTTACAGGAGATAGGTGTAAGGTCAGAGCTTTGGTTAGATGAAAATGGTAAATATCTGCCTGCTTTGTTCACGTTGATAAATGCAGGTAAAGATATCTCTCTCAAAACACTGAAAAATATATTTGTACCTGACATGTATTCTAACAATATTTCTAGATGTATTGATTTAATTCAATATAAGATTGGGGGCTTGAAAAGTCATGATTTTCATATTCTTATCAAACAACTACTACCCTTAGCCATAAGGAAGGCACTTCTTGAGCAAGTGTTCGCAGTTCTGGTCGAGTTCTGTTTATTTTTTCGACATGTTTGTTCCAAAGTTTTAAATGTCAGCGAACATAACCAACTTAAAAATGATATTGTTTTGACGCTGTATCATATGAAGATGTTATTTCCGCCTTCTTTCTTCAAATTCATGGTGCACTTAACAGTTCACTTGGTACAAGAAGTCAAGTTAGGTGGACTAGTTCAATATCGTTGGATGTATCCTATTGAAAGGTACAAAGTAAAAAATTCAGATCAATTTTATTTTCTTCCTTCTATTTTTGTTTATCAATTTTCATTTGTTGAACGTATGTTGTACAGATACTTGGGTAAGTTTAAGACATTCGTTCGAAATAAAGGAAGGCCAGAAGGCTCAATAGCCGAGTCATGTGTTGCAGGAGAAGTTTTAATATTTTGTTCAAGGTATTTGGAGGGTGTAGAAATGGTGTTCAATTGTTCTATTCGGCTCGACGATCGACCTGATGTGGGAACATCGAGGGGGGGTACGTTGTTTCCACAAGTAGGAAGACTAGTTGGTGGGTTCGAGTATTTCACACTTTCTCCGCAGGAAAAATTGCAAGCCCATCGTCATGTCTTAACAAACTGTCAGGAAGTCGATCCTTACCTTTCAGTGAGTACACCAAGACTTAGTGTTGCATTAATATTTATTTGATTGATATGAAGCATTAAGTTCACCTATCATTTTTTTTTATACTGAGAATTTAGAGATTTCGTAAGGCATAACTTACGAAGTAGAAGCCGATCGTCTTCGGATATAGATAAAAAAGTTCATAAGGAGTTTGTTTCCTGGTTCACTCGTCGTGTAAGTATACAGTTTACCTAGTCAATTTGTATTTACAGTCTATCATGAGCACAACTCATGACTCTATTTTTCTTTCCTATATGGTAAATGATAGTAGTGGGACTTTGTCATTTGATCTAAATTTTTTGGCAATTAGGCCCTTGATAGAGCATGCCAATACAATGCATACAATGTAAACAGATTCAAATTCTGAACGTTAGAGAGAGACCAAGAGTTGACAACCCAAAATAGTGGAGTTCACAGTATTTTCGGGACGAGGAGTTATGCAAGTAGTAGTGACAGAAATATGCAATTCGGTGGAGTCCCGTCTTATGAGAAATTATTGGATATTGTAGAGTTGAATTATCATGGTCACTTTACAGTTATTTTATTCAAATGTATATGGGCCAATACAACAATAGCGAGGGGCATTACCACGGATGGCTTCAAGGTGACATATGTTGATTTTTCACAGTTGATTCATACAGGTGAAAATGACGATAATAAGACGTACATCCAAGCATCCGAAGTGCATCAAGTATACTATGTAGAAGATGTGGTTGACAATAAATGGAGTATGGTTGTACATTTGAAACATTGTGATTTATATGAGATGGGCGATGACGATGATAGTATTTTATATGAGAGTGATCCATTGCGCGTTCAAAATTTAGAAAGATTATTTCCAGAAGAAGTGAATCTATGTCTGTTACGGTATTAATTTGATACTATAATTTTATGAATATATTTTGGTTTTATTTATGAATAATTTATGATTTTTATGTATTTTGATATATTTTCTTATTATTTTCAAATGAACAATTTATGATTGTTACATAATTTGATACTAATGTTACTAATTTTGTTCTGACAGGAATAGTGACGTTGAGGAGAGGTAGATCTGTGTTCACGGGCAGAGCAGGTGCGTCGAGTTCATATAGGCATGTTGCTTGCCCGACGATTAGTGAGGGAGGACAGCCTAGCGATAATGATACTGTTCAATCAGCGGCTATCCCATTCATGGTACGTCTGCTTGAATCTAGAGAACTAGAGTCAAAGGCTGTCCCGTCCATGGTACCCACTCCTGACTCTAGGGCGCCGAAGTCAGAGGCTGTCCCATCCACGATCCTTTCTTTCCACGCCCAGGGATTAGAGGAGGATTTTGATATCGACATAGACGTTGATGATCTGTTGGCAGACATGGAGGCGGAGTGTTAGATTGCTCAGCAGGTGCGTAGACGCAAGAGGAGCTAGACAGTTGACGTCATAGGTAAAATATCGAATATTTCTTGTATTTATAATAATTAACGCCTAAATATTGAGCTAACACATTCATTTTATGTTCTGACAGATGGGACCGGTTAGGTGACGCCCAGACAGATAATTGTCCACAATGTTTGGGCGTTATCTCATGGACACAAAGTTGTTGTCCTGTTCAACAACACCCACCAGCCCATCGGAGATAGCGGTGGTCTCCTTGGTGTCTTCCTCGACATTATTGAAGATAACTTCCGTTTTTTTCGATTTCGTATAAAGATTGGAGGAATATTCTGGAAGATTATAAGACAGGAGTGTTCATAAACGCAATACAGGTATGAATTGTTAATTCTTCTAAATTATAAATTAATATTTTTAGTATTTCACTGATATTTGTACTATTTTTTGTAGACACATTTTAATGTGACGGGCCTCCACAAAAAGTTAATTAAAGTGTAGAGCCGCAAGTTATAATGTGTTTCGGCTCAAGTACGATGGAACAAAATCTAGGGAAGAGTTGCTTAATGATGTGCCATTTGGCATCGCATGTGTCTAGCGAGCTACGTTCATTGACTACTGACTTAACACAAAAATCAGGGTAATTATTTATATTTGTTTTTTTATATATGTTTTTTTTCAAACAGATTAATCAATTAATCTATTTATACAATTATTTAGGATGTGGCTGCTCAAAATAGACCTAACAAAAGACGTATAACGATGCCACATACCACTAGATCTAAGAGCCTTGCACGTAGAAAGACTGATCTTATGAGTTTCCCTTGATAAGAATCTCATTTCATTTTAAATAAAATACAAATTTGTTCAAATTTTTTATTAATCGTTAACATAATCAGGATGCTGAAGTTGGGGGCCTAGTGACTCGCGGCGATGTATGGACGGTGACTCATAAAAGGGCTGACGAAACATACATCAACGACGAGATTCAAAAAGTTGCCGTACATATAATTTTGTTATTATTTTGTTTATTTATTATTTTATTTGATTGTTTGTTAATTATTATCAAAATTTATGGTCAATTTTTTATTTTGTAGGAAAAAATTGCCACGATCTAACAGGAAGATAGCTATTCCCAAGAGCTCTTGACAGGTGATTCAGTTGCGAGAGCCTTGGGAACGAGGGAGCACTTGGGTCGTGTTTGAGGATTTGAGTTAGGTATTTGCCCTACTCAAGTCTTCGGTCGTGGCTCAACTGAGTTGAACTCACACTCTAGGTCTGAGCCTTCATACGAGGAATTACATATTGAGGTGGCTCGTGTGAAAGCGGTCATACATGAGCGGGATGTCGAGCAGTAGCGACGAGAGGCAGAGCGAGAGGCACGTGACACTGACATCGCAGCCCGAAAGAGATAGATGGAGACAGCTATGGCATTCCTGTTCTAGAACTTTTTGGGTCAAGTGCCGCCTGAAATTGCACTTGCTCACAGTGCAAATCTTAGGGTAATTTTTCAATCCTAAATTTCGTAAACAATTGTTACTATTAATTTATTTAATTTCAAAATACTTACATAATAAAATTGATTTTCAAGTCTCGAGTGATAAAGGCAGTGGACATCAGCTAGATCATACGCCATAAGGTCCCTAGGGTCCAAGTTCATGATTATATTGTATATTATTATTTTTGTAGTAAATTGTAAAATGTAAATTTAATTTTTAAGTTATTATTAATTTTATTTTCACAATTTATTTATAAATGTGATTTGCATTAAATTATTTTTCTGTATTTAAATTGTGAATATATATAAATATATGTCATAAAAAATTTAACATTATAAAATAATAATTCTCAAACAAAAGTATATATTTTAAAATATTAAACATGAGAATAACAATATAAAATTAAATTATAATGTAAATTAAGAAGGATAAACAATTTTAAAAAAAAATTATAAGAAATAACGACAGTTACAAAGAACCGTTGTTATTTTTATAGACATAAGGACAATTTTTTAACCGTTGTTATACTTAAGACAGAACGACGCTTTTTTAACTGTCGTTATATACACAAACATAAAGATGGTTTCTACAACCGTCATTAGTTCTAGACATGACGATCGTATTGAAACTGTCGCTATACCTAGTCCTAACGATGCCATTCTCACAGTTGGCCTAAATCGTCGCTAGGACATTAGTTCCATGACAGTTTTACCAACCGTCGTCATGTTTTTTAGCGACGATTGGAACCGTCGTTAAAGCCACTTAAAAACTGTCGCTAAATGCCGTTTTTGTTGTAATGAATCTAGAAAGTGTATCTTCTTGGGGTATGTTGATGGAATCAAGGGGTATCGCTTATGGGATCTCATGACCATCAAGTTGTCATCAATAGAGATGTAATTTTTGCAAAAGACAAATTGGAAGGAAAAGAAAGTGATAGCATTTTAATAGAAGAAGCTGAAACTACATCATTTCAAGTGAAGAATAATCCTAAAGACGAAAATCAAAATTCTTCTGAAGCAGTACCAGGGCACGAAGAAGAAGAAGAAGAACCAGTTGAGTTTGAGGCTCAAGAAGTTCGTCGAGCTACTCGTGGAAAAAGACGACCTTCTTGGCCCTTGAAATATGTTATAAAGAGTAATGTTGCATACTGTCTTCTAATAGAGAATGGAGAGCCATCAACTTTCCATGAAACTTTAAATAGTCCAAATGTATCTCAGCTGATGACAGCAATGCAAGAATAAATTGAAACTCTTCATAAGAACAAGACATGAAAACTTGTACCGTTACCACATGGTAGAAATTGGTAACAAATGGGCCTACAAGATCAAGCGTGATAGCAATGATCAAGTTGAACAATTTCGTACGAGATTGGTAGTTAAGGGATATGCTTAGACAGAAGGTATTGACTTCAATGAGATATTTTCTTCTGTGGTTTGAATTACGACAGTTAGAGCAGTTTTGACAATGTGTGTTAAATTCGATTTACATATAGATCAACTAGATGCGAAGACTGTTTTTCTTTATAGTGACCTTGACGATGAGATTTATATGCTCCAACCAGAAGGCTTTGTAGAAGAAGATAAAAAGAACTTGATTTACAAGTCGAACAAATCTCTATATGGTCTCAAACAGACGCCAGGATGTTGGTATAAGAGATTTGATTCCTTCATTATTAGCCATGAGTACAATAGACTAAATTTAGACCCTTGTACTTATTACAAGAGGTTTGGTGATGAAAACTTCATCATTCTGATATTGTACGTTGACAACATGTTAGTTGCAGGCTCTAACAAAGATCGAGTCCAAGAGTTAAAGACACAGTTGGTTAGGGAATTTGATATGAAAGACTTGGGACCAGCAAACAAGAGTCTAAGGATGATTTGGCTTTCTCAAAAGAAATACCTATTAAAGATCTTGCGGCGCTTCAACATGTAAGATTGTAAGTCAATTTTTTTCCGACTTCCTATTAATTTCAAGTTATCTTCAAGTATTAGTCCTAGCAATGAAGTGGAGAGGAATGACATGTCTCGAGTACCGTATGCATCAGCAATGGGAAGCCTAATGTTTTCTATGATATGTACAAGGCTAGACATTGCACAAGCAGTGGGAGCAGTTAGTCGATACATGATAAATCCTAATAAAGAACATTGAAATATTGTAAAGAGGATCCTGAGATATGTCAAGGGTACCTCAAATGCTGCATTATGTTATGGAGGATCAGATTTTACTATCAGAGGCTATGTGAATTCAGATTTTGCAGGAGATCTAAATAAAAAAAATCCACTACTGGTTATGTGTTTACACTTACAAGTAGAGTTGTAAGCTAGGTTTCAAAACTACAAACTGTTGTTGCTCTATCTACTACATAAGCAGAATACATGGCAGCTATACAAGCTTGCAAATAAGTAGTTTGAATTTAAAGGTTATTGGAGGAGTTTGAGCACAAACAAGAGAAAATCTCTTTATTTTGTAAGAGTCAAAGTGCCTTGCATATTGTAAGGAATCCAACATTTTATTCACGAACAAAGCACATCAGAGTTCAGTATCACTTCGTTTGAGAAGTAGTAGAGAATGAATGTGTAAATATATTAAAGATACGTACTAGTGACAATTTAGCAAATATAATGACCAAGCCTACCAATACTGACAAGGCTATATGGTGTAAATTCTTTATGGGACTAGTAGAAATGTAAACAGCATGATAACAACAAGTGTAAGAATGGATAGTAGAGTGTGAAGACATGATTCAAAATCGAAGTCTTCAAGTGTGAAAAATGTTGGACTTAATTAAAAATGGAGGTGGTGCCTAACTTAGTCCAAAATGTAGGTGCGTAATTTTCACCAACCTCTAGCAACTCATTTTTTGAAGCCTATATAAACTAGCTCTCATTTGTAAATTATTTTATCCTATTTTTTCACTTTTTTTTTATAGTTTCTCTAGAGAGTAATTGTTAGGTGTTTTGTTCTTATTGTTAAAGAGAGTAATTTAAATGTTCACTCCTTTTAATTTAAGAGTTGTTGTAATTATTTAATTTTTTTTAATATTATCCTCATTTTATTTGGCCGTGGACGTAGTCTATATTAAATAAATTATGTTAAATCTCTGTATTTATTTTATTTTTATTTTTTTATTTCAATTTTAACTGCGGTGTTTGACTTTCTAACAGTGCAGTCATGAACCACATGGAATCCAAGAAGAACATCTCAATAAGTGGCAAGATCCGAGAAGACAATGCTGGAGACGAAGAAAAAAAATAATCTGCGTGGCAGATCTGGGTGGTGCCAGGATCGGATCCACCATTTTTTCAGTCTAACTTTTTTGCGTTTGTTTGATGAGAAATAAATTGGGTTGATTAGCTGGTTGTCGAAAGGCCAATAGATGGGGGGAATAGAGTAAGGGGTAGGGCAAAGAAAATGAAAAAGGGAAAGAGAGATAAAGAAGTCATCATAAGCTTTTTGAAAGTTGTAATATTACTTAAAGGCTGCCAGTAGAAATCATTAATTGTAAAATATATAAAAAGTTTATTTTTGTAATAGTGGATTGTGATGAATTTTATTATCACAAGTCGACTTTATTGCTGATTCTCAATATTTACAAAAGTTGGTGTTTGATATATTAACAATAGATAATTTATTGTTAATATTTAAATTATAATATATAATAAAAATAATTTTAAAATTTATTATTTTTATTATAGGTCTTAATTTAAAAATTATTGATAGATAAAAAATTATCTATAAATTAAAACAAAATTTTTTTACAAAAAATTTTATCCGTTCAAATTTGATAATTGGATTCAACCGATTGAAATCAATTTTTTTTTGGAAGGTTTAGTCGGATTCAAAAGTACGTATAACCCTCTCAACACTGTCAAATTCAGCATATAGCGGAGAATTATGGAAAACAATAAAAAACAACCAAAACTCGCAAAACCTACAAGCTCAGAAGGGCTTCAGCGACAGTTTTTGAGTATATATGGACTATGGAAAGCTATAGTAATGAATATAATTAAGCAACTAGTCAACCCAACAGCGATTCAAGCACGAAGACCGTTTGGAAAGCATAAAGTTAAAACCCAACAGTGATTCAAGCATGAAGTTTGGTAAGCATGAGAACCATTGAAGCTAAAAGCAGAGAAAACCCAAGAATCAAGAACAGAAACAGAATTGGAAGCCACCCAAAACCAGAAAGACTTTCAGCAAGCAGAGTAGGAAGAATCAAATCACAAGAACAGATAGTAATTCATAAATTTTGAGGAGAAAATACAAGTTTGCAACCAAGAAAAGAAAAGACCAGAAGTAGCATAAAAGAGAAGGGAAGACGCGGGTGAACAAAAGAAGTAGAGTCAAATGAAAGGATCCGTTCACAAGGGGAGTTGACTAGACTTATTCGTTAGAATAAGGGGAGAAGAGACTGAGTCAGGAAGACAGGCATGCGATGAATTGCCAGTAGCTTTCTTACTTATTGGTCCAGACACTCGCATGCGAATCTTTTGACCTATAACAAGTGGGGATCGGTCAGCACGGCAAAGGAAAAGCGAAAAAACCGACCGCATGACTGATTGATATTGATGTGATGGTCTTCAGTCTACCCTCTCACGTAGCCCATGCCAGATGAATCGTATTAGGAAACGAAAGAATCTCACTGTGGAGATGGATGTAAACAAATTAAAACTAACTGGTCACCAGCAAGGCGGAGGAAGAAAGAAAAGAAAGATAAAGAGGGAGAATCTGCGCGGATTAAATTTTATATGTACAGAACAATAAAAGTATGAAAATTGTCTACTTAATTAGATAATTAAAAAAATTAATTAAATTAAATATACATGTCAAATTTTTAATATTCTGTTGATCTAAAATTTATTTCACATTTAGTAGATCAAATATTTTATCTTAAAGACCATAAATTTATTTAAAAAAATTTAAGGATAAGATTGAATAAAATAATATTTAAAGCTAAAATTGAATATCGATTTAAATTTTAGAAACAAAAATGAAATTTTTACCCACGTTTTATTATCTTCTATGTTATATATTAATATTAGTGTAGCCTACATATAACTTATATAATATATAAGAAAAATTACACTTTTTTATTTATTTTAATCTTTGCATCCAATTTTATTTCTCACTTAATTTATTAATTTTTACAATAAATCCAATATGTAACATATCTGTTTCATTATTCTTTGTCTCTTATTATCTAAATCAAAAATTATAATTTTAACAACAATTATGTGAGATTATCAAAATAACATTCTTATAAAAATGCATACAAAACAATGATTAAGCAAACGAAATAATATTATGATAATTTTACATAATTGTCATAAAATTTCATGTTTAATTTAGTCAATAGAAGATAAAGTGTAATAAAATAAATAGATTAAAGAGTTAATTATAAAAATTAACAGAATAAAAAGGGAAATGACTTTTTGAGTGTATAAATTAATTTAAAAAATTATCAAACTTTTTGCATGATAATTAAATATTTAAAAATATTAAATTTATTGTATATTAATATATTTAAAAAATAATTATATAATAAATTTAATAAATTTAATAATTAATTACTGTTTTTAAATGAGTTTAAAAATTAAAACTAAATAATTCTATAAATCTATTCATCAAATTGATAGGTTAAGATTCATGGTATCCTGGTGCCTCAAGATTTCCTTATTAAACTCACCAACTGCACCACTTTTGACCACAGGTAAGTTAAAAATAGACAAATCAATAATTGATTAGTGGACCCTACGGTCATAACAAATCTTACGCATTTCTTTTGAGATTGAGGGTGGGATTGGCGAGGAATTTAGCCGCGAAACTACCGCACTTAAAAAGCTCCCTAGTGTCCTAGGTAGCTCGTTAGCCACATAATATTGCCAAAAGAAAATAAAATTAATTGATTTTTAACTTTTTTGGCCAATTTTATTTCAATCTTTGAATTTATTTAAATATAAGAGTTAATATTTAAAAATATTAAATTCGTTATGTGTTAATTCTTTAAGCAAACTAATAACTTAATTTTAAAATTTATAAATCTATCTACTTTTAGTTTCAAATATTTTTTAACGTATAAATTAATTTTTAAAATTATTAATTTATTTTAATTTAATTATCTTAAAGAACTAAAACTAAGTGGCTCTATAACTAAAGAACAATTATTAGTTTTAATATGTGTTGTTAATTATATAAGCATGGTGATATCAGATCCAAATTAAATATGATAAAAGATTCTTTTCTTTAAGACCAATTAAACTACGGCTTGACCAAAACCAGTTTATAGTGTGTAAACGACATCAACCACTTTACCGGACAGGATAGCTAGCCAGCTCCATCCCTTTCACCTTCATTTTTAATATTTTGGTCCATTTTAGGAATGTGAACACTACAATGCAATGGATTTAATTAATGATGCTATAGGTAAATTCAACTTTTCTAAAGGCGAGTAGTGGCAACTGGAATCTTCTGAGAAAAAAAAAAGGAGTAAGAGACAAAGCAAGGTGATAAGAGAGGTGATGAATGAGAGTTAAGTTTCATTAAAGTAATTACATTTTTTTTTGAAGAAATAGTAATGGAAATTGCAGCACAAGGAGTATACTAATATGCTTATATATTTATTAATTATTGTTTTAGTTTTTTAATTGATTTGTTCCATCAAATGTTTTTGCTATCTAACATTTTCCCTCTCTCTTTCGGAGGTAGTGGTAGTGCCTATAAAACCATGCATCCATTAAACCTGTTTCCTCAACAAGCTTACATACTCATATGTATAATTCTGATCCCAAAACCTTATTAAAAAAAATGGCCGAAGCAGGGAAGGGAGAAAGCTTCAAAGTGAAGAAAACCAAAGAAGAAGTTGTGGCTGCGGTGCTGCCATTGCAAGACCATTGGCTCCAATTCTCCAACCTCGACCTCCTCCTCCCACCGCTGGACGTGGGCGTCTTCTTCTGCTACAACACCATGCCGAGACCCACCGGCGTTAATGCCGGCGAAATGATGATGATGATGAACTTTGGGTCCATGGTGGGATCTCTGAAGAAGGCCTTGGCTCAGGCTCTGGTTTCCTTCTATGCCTTTGCGGGTGAGGTTGTGCTGAACCCTTTGGGTGAGCCTGAGCTGCTCTGCAATAATCGTGGGGTTGATTTTGTGGAAGCTGAGGCCGACGTGGAGCTGCGCTGCCTCGACTTGCACAACCCAGATGACTCCATTGAAGGCAAGCTTCTTCCTAAGAAGAAGCATGGGGTGCTTGCGGTTCAGGTGACTTCTATATATACTCTCTCGTATTAATCATGTCATAATAATATTTTTATCCGTATTCATATTTCTTAATTTTCTCATATTAATAAGTTTTAGCAACGAAAACTTTCTTGCAATTTCTGGCATTATATTATGACAATTAGATGAAGAATATAATTTTTCTTTGGTAAAATAAAATATATCATGTTATGCATCATGCCATAGTTTTAATTTATTATTAGAATCAACAAGTATATATGATAATTTTATAAAAAAAAAGTATATATTATAATTAGAAAATATAATATCAATAGTCAAAAAACAAGAATATCTCTAAAATAATTATTTATTTGTATTTTAAACCTAATTTTTGATGATAAACATATTGACAAGTAGTGCATGCTTGCTAGCAACATTATATATACTAAAATTATGACTAAAATGATAAAACTTTAAAAATAAAATAAAAAAAATGTTATTTTAATTAAATTGAGGATGTATGGTTAGAATCAAGAAATTAAATGTCACGCCGTTTCTACAAAAACAACCGTATTTCGGTTTCGACGCTCCCGAGACAAAACAACAATATGAAAACGAAATTCACTATTTATTATTTTTGCTTTATTTATTTATTTATATTTTTTTTTAAAAAAATTGCAACTTGTTTCATGTTTAGGAAGGTAATTCACGCCGCCACTAGGACCACCATGCCACCTTCATAAGTTAATAATTATTTCAAAAAATTATTTTAATTAAAAATATTTATACTTTTTTAAATAAAATATTAATATAATTATTATTTTATATTTTTATTTTTAAAGGTAACAGATTTAAAAATAATAAAATATAAAATTTTTTTAACTTTCTAATTAAGTTTATATTAATTTTTAATTATATAATTATTGTAAAATATAAATTATAAAATAATTTTAGCCATACACTCTCAACTTATTCATTTAAAATTTTATCAACAATATTTATAATAAATTCTAAATAATTACATTTAAATTTAATAAAAAATTAAAATATAATTTTAATAACAATGGTTGTAACAATATCATTATTTAATATTATGTTATCTAATTTTATATATTTATATTATTAATATTATATTATAATTTTTTAAAATTTAAAAAAAAATATTGTTTAAAATTATTTAAAATATTTTTTCAAAAATATTTTATTTTCATAAAATTTTAAAATATTTTTATTTCTGAAATTATTGAAAGAGTACCTCAAAACGAAATTTAATATTATATATATAATTATGGTCACATAGAGATAGAATCATAGAAAAATACTTAAAGATAGATACCGTAAAAAAGTTAAAGAGATCGAGTGATAAATAGAAGAGAGATATTATTATTAAATACTGTTTGAATTTAAAATAAAATTTTTACTGTGATGGCGTGCTTTACTTACTATTTAACTATAAATACTAGTTTAAATTAATTTTAACATAATTTTATATATTTATATTATTAATATTATGTTTAAATTTTTTAAAATTTAAAAAATACTATTTAAAATTATTGAAAATTTTTTTTTACAAAATCTTCTATTTTCTCAAAATATTTTAAAATATTTTTATTTTTTAAACTACTAAAATAATATTTGAAAACAAAATTTAGTTTGACTAAAATAATTAGCGCACGATGATTAACGAAGGAGTTGATGGCAATCCGTCCGACTTTCATCCCAGCCTACTAGACACTAAAGCCAGGATATGGATCCTCTGCTGCGCCTTGGATGCTGCGCTTCCAAAATGCAGCAATTTTGCTATGTTTTGATTTTTTATTTTTAAAATTTAATTTAATTAGTTAAATGAGTTTAATTTTTGAATAAATTATAAAAAATTAAACTGTAAATTTTTTTTATTCTTATGTTTCAAATAATTTATTTTTAATAACAGTTTATTTATTTTAATTTAATAAAATAACTAAAATCTTTCAAAATTTAAAAGTGAAAAAAGAGTTTGTTATTTTGATATTTAAAAAATATTTTTAATTTGATTTTTTAAAATTTTAATTTTTTTTAAGTTCAATTTTTTTAAAAATATTTTTATGTTAATTTTGTAAATAAAAATTTGACAAATTTATTTAACTATATAAAATACTTTTAGTTATAAGATATGTGAAGATATGTTAAATATAATTTTTTTTATTGCATTTTAGATTTTTTTTATTATCTTTAATTTATTTTAATAATAATAAATTTATTTTAATTTAATTAAATAATCAAAATCTTATAAAACTTAAAAGTAAATGAGTCAATTTTTATTTTGATATTTTAATTTGATTTTTATAAAGTTTAAATTTTTTAGATATATTAATAAAATTTTTTTTTATAATTATTCTTATGTTAACTCTATTAATAGATGTTTAATAAAAAAATTTAATTAATAAAAAAAATTTAATTAAACTGTATTTTTATTTAAATTATATAAATTTTTAATTATAATAAATCAAAAAATGTGTCAAATATTTATTAATATAATAAATTTAAAAATATTTTTAAAAATAAATTAATCTTTAAAAGATTAAATTTATAAATTAAAATTTTTAAAAAATTAAATTAAATATGCATAAAAAATTTATTGTTATTAAAATAAATTAAAAAAAAAAGCTAAAACGCAGCAAAATTACTGCGTTTGGGAAGCGCAGCGGATCCATATCCCTAAAGCCAACTATATTATTCGACGGACAGTAGTTTACTTATTGTTGTTTTTGTCACGTGTCACGGACCAAATCATTTTTTTTATTTTTAATTAAAATATTAAATCTACAATTTACAGGCAACTTCCCTCAAGTGTGGTGGTCTAGTAGTGGCATGCACTTTCGATCATCGCATCGCCGATGCCTACTCAGCTAACATGTTCCTCGTATCATGGGCCGAGATGGCTCAACCCACCAAGCGGACGACCTCCACTTCCCACAACGTCTTTCTTCCATGGCAGCCATGTTTTCGGCGATCTCTGCTCAGTCCGCGACGGCCGGGTTTCATCCATCCCTCTCTCTATGACATGTATGTTCCCATTTGTAACCTTCCTCCTCCGAAGAAACCCGAACTCGGATTCGAATCTGACCCCCTTGTCAGCCGGATCTACTACGTCACAGCAGAAGAACTCAACAATATCCAATCACTTGCAAACTCGGAGGCCGTCCTCAATGGTGATAAACGAACCAAGCTCGAATCTTTCTGTGCATTCTTGTGGAAGATGATTGCTTCTAGTGCCAATGGGAAAAGGACCATCGCCAAAATGGGGATTGTGGTGGATGGAAGGAAAAGACTGAGCAATGGTCACAACCAAGAGAAAGCACTGCTAATGGGTTCGTATTTTGGGAACGTGCTTTCAATACCCTTTGGTGGGAAACCGATAGAAGAGCTGACGGATAAACCTTTGAGTTGGGTGGCGCATGAAGTTCACCGGTTCTTGGAGGCAGCTGTGACGGAAGAGCATTTTCTGGGGCTGATAGATTGGGTGGAGGCTCATCGCCCTGTCACAGGGTTGGCGAGGATCTATTGCGGTGGAGAAGAAGATGGGCCAGCTGTTGTGGTGTCATCCGGTCAAAGGTTCCCAGAAGCTAAGGTCGATTTTGGGTGGGGGAAGCCTGTGTTCGGGTCGTACCATTTTCCATGGCGTGGCAACGCCGGTTATGTCATGCCGATGCCAAGCCCGACCGGCAACAGTGACTGGGTGGTGTACATGCATCTTCGCAAGGGGCAGTTGGAGATGATAGAGTGTGAGGCTGGTCGGGTGTTTAAACCCTTAACTTGGGATTACCTCATTAATCATCGATAAATGTTCATTTTAATTATACCTTGGTATGACAAAGAATGTGTGATCTCATATAAGTTTAAGTGATCAATAAGTTTATCTTCAATATAAGTGAATTTATCTCTCGATTAACACATATTTGATGATTTTTTTTTAAGAGTATAAATTGAGGAACATGTCTAATCTCATTTAAACTTAGATTAAAAAAAAGTATTATTTTGAATGGATTACATTAGATTGATGGGTTTATACAAGTAAAATTTTAAAATATTTTCATGTTAATTTGAATGAGTTAAATATAATTTTTAAAAATTTGCTTAAATTTGACTCCATCGTTTATTTTTATTTTTTATGAAATTTTTTTGTCACTTTACTTTAATATAATTCAATCCACTTTAAAAATTTTAAATAATTCAAAACTTCAATAATTACGAGTGTCAATTTTTTAATTTGAATATTATAAGGTTAGATTGAATAATCCAACCAATTTAATCGATACTCATATTTAATTTTCTCATGTGAAAAATTAATTTAATTAATTAATAATTATTAATAAAAATGATATAATTAGTGTATATATATAATTCTTCATTGTTTTATGGTCAAATGGAGGGAGATTGTTGCAACAACGAAAAGATGTCATAATTAACTTGAAGTATTCACTGTTTTATGTTCAATCCAGACTTAAAATCTTTGCTAAAGCAAATTAATAAGGTAAAATTAAGTTGCAAGATATATTTAATGATTAAAAAAAAAAATCTTGACTCTATAAATTCCATTGATATTCAAGTGTCTCATGCAATCTTAAAATCACTTGGTCCTTTTAAGTTGACTATGAATTTAGATCTTCAAAATTGAGAAGAATCAAAAGGGTACATATTTGGCATTAGCGTAATTGTTGTACATATTTAGATTAACAAAGTAAACTTAAGAATAAATTAATAATTTAATTTATAAAATTTTAAATTTATTTAATTTTAATTTTTGAATTTTTTAAGTGCACAAATTTATTATTGAAATTATGAAACCGTTGTATGGAAATTATCTTGCAACTTCTTCAGAATATTAAAATTTTTATATATTAATTTCGTTAAAAATTAGGCAGAACTAATATGTCATATATTTGATATAATAAAACTTGTATTCAAAATAATTTAAAAATTAAAATTAAGCGAGTTAATAAATTTAAAAATTAAATTATTACTCTAAACTTAGACTTTCTCTCAAAAGTGTCAAAGAACATGTTTTAAAAATTTATAAAAATGAAAGAAGAGACATATCCAAAATAATAATAATAATAATTGAATCCTATTATAAAGACGTAATAGATCTTAAAATGGTGCCATCCAATCACATTAACTCAGTATAAAGTGTGTCTAACCTAATATAATTGAAATTCATATATTTTTATTAGTCTGGATAAATAATTCCTTCAATTATACATATTTTTTTGGACAAATTATTATACTTATTCGTAGTCAGGCTGTGCCACAGTTGGGTGAAAGCTAAACAGACTTTGCAGGATTATGATTAAATTAAATTGAATTTAAGCCCAACTAAAATAAGACCCCTTGTAATATTGGTCCAAGCCAGAAGGTTGTTTTGCACTTTCATTCATAATTATAGAAGTTTTGCAATTTGTAGTCGGTCCCTCAGCATAGGTCCAAAGCAATAAGCCCAGTTACCAGATCCGAGAAACAAAAAGTTGTCAAAATATATTTTGTTATTATTATTATTAAGAAGAGAATAGATAGCAATTTTGTATTTTGTATTAGGGTCAAGCAATGTTCGGTTCAATTTATGCACACTACAATTAACTCGTCATTTTAATCTAGTTAAAGGTAGCCTATCTATATATGCGAAAATTAAGCGGTTCACAAAAATACAAATTGAATAAGGCATTTTTATGTTAAATAAGTTCTAACTCGATTTGTTTTATGGTTTAATAAAATAAGGCATTTTATGAGGGCTATTATGCAACTTTTAATATATAAAAATTATTAAATCTTAAAAAAAAATATGCATCATAAATATTCATTACATTTATAATAATTTAAGACATCATTCAAAAAATTATAATAAATTGTTACATTGAAATTATATTATTTTGTTAATAAAAAATATTATATTTATTTATATGTATAGAGTTTTATAAAATTTAATATTATGTAAAGGCATTTAAAGTTGTGATTTTCATTTTTATTATTTATTGGTATTTGTAATAAATAAATATTATATTTTTAGTAAATTATATATATAATATTAAACATCAATTTAATTGTAATTACACTATTAAATTATGAACCGTTTGTCTCTTGACGTGGAAATTTTTTAAAATATTAATATAAATTCAAACAATGTTCCTTAAAAAAGAATTAAATGAGACTGGTTGAATTTAAATATAGACACGTGATGATTTTTGTTTCTTTTTTTTTGGTACCATGTTGATTGTTTTTTCTCGCGTGAAATAAAATAGTAAATTAACAAGGTAATTTTTTTTCTATAAAATCAAAAATAGACGTTAAATTTTTATTACAATTAACAAACATTCAAATAAAATAGTAAATTAACAAAACAATAGCAAAATTATACATACCGCAACTACTCGAGTCTTGTCGTTGATGTATGTTCCGTCAACCCTTTTATGAGTAGTCATCCATATATCGCCGCGAGTCACTGGGCCTCCAACCTCCGCCTCCTGATTAAGTTAACAATTAATAAAAATTTTAAACAAATTTGTATTTTATTTAAAATGAAATAAAATTCTTATGAAAAAAACTCACAAGCTCAACCTTTCTACGTGCAAGGCTCTTGGATCCAGTTGTATGTGACATCGTCATACATCTTCTATTACGCCTATTTTGAGCTGCCACTTCTAAAAAATTGCATAAATAGATTAATTAATCAATGTTTTTAGAAAGAAAATATATATGAAAGAATAAATATAAATAATTACACTGGTCCTCTCGTTAAGTCAATAGTCAATGAACGTAGCCCAAAGGTCACGTAGAATGCATGAGGGGACATCATTCAACAACTTCTCCCTCGACTTCGTCCCATCGTATTTGAGCCATACACATTATAACATGTGGCTCTCCACTTGGCTCCAAGTAACTATAAAATTAACTTCTTGTGGAGACCCGTCACATTAAAATGTGTCTACAAAAAATAATACAAATATTAGTGAAACATTAAAAATATTAAAGTATACTTAAGAAGAAATAACAGTCCATACATGTATCGTGTTGATGAACACTCCTGTCTTGTAATCATCAGGAATGTTCCTTCAATCTTTATATGAGATTGGAAAGAAACGGAAGTTATCCCCAATGGTGCCGAAGAAGGCACCAAGGAGACCACCTCCGTCTCCAATGGGCTAGTGGGTGTCGTTACATCGGATAATCACCATGTGCTCATGAGGTAATGCCCAAACATCATGGACAGTCATCTGTCTGGGCATCATCTGACCGGTCTCATCTATTACAATATAAAATAAATGTGTTAGCTAAATATTTGAACGTTAATTATTATAAATATAAGAAATATTTTATATTATACCTATAACATCGACTGTCCAGCTCCTCTTGCGCTTATGCTCTTACTGAGCCATCTGACGCTCCACCTCAACGTCCTCCAACAAATCATCAACGTCTAAGTTGATATCAAAATCTCGTCTGATACTTGGGCGTCGTAAGATGGGAATGTGGACGGGAGGGGCTCTGACTCCGACGCCCTAGAGTCAGACAGGGGTAGTGTGGACGATCCAGCCTCTGACTCTAACGCCCTAGAGTCCGGAGGTACCGTGGACTAGACAGTATCATCATTGTTGGGGTGTCCTCTCTCACTACTAGCCGGGCGAGCAACATGCCTAACTGAGCTCGCCGAACCTGCTCTGCCCGTAAATCCAGATGTACCCTTCCTCATTGTCATTATGCCTGTCAGAATAAAATTAGTATCATAAATTGTTCATTTAAAAATAAGAAAATAATAAGAACATATATCAAAATACATAACAAGCATAAACTATTCATAAACAAAATTAAAATATATTCAAGAAATTACAGTATCAAATTAATACCGTAACAAATATAAATTAACTTCTTCTAGAAATAATTTTTCTAAATTTTGAACGTGCAACGGATCACTATCATATAAAATATTATCATCGTCTTCGCCCATCTCATATAAATCACAAGGCATCAAATGTACAACCATACTCCATTTATTGTCAACCGCATTTTCTACATAGTATACTTGATGCGCTTCGGATGTTTTAATGTACGGCTTGTCATCGTTATTTTTACCAATATGAATCAATCGTGAAAAATCGACAGATGTCACCCCGAAACCATCTGTGGTAATGCCCCTCACTGTTGTTGTATTAGTCCACATACATTTGAATAAAGTAACTGTAAAATGACCGTGATAATTTAATTCTACAATATCCAATAATTTTTCATAATACGGGATTCCACCGAATTATATATTTCTATCACTGCTACTTGCATAACTACTCGTCTCGAAAATATCATGAATTTCACTATTTTGGGTTGTCAACCTTTGGTCTCGCTCTAACGTTTGAAATTTGAATCCATTTATATTGTATGCATTGTATTGGCGTGCTCTATCCAAGGGCCCAATTGTCAGAAATTTTAGTTCAGTTGACAATGTCCCACTACTATCATTTGCCATCTGAGTAAGAAAAATTGAACCATGAGTTGTGCTCATAATAGACTGCAAATCCAAATTGACTAGGTAAATTGTATACTTACACGATGAGTGAACCAGGAAACAAACTCCCTATGAACTTTTTTATCTATCTCAGAAGACGATCGGGTTCTACTTCGTAAGCTATGCCTTACCCAATCTCTAAATTCCATGTAAAAAAAAATAATAGGTAAATTTAATACTTCATATCCAGTAGATAAATATTAATGTAACAACAGTAAGTCTTGGTGTACTCATTGAAGGTAAGGATCGACTTTCTGACAATTTATTAAAACATGACGATAGGCTTGCAATTTTTCTCGCGGAAAAAGTGTGAAATACTCGAACCCACCAACTAGCCTTCCTACTTATGGAAACAACGTACCCCCCCCAGACGTCCCCATATCAAGTTGATCGTTAACCCGAATAGGACAATTGAACTCTGTCTCTACACCCTCCAAATACCTTGAACAAAATATTAAAACTTCTTCAGCAACACATGCATCGGCTATTGAGCCCTCTAAGCTTGCTTTATTTTGGACGAATGACTTAAGTTTACCTAAGTATCTGTACAACATACGTTCAACAAATGAAAAATTGATAATAAAAAAAACATAATAAACAAGATAAAATAGATCTAAATTTTTTGTTTTGTACCTTTCAATAGGATACATGCAATGATATTGAACTGGTCCGCCTAACTTGACTTCTTAAACCAAATGAACTATTAAGTGTACCATTACTATGAAGAAGGAAGGAGAAAATAGCATCTCTATATGACACAGCGTCAGAACAATACGATTTTGAAGTTGGTCAAGTTCGCTGGCATTTAAAACTCTGGAACAAACATGTCGAAAGAACAAACAGAACTTGACTAGAACTACAGACACTTGCGCATGAAGTGCCTTCCTTATGGGAAAGGGTAGTAGTTGTTCCATAAGAATATGACAATCAAGACTTTTCAACCCCCCAATCTTACGTTGTCTTAAATAAATGCATCTAGAAATATTACTAGAATATCCGTCAAGCACGTAGATATTTTTTAGTGTTTTGAGAAAGATATCTTTACCTGCATTTGTCAACGTAAATAAAGCAAGCCGATACTTACCATTCTCATCTAGCCAAAACTCTGACCTCACACCTAACTCCTGTAAATCTCTTCGTGCATTGATGTGGTCTTTTGAATGCCCAGTGTCATTTAATAAAGTATACAGAATGTTGTCGCAGACATTTTTTTTCGATATGCATCAAATCAAAATTATCACGCAAAAAATTGTTCTCCCAATATGGAACATGTCACTGCATACATGTTGAACATGTAATTGCTGAATGAATCGTAAGTCCGCACACCATCGAACCATAGCGCCTTCAACTCTTTAATCAACGGTTGCAGAAATACATCTATATCATTTATTGGTGCTTTTCTACCAGGAATTATCATTGACAGCATAAAAGAACTCTACTTCATACACATCCAATGAGGAAGATTGTAAGAAATCAGTACGACTGGCCATATGCTGTAACTTGTACTTAAATTCCCAAATAGATTGAAACCATCAGTTGCAAGATCCAAACGCACATTCTTAGGATCAGATGCAAACTGATGATTCAAGATGCAAATCTCTTCCATGCCTCGGAGTCCCTCGGATGCCTCATCATACCATCACTATTTATGTCTATGGAATACCATCTCATATATTCGGCAGTCTTAGAAGACATGAACAATTTTTGCAGTCGGGGCTTCAATGGAAAGTATCTGAAGACTTTATTAGCCATCTTCTTCCGCTTCTCCCCTTTTCTCCTCGGTTTCCACCTTGAAGCACTGAACTTATTACAAGCATCTTTATTTTCGTTTTCTCCCCAGAATAACATACAATCATTCTTACAGGCATGTATTTTTTTGTAGTTCAACCCTAACTTATTAATAATTTTTTTAGCCTCGTAAAATAAAGTTGGAATCTTTGCATCCGGAAAGACGTCAACCAACAGCTGCAATATCATTGAAATAGCCTTGTCAGATATCCCGCACAAACACTTGATGTGGTACAAATTTACCAAAAATGACAATTTGGAGTACTTCTCACACCCTTCGTACAATGGTTCTTGCTCATCCTTCATAATTCAAAACAATCTCTCATGCTTTCGTCCATCCTTTCACCTGACGCTGAAACCAGCATGTCCACAAAATAAACACTTTCATGTTCATGATGAATTTCAAATACTTCATGGACCATGTCCTGCACAGGGTCATTTCGAACGATTGGACATTCTGCAACATCATATGGTATTATTTGATGTCTTGTTGCAGGATCTTCTGTTACCCTTTCTCCGTGCATACTCCAGAAATCGTAGTCTTGTGAAAAATGCTTGACGATCAAGTGTTAGCGCACAACCTCCGGAACTTGCCATTTTTTAAATCTGCACTTTGGGCATGGACAGATTATTTTACCTTTTACACCTGAGTTAGCATTTGCATAATCTTAAAAACCTTGTAGACCTTCCAAATACTCTCGGGTGTGTCGAGGTTTATGGATCCAAGTCTTATTCATATCTGAAACCATTATGAAATAAAAAAAATTAAATAATAATTTATTGAATAATGCATTCTTAATACATTACTTCATAATCTAACCCCTCATCGAGGATTAAATAATATACAACAAAATTTTTTTTATGAATTTTAATTCTATTTAAAAATTTAACACTCCTATCTAATTTGTATACTTAAAGTTAACTAATTATGTTTAAGTTAAAATAAACAATAAAATTTAACTACAAAAAATAATCATTTAATGCAATAATTTATCATTATTGACAATTTTATTTTATCCGACAAAGTTTCTTACTCGTTTTGTTGGAATATTTTAAATTGGATTGTTATTTTAATGATTATTAAGCCCAATACAGATCGGGCCATATGTTGTAATTCTGCTTCTCCTTAATCTATAGATTCTTCTGGTGCGTTTTATTAATCTATACTTGATTACTCTTATTTATTCTATTGAGATAATATAACACTTAGTATCAGAGGATCGTTATAATATCTCAGTTTAATTTTATTGAAATGAAAAGCTATATTTAAATCTGCTATGCAACTTTTTGTACAATTTTCTATTCACATGTCACTTTAACTGGAAGGGAAACTAAGTTGTCATATTTTGAATTCATGCTAAATTCACATTTAATATCTTTTACAATGAGAATTTGATCATTGTTTATTTAAGACTAAATAATGGAAATACATGCTTCAGCCCTTCTCTGTTGAAGTTTTGTTTTTATGTTACCCATGTGTTTTTTTATTATGCTGTTCATTGAATTTTGCTATTAATTAATTTGCCCATTTTCATGTTTGTCATATACATCATGTAAAAAATATATTTTATTTTCTCTTATAATATCATTCCATAATGTCTATTTATTTGATTCATCTATTGATAATTTAAATTTAATATGTAATATTTAATTATGTTTTATTATCTACTTATTAAAATTATTATATCTAAATTATTTATACGATTGTAATAAATCAATAAATTTATATTATTATGCTTTTTTTTTTGCTTCATTTTATTTTTTACTTCTTAATTAATTTAAAAATTATAATAATAATATCTTTAATTTATTAATTATATTATATTTTTTCTACATAATAAACATGTATAAAATTGACTTCCAATCTTTGTCCTTAACTAAGATTTCAATTCCTCTATTAATAATTTAACTCAAATATTTAATTACGTTTAATTATATAAAAAAAATTTATTATATATAAATTATTTAACATACTGTTATAAATCAATAAATTTATATTATTATGATTCTATTTTTTATAAGAATTGTTTAATTTTTTTATGCAACTTGACTTTAAATTTATAGTTGTAAAAATAATAAATTTATTTTTTAATGAAATTATAATTTATAAATAATAAATAAATATAAATTTTACTTTAAATGTTTATCATTAATCAATTTTTTTTATATAATTTATGTATTATATTTAATTACATTTATTAATATAATAATTTTTTTCATTATCACAAATCTAATTTTAGTACTATTATTACCATATTATTATTTTTTTAATAACAATTACATAGTTTACTACTTGGATAACCAAATTATACTTTTTATTTCTTAATTAATTCAATTTATTTCACCTTATAATTATTAACATAAAATTATAACTTACTTTTAATTATTATCATCTTTCTAAACTTATAAATATAAAAATATTATATTTATTTCTTATTTAAGTTATTATTTATTAATAATAAATAAATATTAATTTTACTTTAAATAATTATCATTAACCAATTTTTTTATTAATAATTTATGTACAATATTTATTTATATTTATCAATATGATAACTTTTTTTACTATCACAAATTAAATTTTAATACTATTATTATTATATTCTTATTTTTTTTAATAATAATTACAAAATTGACTATTTTTGTAACTTAATTATATTTTTTACTTCTTAATTAATTTAAATTGTTTCACCTTATAATTATTAACTTAAAATTCTAAGTTAATAATTACAAAATTCTTCTTAAATAATAATTAATAACTATTTTATTATTATAATTAACAAATATAAATATTATTTATTTTTTACTAATAATTTGATTAAATTAACAACAGATATTTAACCTATATAACATAATACATTATTTACTAAAAGCATAACATACAATTTCTAATAAAGTAAAAACATAAACTATTTAAGTCAAACATACAAATATATAAAAAAAAATTCAAAAAATTTAAAATAATTAAATCACATACCTTATGTGAAAATAAACAACTCTGAATCACAAGTGTCTGTATATAAACGAAATATCTACATAAAAGGTTAAAAAATAAATAACTTAATAAATTTAATCAACTTACAATTTAAATCAAAAATTAATTTATAATAATACAAATATATAAAAACTTACCTCAAATAAGAGTAAATAAATTCGAACTACCAATACCACTAAACTCACAAATATTTGTCACAACAAGAAACTCACAAGTATTTATAGGAAGAAGAAGAGAGAAACTCAAATTGTGTAATGAAAATGGAGGAGGAAAGACGAATTTATAGGAGAACACACGTTTGAACGACGATTTTTAAAAACCGTCATTAAATCGACTTTTAACGACGGTTACAAAAAAAACCGTCGCTAGACCATGTTTTAACGACGGTTTGACAAGAACCGTTGTTGAAGGCGCGTGGCATAACGATGGTTTTGGAAGAACCATCGTCAAACCGGACCAATTCTCCATAAACAATTCAATTTTCGTGGGATTTTACGACGGTTTACACAAACCGTCGTACAAATAACGACAGTTTAGTGACACTCGTTAAACCGTAACATAATTCCAATGTTAACGGTCAACTTATCATAAAAATTTACGACGGTTTCGATTAACCGTTGTTGTATGACGACGGTTTTTTCTAACCGTCATCATTTTACAACAGTTCATCTTGAACTGTCATTGTATAACGACGGTCTCTATAATTACCGTTGTTATATGTTTGCATTTAACGACAGTCATATTGACCATCGTTAAAGCGTTTTTTAACAACGGTTTCTATAATCGTCGTTAAATAACTGTCGCAAGGTCTTGTCTTTTTTGTAGTGTATATGTAGTAAGCTAGTGCTCTAGAAAAAATAAACTGTCACAAAAAGTAGCGAGCACATCTTCTAGTTTGTCTAAAAATATCCTTTAGACATAATAGTAAATGTGGTCCCAACTTCTTACAAAATCAGTTTCTTAAACCACTATTCCGTCCAAGAAAATCGCACAAATTCTATCATACTTCTCATATCCCATCTCATGAATGTAAAAGTTGAGATCTATAAACATAAACATACACACAAAATAACTACTGAAAGTTGGTCCATGGTCTCTAGTCTCTATCTTGCTCCTTTTTGTCATGAAAATAAAGTGCAATTGAATCAAAATTCAAAAGAAAAAAGAATTTTTTTTTAAAAAACTTACTTTTAATTTTTCAGAATAATTAATATGAAAACCTGCCATTCCCCCTAATACACCCGAGAATGAAAACTAAATTAAAATTTCTAAACCGGATTATTATGAAAGATTCAAAGAAATTTTGATTACACACGTTTTGCACAATGGAATAAAAAACCAAAAAAAAAGAGGATAAGGAAATCAGAAACAAAGAAAGATTAAGTGGTATTTACCTATATGCGGAGAAGAAAATTCTTCTAGCTTTCTTCTTCTTTCCCTCTCTCAACTCTCCCCTCTTTTATGTGCATTCCCTTTTTGTCCTCTCACAAATTCACCTTTCTTCTCCTTCGATTTCACAGTCTCTCTATTTTTCATTTGTTTTAATGTTATCATTCACGTTAAGGATAATGTAGAGGACTATATAATAACGTAGAGACTGTGTAGGACTAGGAGAACTCAAATTAATAAATTAAATATTATAAATTGATAATTAGATAGGAATTATTCTTATATATATATATAGACACCCACACACACCTGATTCTTCAAGAAGCTTCTCTTTTTTCTTATTATATATTTTATGTTGATCCCTTCTCTCGAGCCTATCCCTTCTTTAATAACTGTTTAGAATTTAGGTTGTTTAGTACTCATCCCATATGTAGTATTGCTTTTTTGTTAGAAAATGCTACTTATCTTTATGAGAAAGAGCAGCTCTACGATTTTTTTAGTTTCGTAATATTATGAGTTATGAGGAATTATTCTTAAAGTCACGATCAAAATGTTTGGTACATGACGTGATAAGTACCAAGTTGGCGACATCTATTGCGGTGAAGTGCAACAGTTTCTTCATTTATTAACATATTTAACTTGCATTAAGATGGTTCAAACGTTTTTCCTTTAAAAATTTCAAAATTTTCATATTTAATGGCCTTTAATGATCATTATTTGATGTTAAGTGGTGACCTTTTATATTTTTTATGGTAAAACATTTAAATTGTATAATTTTGATCCCTGAATTTGTTTTTAAATTTTTTTTTGTAAATTTTACACTATTTTGAGTGAAGGAGATTAAATTTAAAAGTGTCAAAATCATTGAAAATTAAAAAAAAAAACAAAGACGGAAGGTTGGTGTAATCTTTTTTATTTTGTGTTTATTGATTTATACATATTATTTTAAATTTAAAAAATATGTTTAAATTATTTTTAATATTTTACACGAAGAAGATGGGTTGGCTATTGTGTTGTCGTCCCATTTTTTGTGATGCAACAATTTTGGGTATGTCATAACGATGTTGAGCTTGACCGACAACAGTGACTAGGTGGTGTGCTTGCATCTTCACAATTAATCACAAAGGCAGTCGGAGATGATAAAGTGTCACTACAAGAAAAGTGGGGAATGGTGACGGGTGTTTAACGACGGTCAGAAAAAATCGTCTCTAAAGCCAAGTTTAACGACGGTTTATCAACTGTCGTTAAAGTTGGACACTTAACGACGGTTTTTCAAAAAACCGTCGTCACATACGGACGGTTAAGATCCAACCGTGGTCATCTGTGGCGAAGTGAAATATTTGACAGACATTACGACGGTTTTTATAAAATCGTCGTAAAATTACAACGGTTAGACATAAAACCGTCGTGATTTTACGACGGTTTTAGTAACAATCGTCGTTATTGAACGACGGTTTAGTTAAAACCGTCGTGAAGTTATAACGTTCGAAATTTAGACCGTTACTCGATGTTCGTGTAGTTTAACGACGGTTTTAGAAAAAACCGTCGTTAAAGTTACACGTTACGACGGTTCCTTTTAGAAACCGTCGCTAAACCTATTTAGCGACGGTTTTTGGTTAGTTTAACGACAGTTAATAATCGTCGTTAAACCGCGCGTTCGTCTATAAATTGAAAGGTTCTCCTTATTTTTCTTACAACAGCTTCTCGATAGATTTTTTTTACATAATACACTTTTTGAAATTATTTGTTGTATTTTTCAAGTTTTTGTATTGTGGTGTTCTCTGCGACTTGTTTTATTTATTCACAAGGTATGTCATTTAATTTTTTAATTGTATTTGATTATTTTTTTTATATATTGTATGTTCAAAATATTTTCTTATATTATTTTTTATTTTATTTTGTGAAGATATTCTGACATTGGGACGCCACTTTGATTTTGATTTTTGTGCGTTATTTATTTGGAATCATTTTGAAGTTATATAATTTAATTAATTTGATTTTGAATGAATTTATTTCAAATTATTGTATGTTAGATTGAGATAATATTAGATATTTTATTTACTTACTACTTTTGTTATAAATATATTTGTCATTGTGATGTACATTATTGTATGAATCAATTTTTAAATTTGTGTTATTTTTGTGATATTTATGATGTTTAATATTATAATATATAGTATGTTCGTTGAAAACATGTAAGGAGAAATACATTTATATAATAACATAAATTTAGTAGATGAATTGAAGTGTGTAATTGATTATATAAAATAATAAATTTTAATAAATAGATAGAGTAAGTATTGAAAACAATTTTTTAAAAATTGTGACACTAATTTAAAATTATACGTATATTTTAATAAAAATTTAAGAAATATGTATAATATTATTAATTTAGTATAAAATGATAGTGAATTTTGTTTTAAATATAAGTTATTTACTGTTTTAAAAATATTATTAAAATTAATGTAAATAAATTGAAAGTAGTTATTGTATTGATAAACGTATTTAAATAATATACATCAATTAATAATAGTGAAATTATATTACAGTTGTTAATAAAATAGTAAAATATTTATTCAGGTGATGAGATAAAATAATAAATATTAATAAATAGACAAAATTAGTATTAGGAATTAGTTTTTAAAAAATAAAACTCATTTAAAAATACACATTATTTTTAAAAAATAGAAACAAATTTATAATAACATAATTTTAATATGTATGCTAGTAGTGTAATAATTTTTAATGAATTAATAATAACATAAATTGAAAGTAGTTATTATATTGATAAACGTATTTAAATAATATACATAAATTAATAATAGTCAAATTATATTACAATTGTTAATAAAATATTAAAATATTTATTCAGGTGATGAGATAAAATAATAAATGTTAATAAATAGACAAAATTAGTATTAGGAATTAGTTTTAAAAAAATAAAACTCATTTAAAAATACACATAATTTTTAAAAAATGGAAACAAATTTATAATAACATAATTTTAATATGTATGCTAGTAGTGTAATAATTTTGAATGCACTTTGTTGTTACACTAGATTCTCTATTAAAGAATTAACAAGATTTTAGATGTAATTGAGTAGAATTATTCTTGAATATATGGCCCTTATATGGGCCACAGATTTTATTTTTTTAAATAGGGAATTGAAATTTCAATTCCTTATCTGAAGTCGTTAGAAATTTTACCATGTAAATACTATAATTGAAATCTTTGCGGCAGCTATAAAATAATATTTTAATTATTTGCTGCTAGTGGTTTTTCCTTTCCAAAAAATTTACATTCGTAGAAATTTGATCATGAAACTCATTATGTTAATTAATTACACTAGATTCACTATTAAGGAAAAATCATAATTCAATTTTTTTCCTGCTAGTTGCTGTCTTTTCCAAAAAATTCATATTCGTAGAGATTTGATCATGAAACTCATCCTTTTAATTAATGACAATAACGAAGATTTTTTATTTAGTGCTTCATTAAATGTCTATTATCATAAAATTTGTCAAAAATGTTTTACATGTAAAACATTTGACACCTCTTCAAAATGTGTTGTGTTTTATGCACAATCAATTGCAAATCCCTTCTCATATAAAATAGTCATGTTTTCTTTTAGTTCAGATTAAGAGTTATTTAAGTTAATTGATATCTAAATTCATAATTATTTCAGAAATGGATAAATCATGGATCAATAAACCTCGACATTCAATAGAGTACCTAAATGGTTTAGACGGATTTTTGAAATTTGCAAATGCTAGCTCTGGAGTCGAAGGTAGAATAATATGCCCATGCCCAAAGTGTAGATTCAAAAAATGACAACTCATTGAGGTCGTGCGCCAACATTTGATCGTCAAACCATTTCCGGAGGGATACACTTTTTGGAGTTTGCACGGAGAAATGATTACAGAAGAACCTACTGTAGGACATGCTATAATGCCAATTGAGGTCTCAGAACCCATAGTTTGAGATGACCCTGTTCAGAACATAGTCCGTGATGCATTCGGGATTCACCCCGAAAATGAGAGCATCGCTTCTGTGGATATGCCAGTTCCACAGTCAGCAGAAAGGATGGATGATAGTGTCAAATATTTTTATGAGTTACTGAAAGATGGTGAACAACCGCTTTATGAAGGGTGTGAAAAGTATTCAAAACTGTCTTTCTTGGTGAAGTTGTATCACATCAAGTGTTTGTGCGGCCTAAGCGACAAAGCAATGTCGATGGTACTTGAGTTGCTTGTCGATGTATTCCCAGATGCCAATATTCCGCCTTCATTTTACGAGGCTAAAAAAATCATTAATAAGTTGGGGTTGAACTACAAAAAAAATCACGCATGTCAGAATGATTGTATGTTATACTGGGGTGAGCATGAAAGTAGAGAAACTTGTTGTAAGTGCTCAGCACCAAGGTGGAAACTGAAACAAAAGGGGAAGAAGCGAAAAAAGGTGCATAATAAAATTCTTAGATACTTTCCAGTTAAACCAAGATTGTAAAGGTTGTTCATATCTTCTAAAACAGCTGAATTTATGAGATGTGATTCTGAAGTCAAAATTTCTGACGACATCATAATAGGGGTGTAAACATGTTCAGTTCGGTTCGGTTTTGGACCTCAACCAAACCGAACCGACCACAAAAAAAAAAAATTGGACCTATTCGGTTCGGTTGGGGTTCAACCAACCGAACTGAACCGAACCGCCAAAAGGCGGTTCGGTTTATTTAAAAAAAAAAAGTTTTGCCAAATTTTTTTAATTTTTGGCCCATTTGAATTTTGTCGGGCCTAATTTTTTTTTAATTTTTGTGCTTATTTCGAATTTTTTGGGCCCATTTCAAAAAATTTTAAAAATATTATGTAAAATATTTTTAAAATATAATAAAAAATAAATTTAATAATATAAATTAAATATATTAAAAATAATTTGGTTCGGTTCGGTTGGACCATCCCAACCGAACCGAACCGGTCGGTTTTTCAAAAAAAAAAATCGAACAAAACCAATTTTAATCGGTTTGGTTCGGTTTTTGGTCGGTTCGGTTCGGTTTTTGTTCATCCCTACATCATAAGGCATCCAAAGGATTCTGAGGCATAGAAGAGATTTGATCTTCTGAATCTTCAATTTGCATCAGATCCGAGAAATGTTCGTTTGGGCCTTGCAACATATGGTTTCAATCCATTTGGAAACCTATCTACAAGTTACAGTATGTGGTCAGTTCTGCTGATTCCGTACAATCTTCCTCCTTGGATGTCTATGAAA
Organism: Gleditsia sinensis; assembly: GCA_037074535.1. Lineage (NCBI taxonomy): Eukaryota > Viridiplantae > Streptophyta > Magnoliopsida > Fabales > Fabaceae > Gleditsia > Gleditsia sinensis. The sequence goes on from CM073472.1 coordinate 17,760,165, forward strand.
CAGAGTTCATTCATGTTGTCAATGATAATTCCAGGGAAAATGCACCGGGGAATGATATAGATGTGTTTTTACAGCCACTAATTGTAGAGCTGAAGGAGTTGTGAGTTGAAGGTGTTAAGACGTACGATGCATTTGGTAAATAAATGTTCAATATGCATGTAGCTTTTTTGTGGACAATCAGTGATTTTCCTGGCCTTGGATGTTTATCAGGCTGGAATATTCATACTGGATTAGCCTGTCCGTACGGTAACTTTGACTCTACTCCAGTCCGTCTCCCTCATAGTCGGAAGTGGTGTTTTATGGGACATCGCCGCTTCTTATCTTCGGGTCACAAATTCAGGCTGGCCCGCAATAGGTTTGACGGAAAAGAGGAAAGAAGAAACCCTCATCCGCAACTGAGTGGTGTAGACATTTTCCGACAAGTCGATGATATTGAAGTTGTCTTTGGAAAAAATGTAGAAACTGATGTTGGGACTCAACAACGGCGTTCCCGAGGTCAGGGTTCGGTTGATGCTGGAACTCAACAATGGCGTAAAAAAAGTATATTTTTCAAACTTCCGTATTGGACAAATAATATGTTGTGTCATAATCTTGACGTCATGCATATTGAGAACAATGTCTGCGATAACATCATTTACACTTTACTTAATGATTCCGGCCGTTCAAAGGATCACGTAAACGCGCGGAAAGACTTAAAGGAGTTTGGTGTGAGGCCTGAGCTGTGGCCTAATGATGGTGGTAAATATCCACCTGCTTTGTTCACGTTGACAAATGCAAGCAAGGAAGTATTTCTGAAAACACTTAAGAATGTATCTGTGCCTGACGGTTATTGCAGTAATATCTTCAGATGTATTGATGTAAGACAACGTAAGATCGGAGGATTAAAAAGTCACGACTGTCATATCTTTATGGAACAACTGTTACCATTAGCCATAAGAAAGACACTACCGAAGCCGGTATCTGCAGTTTTGATCGAGTTTTGTTCATTCTTCCAGCAACTGTGCTCCAGATTTTTGAATGTTAATGAACTTGATCAACTTCAAAATCGAATCATTATAATGCTGTGCCATCTTGAAATGTTATTTCTGCCGTCTTTCTTTACAGTTATGGTGCACTTGACTGTACATTTGATCATGGAAGCGAAGTTAGGAGGACCAGTCCAATATCGTTGGATGTATCCCGTCGAAAGGTAAAACATTAAAAACACATAATTCCAATTTATTGCATTATTGTTAATCCAATTTTATTCATTTAATCTATGTTCTCTAGATACTTGGGTAAACTTAAATCTTTCATGCGGAATAGAGCAAAGCCAGAAGGTTCAATAACAGAGTCGTATATTGCAGGAGAAGTTTTGTTATTCTATTCCAGATACATAGATGGTGTTGACACTGTCTTCAATCGTCCTCCTCGTGTGGATGATCGACCCGATGTTGGGACGTCTGACAGGAGTTTGTTCCCACCAATAGGAAGACCAATTGGTGGATTTGATTATTTCATCATTTCTCCCCGGGAAAAATTGCAGGCTCATCGGCATGTCTTAACAAACTGCAAAGAAGTTGATCCTTACTTACAGTAAGTTAACTCACACTTAACTACATGATTATACAATTTTTTGTCCTGTGTAGCATTAAGTGTTTAAACAATGTTATCTCAATACGAACTTTAGAGACTATGTACGGCATAGTTTAAAAAGTCAGACGCGATCATCTACCGAGATAGACAAAAAAGTCCACAGAGAATTTGTCTCTTGGTTTTCGCGTCGTATAAGTATTTCAACAGGGTCACATTTAATTCATATGTCAAATATGAGTACAACTCATCCTTTATTCGTTTTTCAGATCGCAAATGATTCCGATGGATCGCAGTGTGCTGATTTAAAATATCTGGCACTTGGTCCACTAGATAGAGCACGTCGATACATTGCTTACAATGTCAATGGATTCAAATTTCGAACTTTAGAGCGAGACCAAGAGATGACATCTTAAAATAGTGGAGTTTACGGTACTTTCGGGACGAGGAGTTATGCAAGTACTAGTGATACGAATATGCAATTTGGTGGCGTCCCGTATTACGGAAAACTATTGGACATTGTCGAGTTAAACTACCATGGCCATTTTACAGTCGTATTATTTAAGTGTATGTGGGCCAACACAACTAAAATGAGAGGAATTGCAATTGATGAATTCGGGGTGATATCGGTTGATTTTTCTCGGTTGATTCACACTGGTGAAAATGATGATGACGAACCATACATCCAGGCATCTCATCAAGTATACTATGTACAAGATGAGTTGGACAAGAACTGGAGTATAGTGATGCATTTAAAACCCCTTGACTTATACGAGATGGACGATGAAGATGAAAATCTTATATACGAGAGCGATCCGTTACACACGCAAAATTTAGAAAGATTGTTTCCAGAAGAAGAAGTTAATTTATGCTTGTTACGGTATTAGTTTTGTTGTTGCCGCCTATTTATATATATTTTAGACTACTTATAATTACTGTACTATTTTATTTATTTTCATCACTTTTATTAGGCAAAATTTATTTTATAATTGTTTTATTAATTTCATTTTGCCAGTAGCGGTGGCGATAAAGAAGGCTAGATTAGACATGGCAGGGGCGTCCAGTTCTCAGACTCCCACGTCCCGTGGGGCGATCAGTGAGGGCGGAGAGCCCATTATGGAGTCGGAGGCTGCCGCATCATTAGTCCCTCTTAGCGACTCCCAGCCACTGGATTCGTAGGCCGTCCCCTGCACACTCCCCCCACCCGACGCTCAGGCACCAGATCACGATTATTCGTTCGATTTTGAGACGATCTTTGGCGGTGTAGAGGCGGAGCATCAACCCGGTGAGCAGGAGCGCAGACGCAGGAGGAGTTGGACAGTTGATGTAGTCGGTGAGTATTGTAATCATGTACACTTTATGCGCTTAATAATTTTGTCTTAGTAATATAATATATAATTGTCACTAATTATTTTGATAGACGGGACCGGGCACACGACGACCAGACAGTTGACTGTCCACGACATATGGGCCTTGCCTGAGCAGCCAAAGGTGGTTGTCCAGTTCAACGACAACCACCAGCCTATCGGAGACAGTGGCGATTTGCTCGGTGTCTTCCTCGGCACCATCGGGGATAACTTTCGGTTATTCCCGATCTCTTACAGGGATTGGAGGAGCATTTCTCAGCAGTCGAAGACGAATGTCTTCGTAAATAATATTCAGGTATGAAAACATATATCTTTTGTAATTAATTATATTTATTTATAATTTATATATTATTTATGTGTAACTAATTTTTTAATTTCGTTTGCAGACACATTTTAATGTGACGGATCAACACAAGAAACTGATCATGCAGTCGCTAGGAGCGAAATGGAGAGCAGCACGATACAATATATTTCACCTGGCGTACGATGGTACGAAGACCAGAGATCAGTTGCGGAGTGAAGTCCCGACAGGCATCCCACCTGATCAGTGGGCAACTTTCGTAGACTATCGCCTAGATGCGAAGCCTAGGGTAAGTTGTTAATATATATATATATATATATATATATATATATATATATATATATATATATATATATTTAAAATTTAACTTTTAAATATTGTCACTAATTATTTTTCCTATGTGATTAATTAGGATGTGGCTGCGAAGAATAAACGGAACAGAAGACAGTTGACAATGCCACACACTACTGGATCGAAGAGTCTTGCACTTAAAAAGGCAGAGATGGTAAGTTTAAATCTATAAATATATTTTTTTAATGTTTATAAGACTATAATCATAAATTGATTGATTAATCATTTTAATATTCAGGAGATTGAGCTTCAGGGTCCAGTGACTCGTGGTGATATATGGACGGCAGCTCATAAAAGAGCTGACGGATCATACATCAATGACGAAGCTCGGGCTGTTGCGGTGAGTAATAAAATCTTATCAACCTTACGTTGATAATTATTTAATTTTTAGATAATTTTTAATATTATTAATTTCCTGTTATTGAATGTTAGGAGAAAATTGCTTCGATCCAGCAGGAGGACAGCTCGTCCCAAGAGCTCTCGACGACCGATTCACTTGCGAGAGCTCTTGGCACTAAAGAGCACTCCGGCCGCGTTCGAGGATTTGGGTTGGGTGTTTGCCCAACTCAAGTCTTCGGCCATGGTTCGTCTGGGTCGAGCTCACGATCTGGGCCGTCATACCACGACTAACAGAGTGAAGTGGAGCGCCTGAAGACAGCTATGCAGGAGTGGGACGTCGAGCAGCAGCGCCTGAAGACAGCTATGCAGGAGCGAGACGCTGAGCTCCAGCGACGAGATGCTAAGCTCGTAGCACGCCAAGCACAAATGGAGGCTGCTATGACGTTCCTGCTACAAAAGTTTCAGGGTCAGCTGCCACCTGAAATTTCAGGACTTCATAGTCCTGGACCCAGGGTAACATTTTAATACATAAAAATTATTAGTATAATTTTGTTTATTTTAATAACATTCAAAATTCTAACAAACAAAATTGATTTTTCAGGACCCCAGCGATCGTGGTAGTGGGCATCAGCGTGATCAGCATCCGTAGGGTTCGGAAACTTGATTTAGTTATTATATTTGTATATGTAATTTCGTCACTTTTGTTACTATTAATTTTCTGTATATAAATTTTTTTTATATATAGATTCATTATAATTCAATAATTTATGCCTCTTTAGTATCTAGTTAATTATTATTAAATTTTAAAATACAATTTTCAATTTTTAAATAATTTAAACGCTTAATTATTATATAATAAAATAAAATATATAAAAATTAATTTAGAAAATATTAAAAATATAAATTAATTTTTATTTTACATAAAACTTTAATAATCAAAACAACATTAGTAGTATTATGAATAGTATAAAATATTATATTTTAAATTACAAATAAAATTGTTATAAAAATTTTAATTAATTTTATTAATTAAAAATTTAAAAATAAATAGAAATAACGACGGTTTTTGTTCAAAACCGTCGTTATAATTTAAAAAAAGAAAGAAATAACGACGGTTTTTTGTTAAAATCCGTCGTTATAATTGAAAAAAAGAAAGATATAACGACGGTTTTTGCGAAAAACTGTCGTTATATTTAATTTTATTAATTAAAAATAAAAAATAAAAAATAATTATTAACGGCGGTTAAAAACTGTCGCTATGTCTGGTTTACTGATGATTTTTATAACCGTCGTTAAATCAAACATAGAGACGATTATTCCCACGGTTGATAAAATCGTCGTTAGACCTAGAGTTCCACGACGGTTTGAAAACCGTCGTTAATGGGCTTAACGACGGTCGGAACCGTCGTTAATGTGCTGAACGACAGTCAAAACCGTTGTTAAGCCTACTAAAAAACCGTCATAATGCCGCGGTTTTGTTGTAGTGTTTGAGGTTTATAATGTATTTAAACCTTTAACTTGGAGTTACCTCATTAATTATCGATAAAATGTTCGTTTTAATTTTATTTTGGTATGAGAATGAATGTGTGATCTCATGTAAATTTAAGTGTTTAATATTTTTAATATGGTTAAAATGTTCATTTTATATAATTATGTTTATGTTTTTTGAGAATCACATGGGAGAATGTCTTTCTTCTAAATAAATTTTAATATACCTAGTTTTTATTTAAATTTTTACAAATAAATTTTTATAATCTTAAGAAAAAGTGAAGTCTACCTCAACCAAAATTAAATTAATTAATGAATTTTAATCTCTAAATTTATTTAATCATAATAGTTGAATTTTAAAAATACTAAATTTGTTACCTGGTAATCATTTTAAATAAACTAATAATTTAATTATTAAATTTATAAACTTATTTATCTGTAATTTTAAGTTTTTTTATTGTATAAATTAAATTTTAAAATTATCAATTCGTTATATATTAATTATTTTAAAAAAATTAAAATTAAATGGGTCAATAAATTTAAAAATTAAATTATTAATTTATTTTTAATTTTTTTGTTCAGTATTCAAAAATTAATATATAACAAGTTTAATATTTTGAGGATTAAAAGATAATTAAAGTGTAACTCACAAATTTTATAGTTTAAAAAATAATTTGGACACTTTAAGGCAATTTAAAATTTAAAATTAAATATGTCTATAATATCAATGATAAATTATTTTGAAAAAAATATCTAAGTAGAGTTTATTAAAAACTCGCACGTTTTATGGGACACAGATCACCTGCTGTGACCAATGCACAGCAGCAGGGGGTGGTGTTGGCTGCGTTTTGAGGTTTTTTTTTTTTTTAATTTTAAATTTTTTTGATAAATTATTTTTATTTAAAAAATTAAATAAAAAGTAAAATTTAAAAAAATAGAAAAACGTTTTATTTTTTAATATATTTTTAAAATTTAATTTTTTCAACATATTATTTAGAAAATTATTTTTAAATTTTTTAAAAATAAAAATTTGTTGAAAAATTAATTATAAGTTGTTGAAAATAATTTTTTTTTAAATTTTTTTAAAAATTTGTTAAAAAAATTAAATATAAAAATAAGATGGTGTTATGTTTCTTTGCATTTTTAATTTATTTTTAAAGTTTAATTTTTTAACCAATTATTTAAAAAAATATCTTATATATTTTTCAACAAATTTTTTAAATTTTTAATAAAAAATTATTTTTTATTAATTCTTATATTTTTAAATTATATATTTTTTAATTTTTTTAAAATAATTTAAAATTTTAAACAATTTGTTGAAAAATTAATTATAAGTTGTTGAAAATAATTTTTTTTGAAATTTTTTAAACATTTGTTAAAAAAATTAAATATAAAAATAAGATGGTGTTATGTTTCTTTGCATTTTTTAGTTTATTTTTAAAGTTTAATTTTTAACCAATTATTTAAAAAAATATCTTCTATATTTTTTGACAAATTTTTTAAATTTTTCAATAAAAAATTATTTTTTTATAAATTTTTATATTTTTAAATTATATATTTTTAAAATTTTTTAAAATAATTTATGAAAAATTAAAATTTAAAAAAATATTAAAAAAAAAATAACTCCCAAAAGCACCCGCTGCTATGCCTTGACCACAGCAGAGGATCGGTGTCCCGTTTTATGTCTGTCGGAAACAAAAATATCTCATGTCTTTTTTTTTTTGGGTACAAGATGAGACTCGAATCCATGTTCTACACAAAAATCCCCCACCCCTCCCTCTCAACCACCTGAGCTAGCCTCAGGTCAATAAAATATCTCATGTCGATCTGTCGTCAACCCCACTCTTTTGTTCTTTTTTATATGGATTTTTTTGGCTTAATTGGAATCGCCTTGGATCCCGTCACGTTGGAAATGAAGGATATGGAAAAGAACGAAAGAGTGGGGTTGGCGAGAGAGTGACGTGAGATATTTTTGTTGACTCATCGGAAATGTTGAAACAATTATTAAAAGACATAAAATATATAATTTTTTTTTAATAAAGCTCATTTTAAAATGCTTTTATATATATATATTGATAAATGAATTTGAATTTAGAAAATAATGTTTATTTTTTATTTTACTTAATTATTATTCAAATTAAGTAAAATTTGAATTGGGAAAGGCTACACAACAAAAGTCACTTCTCTTTCTTGGATTGGGATTTCCCTTTTTTAAGGTAGGAGTCGATCAACGCTGGAATTTACGAAACTGGAAGGCCTCCTCCATTATTCCCTCGCCATTACGGACTGAAAATTAAAAAAAAAAATTAAAAAAACATAACATATAAAATTTATATTTTAATTAATTAATTTTACTTTTTTATATTCAAATTTATATTTAAATATTTAAATTATTTTTAATCTAATTTTTTTATGTTTAACTCTCTTAATTTAATTCGACAAAAAATATTTTACTATTAAAATAGTCTCCATATTAATTTTTTAAATTGTAGTTAGTTATCTTATTTAATAAATTGTTGAAATAATTATTAAGTACATGATATGACTTAAAATTACAGACCTGATCTGATTAAGTTAGATAAGTAACAACAAATAACAGAATTAATGTAGAAATTACTTTTTCATAGTAAAATAATTTTTAGAAGAATAAATTAAAATAGTTAAATAATGGATGACTAAATTAAGAAATGAGACAACAATAATTCACTCTACAACTTATTAAATTCAACTTATTAAAAGTTTAAATTGAGGTTTCATTTATTAAATGAATGAACTTAATAAATATATTAAACTTATTTAGTTAAAGGAGCCGATTTAAAAAAATAATGTTTAGTTCATTAAAAATTAAAAAAAAAAATTTAGTCTATCGTTATAAGATAATTTAAATATCGTCAGCAGTATTTAAATTATGACATTTATTAAAAATAATATTTTTTAAAATTATTTTTAATACGTGACACAATTAATTTAAATGCGGCCGGTCAAATACCAACTCAAGTTTAAATTGAAGTTTCATTTTCCTTCTCACTTTCCCTAAGAAATGAGACAATAATAATTCACTCTACAACTTATTAAATTCAATTTATTAAAAGTTTAAATTGAGGTTTCATTTATTAAATGAATGAACTTAATAAATATATTAAACTTATTTAGTTAAACAAACCGATTTAAAAAAATAATGTTTAGTTTATTAAAAATTTAAAAAATAATAATTTAATTTATTATTATAAAATAATTTAAATATTGTTAATATTATTTAAATTATAACACGTGTTAAAATTTAAAATTTTTAAAATTATATTTATCATGCGGCAAATGCCGCCAAATTAAATACCAACTCAAGTTTAAATTGAGGTTTAATTTTCCGTCTCTCGCTGGTAGTGGTTCTGTCTATAAAACCATGCATCCATTAAACCAGTTTCCCCAACAAGCTTACATACTCTTCTCTATATTCTGATCCCAAAACCTTCAAAAATGGCCGAAGCAGGGAAAGGAGGAAGCTTCAAAGTGAAAATAATCAAGGAAGAAGTTGTGGCTGCGGTGCTGCCATTGCAAGACCATTGGCTCCCATTCTCCAACCTCGACCTCCTCCTCCCACCGGTGGACGTGGGTGTCTTCTTCTGCTACAACACCGTGCTAAGAGCCAATGGGGTTAATGCCGACGAAATGACGATGATGAACTTTGGGTCCATGGTGGGATCTCTGAAGAAGGCCTTGGCTCAGGCTCTGGTTTCCTTCTATGCCTTTGCGGGTGAGGTGGTGCTGAACCCTTTGGGCGAGCCTGAGCTGCTCTGCAATAATCGTGGGGTTGATTTTGTGGAAGCCGAGGCCGACGTCGAGTTGCGATGCCTCGACTTGCACAACCCAGATGACTCCATTGAAGGCAAGTTTGTTCCTAAGAAGCAGCATGGGGTGCTTGCGGTTCAGGTGATTTCTCTATATGCATGCATCCATTCAGTCTCTCTCTATATGCTTGCGGTTCAGGTGATTTCGGAAAAATATTTGTTCTACCGGTGGACAATTTTTTATCTATCAGCGATGTCTAAATTATGATATATGGTAAAAATAGTAGTTTTTAAAATTACTTTTACTACGCGTCATGATTTAAACACCGCTGGTGGATAAAAAATTATCTACTGCCGGTGTATCAAATACCAATTCTTTCTCTATATACATGATTTATGTTTTAAAAATTTTTTAAAATATTTTTATTTTTCGAACCATCAAAATAATATTTCAAAACAAAATTTAATAGTTTAACTAAAATAGTTAACGCACGATGATTAACGAAGGAGTTGATGGCAATCGTTCCGACTTTCATCCCAGCCTACTAGAAACTAAAGCCAACTATATTATTCGTCGGACAGTAGTTTACTTATTGTTGTTTTTGTCGTGTCACGGACCAGATCATTTTTTTTATTTTTAATTAAAATATTAAATCTACAATTTACAGGCAACTTCCCTCAAGTGTGGTGGTCTAGTAGTGGCATGCACTTTCGATCATCGCATCGCCGATGCCTACTCAGCTAACATGTTCCTCGTATCATGGGCCGAGATGGCTCAACCCACCAAGCGGACGACCTCCACTTCCCACAACGTCTTTCTTCCATGGCAGCCATGTTTTCGGCGATCTCTGCTCAGTCCGCGACGGCCGGGTTTCATCCATCCCTCTCTCTATGACATGTATGTTCCCATTTGTAACCTTCCTCCTCCGAAGAAACCCGAACTCGGATTCGAATCTGACCCCCTTGTCAGCCGGATCTACTACGTCACAGCAGAAGAACTCAACAATATCCAATCACTTGCAAACTCGGAGGCCGTCCTCAATGGTGATAAACGAACCAAGCTCGAATCTTTCTGTGCATTCTTGTGGAAGATGATTGCTTCTAGTGCCAATGGGAAAAGGACCATCGCCAAAATGGGGATTGTGGTGGATGGAAGGAAAAGACTGAGCAATGGTCACAACCAAGAGAAAGCACTGCTAATGGGTTCGTATTTTGGGAACGTACTTTCAATACCCTTTGGTGGGAAACCGATAGAAGAGCTGACGGATAAACCTTTGAGTTGGGTGGCGCATGAAGTTCACCGGTTCTTGGAGGCAGCTGTAACGGAAGAGCATTTTCTGGGGCTGATAGATTGGGTGGAGGCTCATCGCCCTGTCATAGGGTTGGCGAGGATCTATTGCGGTGGAGAAGAAGATGGGCCAGCTGTTGTGGTGTCATCCGGTCAAAGGTTCCCAGAAGCTAAGGTCGATTTTGGGTGGGGGAAGCCTGTGTTCGGGTCGTACCATTTTCCATGGCGTGGCAACGCCGGTTATGTCATGCCGATGCCAAGCCCGACCGGCAACAGTGACTGGGTGGTGTACATGCATCTTCGCAAGGGGCAGTTGGAGATGATAGAGTGTGAGGCTGGTCGGGTGTTTAAACCCTTAACTTGGGATTACCTCATTAATCATCGATAAATGTTCATTTTAATTATACCTTGGTATGACAAAGAATGTGTGATCTCATATAAGTTTAAGTGATCAATAAGTTTATCTTCAATATAAGTGCATTTATCTCTTGATTAACACATATTTGATGATTTTTTTTAAGAGTATAAATTGAGGAACATGTCTAATCTCATTTAAACTTAGATTAAAAAAAAAGTATTATTTTAGATGGATTACATTAGATTGATGGGTTTATACAAGTAAAATTTTAAAATATTTTCATGTTAATTTGAATGAGTTAAATATAATTTTTAAAAATTTGCTTAAATTTGACTCCATCGTTTATTTTTTTTTTATGAAATTTTTTTGTCACTTTACTTTAATATAATTCAATCCAATTTAAACATTTTAAATAATTCAAAACTTCAATAATTAGGAGTGTCAATTTTTTAATTTGAATGTTATACGGTTAGATTGAATAATCCAACCAATTTAATCGATACTCATATTTAATTTTCTCATGTGAAAAATTAATTAAGAATTATTAATAAATGATATAATTAGTGTATATATATAATTCTTCATTCTTTTATGGTCAAATGGAGGGAGATCGATTGTTGCAACAACGAAAAGATGTCATAATTAACTTGAAGTATTCACTGTTTTATGTTCAATCCAGACTTAAAATCTTTGCTAAAACAAATTAATAAGGTAAAATTAAGTTTCAAGATACACTACTAAGAAATTTTTATTTAGAGACGGAATTTTTTCATCTCTAAATAGAAAAAATTCCATCTCTAACTGAGTTAGAGACGGAATCAGAGACGGAAATAATTTCGTCTCTATAAAACGAGTCGTTAAAATTTAGAGACGGAATTTAAATTCCATCTCTAATTAGAAACGGAATATTTTCGTCTCTAGAGGGAATATTCCGTCTCTAATTTTTTTTACATATTCCGTCTCTGAGGCCAGATTCGTCTCTTATTTTAGAGACGGAATATTCCGTCTCCAAAATCAGAAAAGTTAAAAAAAAATTTTAGAAAATCTGAAACCGAACCAACAGTACAGCCAGAAAAACCAACCATTTCAGATAGAAATTACATAATGTAAAACCTCTTATGATCCATAAACATATCAACAAAAATTTTAATAATTCCATGACATTACATAAAAATATCACCAATCAAACATACATAACACAAAATCATAATAACACAAACTATCATGATCCATCAGCAGCATTACTATTTTGGTCATTGTTATTATTCTCTTCTTCTCTAGGTGGAGACGAGGAGGGCATTCTGATACTACCATCTATCATGAGGCGCCAAAACATCCGATCCCATTCCTCCATCTTTTGCTTTAACATAAAATTTTCATCTTCACTCTGTTTGAGCCGTGCAGATAAAGCCTCAATTTTTGTATTCATAACAGAAGAGGAACTTGCTGAGACTTCATCAGAAGCGGAATACCTAGAAGAAGAAGTTGCTGCCAATACATTATGTGCTTGAGATCCCAGTCCATATATCCGTCCTTTATTGTTCATGCCGCCAACCACATCCAAATAAACAACATTGTCTGAATGTTGAGTGGAGTGTTGGCTAGAACCCTCATCGGTCTGAGATGTGGATCTCTCAGCTATTTTTGTTCGATACATTTCCTGAAAAAATAAAATGATAAAACAAAATAAATATTTGTAAAGAAATGAAAATAGAAGAGTAGTGACTACATACAACAATTCTTTCTTGCTGGTCGTTGAATCACTGCGATGGCTTTCCTTTGGGCCGGTGAAGCCGCTCATACAACTCAAAACATGTTGGTTCTTTATTCATTTGCACCATCTAAAATAATTAAAAGGTAAATAATATTGAAGTAAAAACTTAAATCACTATATATTTGAGAGAAATTACTCACCATTCATTTGGCATGCTCTCGTGCAGATATAGACCCTCTATTATGTATATTAAGTCCTTCTTTGGAGAGTCTATTTTGTTTATTTTTTCTGGCTTTATCTTGCCAGTCTTCACTATCTCATTCAGCCCTTAATTGTTGTAGCTTCTCTGGTGGAATCCAAACACCCTTGTCCTTACCGCTACGCACCTTAAACAATGCATTTTTCAAGGCTGTTGATCCTCTACTGGCAAATGACCTTTTAATATTTTGCTCATCATTGTCCAACCACTTAAAATTTGCCTAAACAAAGAAAGTAAACAAATTAACATAACATTCACACATTTTTTTAAAAAGATATCAATAAATATGATAGAAAATGTTACATATTACCTTGAACTCCTCGAACCACATTTGAATGGTATTGTTGTCAACTTTTCCCCAACTGGACCAAGCACCTTCAAATTTTTTTTTTGAAAATTGTTGTGATGACACCTCTTGTTAAGATGTCAGGATAAAACCTGAAAGTATAGATATCAATTTAAATAAATATACTGACAAAAAAAAACACACACACACACATATTACTTACGTGTTCCCAGATGCAGATCTAATCCAAATTCGACCATCTATGTCTCTTGTTCCCCACTGAATATTCTGTGTGAAAGGAACTGGCTCAACATTTGGACATGTTGATTGATTAGGAGATGGGGCACATATAGTATGTGTAGGTGGGGTAGGGGCAACTGTACTAGAAAGATGAGGAGACGAGGCACTGTAATGAGATGCTTGTGAATGGGAAGATGGAGTAGAAGTATGACAAGTCTGGGAAAATGGAGATAAAGTAGGTGTATGTCCAGTGTGGATCTGGTCAAGCTGAGTTATGTTAGCACCAGGTGATGTGTCTGCCTGTGTATATGGCTGAGAGAGAACCCGTCCCCACCCTCTACCTCTACCCCTTCCTCTTCCTGTCATTTATAGACAAAAAGATAATCATAATAATCTATTTCAATGAAATTTAATGACAATTTAATAATAAAAAATAAAAATAATTACAAAAGACAATGATAACAAAACTCTATAACCATACTACCATAGATGTATAATCTACTTCAAAAATACATAATATATGTTCTACATAATACACTTAGTAAAATGAAACCTAACAATACCTAAACCTCTTCATCATTATCATTTTCTTCCTCTTCTTCTTCATCTTCCCATTCTCCTTCTTCCTCAGTATCTTCTTCATCCACATCTTCTATTTCAATATCTATATCTGCATCTACTTCATGTAGGTTCAAAGAAGAACCATATACTTCATCCACAGGGCATTCAATATCAACAAGACTCTGCTCGAGATTGTCATTTGCAACTATTACAAGCGATTGCATTGATGACTCTTCTTGGTATGGAGCATCACTTTCAGGCAGTACTGTTTCTATTGCAGTTTGTATTGTGGTTCGTGCCTTAGTTTTGATCACTACTAACCAATCACGTTGCCCTTCAGGATATTGTGTATAATATACTTGCATTGCTTGTTGTGCAAATATAAAAGGGTCATAGTTTTGATATCTCCTAGATGTTCTAACCTCAACAATCCCATAGTTATCTACCTTTGTTCCATAATTTAAGGTGGGATCAAACCAATCACATTTGAATAGAACTAACACCTTTATAGGCCATCCTGTATAGTGTACTTCAATAATGTCTGTTAAAACCCCATAATAATTATTTTCTGTTGTTTCATCCGTACCACCTGGACAACATACACCAAAATTTGTTGTACCCATACCTTGGCCATGATTTTTTGTATTAAATTTATAACCATTTACATAATATGATGGCTATTTGTTGGCTTTTCTTTGAGGACCCCATGCCAAACTCTTTAGACAGGCATCTTCAACATTATTATTTAACACCTAGTCATCAAATATTTAAGTCAGTCTCACATAAGAAGCAAAATGTTAGAAAATAAGAAATTAAGGAGAATTCGTGGAACATACGTATTCTTTAAACCAAATAGGAAACATTGTGGAGATTTGTCTGTCCACTTCTAAGTCAGTCATCCCACACTCTTGTAACATATTAGTATATGTGCTACATTCAGAAAATATGTTAGAACAATTTATAGTGATATATATATTTTATATAACACTTAAATTAGCATTTGATACACTTACGTTAAAAATGGCTCCACTTTAGGACAATTTAGAAGAACATATAAATGTGTGGTTTGCAAGTCCCTTTCTTCTAACATGAAGGATATGCATCTTCCGGTTGGACAGCCAAGATAATTAAAGATAGAAAGCGGTGGTCTATTTGAAGAACCTTGACCTCCATCATCATTTCGTGGTACTTGAGTCCTTCTACATGGAACATCAGGTGGATAATAGTAGGATGCAAATGTAGAGGTCTCTTCTACCAAATAAGCTTCACAAATTGATCCTTCAACTGCAGCTGTGTTCTTCACATTGTCTTTTAGTGTGCGAATAAACCTGATACACTTAATTGATACATTTAGTACTTTGAATACGATTCCATAATTAAATAAAAAAATAAAAAAAAAGGAGACGTAACTCTACCTTTCAAATGGATACATCCATCGATATTGCACTGGACCTCCAACCCTTGCTTCGTATGGCAAATGAATTGGAAGGTGTTTCATTGAGTCAAAAAAACTTGGAGGAAAAATTTGTTCTAATTTACAAAGAATGACTGGAATGTTTTGCTCCATCACATGTAAAGTATCCTCTCGCAACAATGGGGAAGTCAATTCTCGAAAGAACTGACTAAATTCTGTGAGTGTGTTCCAAATAGGCTTTGGTAATACTTTGAATGTAATTGGGAGCAAACGTTGCATAAACACATGACAATCATGACTTTTCATACCAAACAACTTTGCTTCTCTCATGTCAACACACCTTGATAATGTAGAGGCATATTCGTCTAGCAATTTCAATTTTTTTACCCATTCACACACAGCTAATCTTTGTTGCTTAGTTAATATGTATTTTGCTTTGGGTTTAATGAGCTTGCCATCTCTTCCATCCTGCAACTCTAATTCATTTCGTCTACAAATTTCTGCCAAGTCGAGCCTTGCATTAAAATTGTCTTTTGTCTTACCTTTAGTATTCATCACTGTGTATAAAATATTCAAAAAGACATTTCTCTCAATATGCATAACATTTAGATTGTGTGGAAGAAGATGTGTTTTCCAATATGGTAACTCCCAAAATATAGATTGCTTCGTCCAGTTGTGAATAACTCCATACCCTGGGATATTATCATATGTCTCTTTAGTTATGCTAGGCATATGTCTAACCCTTTCCAACACTTCTTCACATGTTAACCAAGGCGGAGGTGAAGATGTTTCAGTATGTCTCTTCCGAAAAGCATTCTTATTCCTTCTGTAACTATGATCAAGTGGCAAGAATTGTCGATGAAAATCAAAGAAAGACGTCTTCCGACTATGTCGAAGGGTAAATGCCTTTGAATACTCCATACATATTCGACAAGCAAGTTTTCTTATTGTCATCCAACCTGAAAGCATCTCATATGCAGGAAAGTCATTAATGGTCCACAACAAAAAAGCTTTCATGTTGAAGTTCTGTTTTAGTGAGACATCATAAGTCGTGACACCAGTATTCCATAAAAATTTGAGGTCATCTATAAATGGTTGCAAATACACATCAATTTGATTCTTTGGATTGGAAGGACCAGGGATTATAATGGTCAAGAACAAGAACTCTCTTCTTATACACATCCAAGGGGGAAGATTGTAAGGGGTAACAATAACTGGCCAACATGAATAAGTCCGAACTGTTTTATCAAATGGAGCAAATCCATCAGCACACAAACCTAACCTCACATTTTGAGGGTCTATTGCAAATTCAGGATATTTTTCATCGAATTTTTTCTAGGCTTCACCATCAGATGGATGAGACAAAGTGCCTGTTGCCCTCACAGTTTCCCGATGCCATCTCATTTGACTTGCGGTTTGCATTGACGAATAAAGTCTTTGCTGCCTTGGAATAAGTGAAAAATACCATATTTTTTTCACTGGAAGCTCTCTTACGTTGCCATTTCTGATGACCCTTTTGTAACGCTCTTCACTACAAAATTTACAATGACGAAACTCCAAATCAAGAGGAGTATAAAAAATCATGCATCCGTTTCGACAACAGTGAATTTTTATACAACCTAATCCTAATTGCTCCACTAATTTCTTTGCACGGTAGAGGTTTTTAGGCATACGATTTTCATTTGGCAATGCATTTCCCATAAATTGTACCCACCGATTGAAACAATTCTCAGAAATGTTGAAGTCCGACTTGATACCCAAAGCTTCCACTGCAGCTGACAATTCAGAATAATTTTGACAACCGTCATATAAAGGAGTATGCGCAGCTTGTAACATATTAAAAAAAATTTGGCTTCCGGGTTTGGAAGAAAGCTACCGAGAGCTACCCTTTGCCCTAAGCTGATGTTTGATATCTTTAGAACACTTAGTTGAAGCGTTTTTAACAGTTTTGCTTACATATGGATTTACCACCTAAAGCTAGTTGCCTTTTCGTTTTTGGGTAGAAAACACCTGAAGTTAGTGGTAAGTACCACTGTCAGTTTAACAGGAAGGCTACAAGAGCAAGGTGGAGATATATGCATTTTAGTTTTTGTAGGTATTCATAATTTCATTCCCCAAATAAATATTATGATTTGAGTATCTCATATTTTACACCCCTTTTAGAGAAGTCCTCTTTTATGAAATGAAATCATGTCTTGACCACTTCTTGAGGGCTATAACTATGCAACATTATTTTTGCTGCAACTAGAACTGCTATATTTTCCTTTTCCCACGTTGATTTGCTTGTGAACCAGTTCATTCACAATTTTCTGATTATAGGAATAGATACCTTAACACAAGAGATTAGGCATTAAATGTTATAACAACCAAAGCTTGCTCACAACAAACCTCATCCATTGTAAGCTAATTTCTCACTCATTGTTTATGCTAAGAAATTTAGTTTCAAGATGTATCAGAAAATGGATGTGCTTGAGTCTATTTGCTGTTGGAATTATGAGTCACTAATTCAATAATTTAATTTGCAAGTCCTGTTTAAAGTAGCACTATTTTCTTCAAAAGTAGATAAAATGAGATACCTAGGAAAAGCTAGATAGAAAATATTTAGAGTTTAGACAGCTCATAGTAGGGATTTACATTTCAATCTAGCTGGATAATCTGGGATTCGATATATATGGGGATTTAATCATATGTATAATTTTTAGGTTTATATCACTCTAGTAGTCTCTCTTAATTTCTGATTTGGGATTCACATTTTGTTTCTTTTAAGTTTAGGTTTTGTTTAAATCTCATATTTCAATGTATCTGGACCCAGTGAATTACAGGTCCTTCCTATTTTGGCTAGATGACTTAGCATTGATTTCATTACTAGTCAAAATACAGAAAAAATCAGACCTAATATAGAAGTTTTCCTTTTTTCTCTTTATGGAGCAAAATATTGCATCGGTTGGTTGCACGAGCAAGTTCATGCACATCTTAGCACCTCAACCCATCCTTCATAGTAAGGGACACAAAGTATGTCTTGAGAAAATCTATAAGCAATTGTACCTACGACCTAATATAAAATTCGGCTTATGTCATGAGTCATGGCTGTTTGTGATAATATCATTAAACCATGTATGGGACCCGGTGCTTTGTATTTTTGCCCAAGCTGCCCAATAATGGTTTTGCTATTCACCTTTAGATGATAAATGCAAGTGATATATTTTTACTACCCAAATCTGGCGTTGCTTGAAAGAGAATTAATTTTGCCATTTTTCAGGTATTTTTTTTCTTTTGTTTCTTGTCCCCTTTCTCAGTCTATTTCATGCTGTTATAAGAGTAATTTTATGTTCACACATGATCTTTCATACCTTCTTCACACCTCCTTTCAAACCTAATATTTATTATCATCTATCATTCATCACTTCATTTGTTTATATTAAATAAATGGTGAAAAAGTCAGGTTTAAGGAAGGTGAAAAATAGGTGCAAAAATAACATTTTATTTGCTGTTGTATAATCTTCATTGGAGGTAAATGTGATGTGCACACACACACACACAAACACACACATACATGCTTACTATTGGAATAATGAATGTCTAACAGGTATGACTTATTGGAAAAAATTATTAATTTTATGAATGACATACAAACTAGACTGGACAAAATGTACTTTTAAAAAAATGAGAGCATCATTTTCCCACATTCTTTATTGATTTTCCATATGCTCTAGATAGTTAAGAAGCAATCACACTTCATCAACTTATTTCATACAATGCAAGAACAAGTGCAAGCAAATAAAACACCATACAAAAAATCATCATGATTGTCAAATAAAAGATTTTCTAGCCTCATTCAATTCATAAAAGGATATTACAGGGCAAGTAGTACATACCCATTGATTGTCAGTGACTCTCCTTTCTTGCTCTCTTCTCTTTCTGCTGAACCTAAAAATATGTTGTGGTGGTTTAGATACTTATAACTTCAATTCAAAATCTAGACCATATGGACCACAAAAAGGATGGACAAAGACACCAAGGAAGAATTAATTAATCTTGGCTATCCCATTTAACAAATGCCTAACTATAAATTCTAGCGGCTATATCACTTTCTGATTCAAACTTGGCTGGAATAGAGACGTTGGGATCCAAGAATTGTTGCAGCTGATGACCTCAAATTAATTGGTTATAAATATAAAAAAACATAGACTATCACTTGAATAAAATAGCTTAAAACCTCCTGAGATAGCTAGATAAATTGAAAAGGGTACCCTAGTCTTGCACAAAAATCAGAAAGGGGAAAAAGAAACATCAAATAAGCTCACAACAAATGGAATAAATCCAAATCCAACGAGCTTAATTCAATAAATGCACATTCCTTTAAAATTTATCAAACATATGACACTCAAAGTGCGTCCCAATAGCAGTAAAATTTTCAAACGAGTTAGATTTAGGTACTAGTGTTACTTGTTGATCAAACAGATTTAATATTTCTATATATATGTTGTTCAATATGCTGTGCATCTGCATCTGTTCCAGGATCCTTTTTAAGTTACTATTACTTAAATTCATAATATTGGTAATATCTGCATCTTAATGTGGGTATGTGTGTGCATTAATGAGTGCATGCATGTGTATGAGTGACTAATAATAACTAAATACTCTTTGCATACAGAAAGATGTTTACTCAACATTTTTCCCATGAGCGTTTTAAAATACAAACATGGCATAGACAGAAGGCATATATATTTTTCTAAGCCACCAAACAGAAGGCATTCCAATTCAACTAATGGTTAAGCAAACACGAATCGACAGAATGCTTACTCACAATAACAAGAAACCTGGATTGAAGCTGAAGGCAAGAGAAGGTTGGATTGGCCGATAGCCCGAGTGCTGGACTTGTCAGAAGCAAAACCCCAGAGCTGTTAAGGAGGTTATTTACCAAACAAGCAAAAAAAACATTTTGAGAGTGCAGAAGACCATCACAATCCAAAACAACATTGTGGAAGCCATCATGAGAATTTTTTTTACCAAAACTAAAATCTATAATCTCAATATCAGCAAAGTTCCAAACAGCAGAAATCATGAAGCAAAACCCCTAAATCATGAAGCCCATTGCGAATATCAACAAAATTCCAAACAGCAGAAATCAGAGATTGCAGAAGAGTAGAAGTCACCGAAAATTACCATGCCGAAATTCATTGAAGGAAAAGAGAAAGCAAGAAATACAAAAGAAGTAAACAATATTCTAAAACAAATGAAAAAAGAAGAAGAGAGAAATTGAAAGAATTTCCCATAAATTGTCGCCATGCAGTCTTGTTTCTTTCTTTTGCTACACACTATATCATATAAGAAATAGAGAAAAATACATTGAGAGTGGGAAAATGTTTTCTTCTTATTTTTTTGGCTATTTTTGTTTTAAATATCAAAGTAACAGAAATAAGAAAACTTAATTACATATACTCAAAACCAACTAAAATGTTGCAAACAAATTACAAATTGTGGAAAATGTCAACAAAGCAATTGAAAAGCAGAAAAATTCCTTACCTAAGGTTCAAGTGCAACAAACAAAGTGACAGAAAATCTCGTTCCAATATTGTGAAACAACTTCTTGTTAGGCTAGAGCAGCAGCTAGTTGTTGTTGTATTTTTTGGGTATTTAGTCCTTGAAAAAAAAAGTCCAATGAAGTCAATCTGAAAATTAACACAATAGCAAATAAAAATGAAGCAGAAATTGGTTGAAGAACAAGCTGCCCACCAATAATTACCTGAAAGCTGAACATGAATTGTCTTGCTTTCTTGCTCACTTTTGCGTTTGGGTGAGATTGAAGTTTCTCATACATAAGTCGAGCCTCATTGGGCCTGTCAATTTGTCAAACTAAGTTGGAAGTCTTAAATAATAAAACAATAGCAAACACTAATGAGTACCTGTCTCCCCTTTCAAATCAGGAGGCTATTTGTCTCTAAATAATTTCCTAATTATAACAATCATACACACACTCAACTCTACCTAGAATATCATAAAGTGATAGGTTAGTGAGGTTTGGTTATAGATTAGGAAGTGTCAATCCTTAAAGGTTAAAATTCTGTTCCAAACCTTTATAGTATAAGTTACAGGAGGTCTAATTAAATGATTGTATTCTTTTAGTCGAATAATCAGATTCACGGATTATGGCAGCAAATTACTCTCTTCTTGGTTGTGTGGTGCAATTTGTTAGAGATTAAAGAAACCATTCCAAGACCTTCTCTCAACAACTTAAATTATTTGGATAAATTGATTTTTGATATAGCATTAGAACCTTTACAACCAATTAGTCAAAAGTTCAACCATTGCCATCCCTATTCTCCTAATTTAAATAACTTAAGGCCCAAGGTATGGATTGGTGGGCCTGCGATTCATTCACACATCAAGTCCAAAGGGCTTTTGGGTGAGGGGAACATTAGAAATATCAATAAAACAATCCTATATCTTCACCTAACAGCTTGAGCTAAGGTGTGATGCCAAGGTTAATTGTCTTCCCATCTTCTACTCTATTTTTTTTTTGTATATGCTACCCATATTTACTTCCCTTGGCAGACAGAAATAAGAATTTACCCCATCAAAACCCTAATTGTTCCTTGACACTTTCCAGACTTTGCTCTAAAATCCATCAAACAAAAAACTATCTTCCCATGATACTGCTCACAGTAACCAAACAGCCTCCTAATTTTCCACCCTTAATTCACCCAAAAAAACCCAAATCCCAACCCTTCTGCTGTGCTACAGCATACCATGTTCTACATGCATCAAACTATTACATGCTTACAGTCTACACTCTAAACAGCAGAGCAAAAGGAGAAAAAAAGGACAGCAGAATTTATTAACAAGGCACGAAAGAAAAACATATATTACTTTATTCAGAGTCATCAGCACATGTATACACAGAACATAAGCTGCATAAAAATAAGGACTGTTGATTGGTCCCTCTTTCATATCTTTATCTATTCTCAAACTTAAAATATTTAACAGGGCATACCTCTCAACAGATTATGATT